>JACDQD010000007.1:994385-1494304 GCA_019843655.1 Lethocerus indicus | reverse complement strand
ATTTTTCAGAAATAATCAGAATTTGCCCATATTCCCACCACAAGTGTACAAAAAAGTGAGTTACACTTGCCCTAAAAGAGAGCTAAAAATCGAAAATTTTCGATTTTTCAGAAATGTCGTCAGAATTTGCCCATATTCCACCACAAGTGTACAAAAGTGAGTTACACTTGCCCCTAAAGGAGAGCCTAAAAATCGAAAATTTTCGATTTTTCAGAAAATCGTCAGAATTTGCCCATATTCCCACCACAAGTGTACAAAAGTGAGTTACACTTGCCCTAAAGGAGAGCTAAAAATCGAAATTTTCGATTTTTCAGAAATCGTCAGAATTTGCCCATATTCCCACAAGTGTACAAAAGTGAGTTACACTTGCCCTAAAAGGAGAGCTAAAAATCGAAAATTTTCGATTTTCAAAATGTCGTCAGAATTTGCCCATATTCCCACAAGTGTACAAAGTGAGTTACACTTGCCCCTAAAAGGAGAGCTAAAAATCGAAAATTTTCGATTTTTCAAATCGTCAGAATTTGCCCATATTCCACCACAAGTGTACAAAAGTGAGTTACACTTGCCCCTAAAGGAGCTAAAAATCGAAAATTTTCGATTTTTCAAAATGTCGTCAGAATTTGCCCATATTCCCACCACAAGTGTACAAAAGTGAGTTACACTTGCCCCTAAAAGGAGAGCTAAAAATCGAAAATTTTCGATTTTTCAAAATTCGTCAGAATTTGCCCATATTCTGGTCCACCACAAGTGTACAAAAGTGAGTTACACTTGCCCCTAAAGGAGAGCTAAAAATCGAAAATTTTCGATTTTTCAGAAATGTCGTCAGAATTTGCCCATATTCCCACCACAAGTGTACAAAAGTGAGTTACACTTGCCCCTAAAGGAGAGCTAAAAATCGAAAATTTTCGATTTTCAGAAATGTCGTCAGAATTTGCCCATATTCCCACCACAAGTGTACAAAAGTGAGTTACACTTGCCCCTAAAGGAGAGCTAAAAATCGAAAATTTTCGATTTTCAGAAATGTCGTCAGAATTTGCCCATATTCCACCACAAGTGTACAAAAGTGAGTTACACTTGCCCCTAAAAGGAGAGCTAAAAAATCGAAAATTTTCGATTTTTCAGAAATGTCGTCAGAATTTGCCCATATTCCCACCACAAGTGTACAAAAGTGAGTTACACTTGCCCCTAAAAGGAGAGCTAAAAAATCGAAAATTTTCGATTTTTCAAAAATGTCGTCAGAATTTGCCCATATTCCCACCACAAGTGTACAAAAGTGAGTTACACTTGCCCCTAAAAGGAGAGCTAAAAAATCGAAAATTTTCGATTTTTCAAAAATGTCGTCAGAATTTGCCCATATTCCCACCACAAGTGTACAAAAGTGAGTTACACTTGCCCCTAAAAGGAGAGCTAAAAAATCGAAAATTTTCGATTTTTCAAAAATGTCGTCAGAATTTGCCCATATTCCCACCACAAGTGTACAAAAGTGAGTTACACTTGCCCCTAAAAGGAGAGCTAAAAAATCGAAAATTTTCGATTTTTCAAAAATGTCGTCAGAATTTGCCCATATTCCCACCACAAGTGTACAAAAGTGAGTTACACTTGCCCCTAAAAGGAGAGCTGAAAAATCGAAAATTTTCGATTTTTCAAAAATGTCGCAGAATTTGCCCATATTCCCACCACAAGTGTACAAAAGTGAGTTACACTTGCCCCTAAAAGGAGAGCTAAAAAATCGAAAATTTTCGATTTTTCAAAAATGTCGTCAGAATTTGCCCATATTCCCACCACAAGTGTACAAAAGTGAGTTACACTTGCCCCTAAAAGGAGAGCTAAAAAATCGAAAATTTTCGATTTTTCAAAAATGTCGTCAGAATTTGCCCATATTCCCACCACAAGTGTACAAAAGTGAGTTACACTTGCCCCTAAAAGGAGAGCTAAAAATCGAAAATTTTCGATTTTTCAGAAATGTCGTCAGAATTTGCCCATATTCCCACCACAAGTGTACAAAAGTGAGTTACACTTGCCCTAAAGGAGAGCTAAAAATCGAAAATTTTCGATTTTTCAGAAATGTCGTCAGAATTTGCCCATATTCCCACCACAAGTGTACAAAAGTGAGTTACACTTGCCCCTAAAAGGAGAGCTAAAAATCGAAAATTTTCGATTTTTCAGAAATGTCGTCAGAATTTGCCCATATTCCCACCACAAGTGTACAAAAGTGAGTTACACTTGCCCCTAAAAGGAGAGCTAAAAATCGAAAATTTTCGATTTTTCAGAAATGTCGTCAGAATTTGCCCATATTCCCACCACAAGTGTACAAAAGTGAGTTACACTTGCCCCTAAAAGGAGAGCTAAAAAATCGAAAATTTTCGATTTTTCAAAAATGTCGTCAGAATTTGCCCATATTCCTACCACAAGTGTACAAAAGTGAGTTACACTTGCCCCTAAAAGGAGAGCTAAAAAATCGAAAATTTTCGATTTTTCAAAAATGTCGTCAGAATTTGCCCATATTCCCACCACAAGTGTACAAAAGTGAGTTACACTTGCCCCTAAAAGGAGAGCTAAAAAATCGAAAATTTTCGATTTTTCAAAAATGTCGTCAGAATTTGCCCATATTCCCACCACAAGTGTACAAAAGTGAGTTACACTTGCCCCTAAAAGGAGAGCTAAAAAATCGAAAATTTTCGATTTTTCAAATGTCCAGAATTTGCCCATATTCCCACCACAAGTGTACAAAAGTGAGTTACACTTGCCCCTTAAAAATCGAAAATTTATTTTTCAGAAATGTCGTCAGAATTTGCCCATATTCCCATGTACAAAAGTGAGTTACACTTGCCCCTAATAAAAATCGAAAATTTTCGAAATTTTTCAAAATTCCCCAATTTGCCAAACTAAAATCCCATTAATTCGGCCAATTTTGTGCCTAAAAACGGCATTTTCGGGCCTATTTTGTGCTTAAAAACCCCATTTTCGGCCTAAAAACCCTATTTTTGAGCCTAAAAACACAATTTTTTGGCCTAAAAACCGCATTTTTGGGCCAATTTTGCTCCTAAAAACCGCATTTTTCGGCCAATTTTGTGCTTAAAAACCCCATTTTCGGCTTAAAAACCCTATTTTTTGGTCTAAAAACGGCATTTTGGGCCCATTTTGTGCCTAAAAACCGCATTTTTGGGCCAATTTTGTGCTTAAAACCCCATTTTCGGCTTAAAAACCCTATTTTTTGGTCTAAAAACGGCATTTTGGGCCCATTTTGTGCCTAAAAACCGCATTTCTGGGCCAATTTTGTGCTTAAAAACCCTATTTTTTTGCTTAAAAAGGGCATTTTTGGGCCAATTTTGCTCCTAAAATCCACATTTTTGGGCTAATTTTGCGTCTAAAAATCCCATTTTCGGCCTACAAACCCTACTTTTTGGCAAATTTTTGAGCCTAAAAACCCCATTTTTTGGCCTAATAGAGCCATTTTTGGCCAATTTTTCGCCTAAAAACCCCATTTTTGGCCAATTTTGTGCCAAAAAACCGATTTTTTGGCCAATTTTGTGCTTAAATACCACATTTTCGGCCTAAAAACCCTATTTTTTTGCAAATTTTTGAGCCTAAAAACACCATTTTTTGTCTTAAAAACCGCATTTTTGGGCCAATTTTGTGCCAAAAAACCGCATTTTCGGCCTAAAAACCCTACTTTTTGGCCAATTTCTCGCCTAAAAACCCAATTTTTGGGCCAATTTTGGGCCTAAAAACCGCATTTTTGGACCAAATTTGCTCCTAAAATCCCATTTTTGGGCCAATTTTGCCCCCAAAATCCCAGTTTTGGGCTAATATTGCGTCTAAAACCGCGATTTTGGGCCAATTTTGCGCATAAAAACCCAATTTTTGGGCCTAAAAACCCTATTTTTGGGCCTAAAAACAACATTTTTTGGCTAATTTTGCTCCTAAAAATCCCATTTTTCTGCCAATTTTGTACCTAAAAACGGCATTTTTGGGCCAATTTTGTGCTTAAAAACCCCATTTTCGGCTTAAAAACCCTATTTTTTGACCTAAAAACGGCATTTTTGTGCCCATTTTGTGCCTAAAAACCGCATTTTTGGGCCAATTTTGTGCTTAAAAACCCCATTTTCGGCCTAAAAACCGGATTATTTGGCCAATTTCTCGCCTAAAAACCCAATTTTCGGGCCAATTTTGTGCCAAAAACCCGCATTTTGGGCCAAAAACCCGAATTTTGGGCCAATTTTGTGCTTAAAAACACCAATTTCGGCCTAAAAACCCTATTTTTTGGCCTAAAAACGGCATTTTTGGGCCAATTTTGCTCCTAAAATCCCATTTTTGGGCTTATTTTGCGTCTAAAAATCCCATTTTCGGCCTAAAAACCCTACTTTTTGGCCAATTTCTCGCCCAAAAACCCAATTTTTGGGTCCATTTTGTGCCTAAAAACCGCATGTTTGGGCCAATTTTACTCCTAAAATCCCATTTTTGGGCCAATTTTGCTCCTAAAATCCCAGTTTTGGGCTCATTTTGCGTCTAAAACCGCGTTTTTGGGCCAATTTTGCGCCTAAAAACTATTTTTCGCCCTGAAAACCTCATTTCAGAGCCGATTTTGGCCTTAATACCGCAATTTCGGGCCGATTTCGCGCCATAAACTACATTTTTGGGCTAATTTTGCATCTAAAAACCGCATTTTTGGGCCAATTATGCGTCAAAAAATCCCATTTTTGGGCCACTTTTTCGTTTTCGGCATCCTATTTTTCGCCCTGAAAACCTCATTTCAGAGCCGATTTTGCGTCTAAAAACGGCATTTCTGGGCCAATTTTTCGTCTAAATATCCCATTTTTGGGCCAATTTTGTGCCTAATATCCGCACATCAGTGCCAATTTTGCGCATAAATAGCGCATTTTTGGGCCAATTTTGAGCGTAATAACCCAATTTTCGGTTCAAATACCGCATTTCAGAGCCGTTTTTGGGCATAAAAACCGCGTTTTATAGCCTATTTTGCGCCTAAAAACCCAATTTTCGGCCTTAAAACACCGTTTAGTTTTTGAAACTAAAAACCCCATTTTAGGGCCGTTTTTGAAACTAAAAACCCCATTTTAGGGCCGAATTTGCACCTAAAAACCCCATTTCAGGGCTGGTTTCCGCCTAAAATTTTTTGCCCAATTTTGGGCCCACAAACCGTTATTTTCGGCCTAAAAACCCCATTTTTCGGCCTAAAAACCCCATTTCAGAGCCGATTTTGGGCATAAAATCCGCATTTTATAGCCGATTTTGCGTCTAAAAACACCGTTTTGCGGCCTAAAAATCTTTTCTATTCCCGTCTTATCGGTTAGAAATCCTGAATTAGGCCTGATTTCGCGGTTAGAACAGCATTTGATAACTGGATACTGCCGTATTTTAAGTCTCTTCTTGGTTTTAGTAACCACGGAAAGTTCATATCCCGGTGTTTTAATGACCACTGTATGACTTTTAAATAATAAGTAATAAGGGAGAAGATTACAGTCAACAGCGGAGATAGCAAAGTCCCCCCAAAAAACTATCCTTTTTTTGATAGAATTTTTTTAATGTTTTTCAATTATACTGCCTGTACATACATACATTTCAGCTTGGTAAAGTTACAACACAATAGGAACACTCCATTCCCAATTGAGGTGCTTGATTCCTTGTGAAAACTCTTGATTTCACAACCAACTTGACTTTATCTCCCATGTTACTTTGATCTGGTTTTCTTCCTCGGAATCCATACATGGTTTTTTGCGGCTCTGAAATGAATGAAATATAAGTTTTGTTGAGCGAATTGATCCATCTTTCGAGGGTTGTCTGCAAAAAAAATAAATTCATAAATTCATTCCGAATGCATTAGACGGAAGACCGAAGGATGGAAGTGTAAGGAAATAAATAAATATAAGCGCATAAAATAATAAGTTGATTCCATTTTATTTATCTCATCAAATTAAGGTACTTAATGACACAGCAATTTGGAGACAATTGATTCCAAAAATACCTACACTTGTTCACCATGTTTCTTCACAACAAGTGTCCATTAAGACTTAACAGTATTTATAATTTTCGTCACTAAAAAGTCATGCACCATATATCATTCACCATATTTGAGCCCAAATCGATTAAATGGTTTAATTTTTTTTTTTTTCAACGAATTTTTGACAATCCCGATTACATAAACCTACCTATACGAAATATATACACACATTTCCTACAGACAGGTTTTACCCTTTTACATAATGCATGGTCTCTCTTTCTCTCTTCTTACATAATGCATTTCTTTATTACAAACTAAACCCAAAATACTATATAATTATAACATAGGGCATAAGAGTTTCTCCATTATATTTAAATCTGTATGCGTATTGTAAACACAGAAATTTTAACCTACATCAAATACATGATTTTTTTTTTTCTTTAAACGAGCCATTTTATCAATGACAACATTAAAAAATGACAAATCGGAGAAAGTGTTGACTTATAAATAAAAAAAAACATTTTTTTGACACATTAAAAACCGATTCTGATTTGGGTTGGGTGATAAATCTTAAAAGAGAAAAAGTTTTTTTAAGTGTTCCTTGAAAGATGTACACGGCCACGCACTTAACCACTATATGCAAATACGTCAACACTTCCTCTTGCCATAAAAACATTAAATATAGGCTAAACAATTAAATAAATAGATTTATGCACTAATGACAATTATTATTATTATTATTATTATTATTCAAATGTGAAACGGACAGACAATTAAAGTCCTTGTTAGAGTGGCAAACGAAGTTCCCTGACGACAAATTGTTTAAGCCATGTTAAAACTGATCACCGAAGAGAAAGAAAAATAAAAAAAAAAATCATAAATAACCTAAAGTGAAATAAATTTGAAAAAATAATTTAAAATGAATATAATTGCGATGTTACGACGACTGTAGAAAAATTCAGCAGACTTTATCACGACCATCACAATTGATTAAAGCATTTTGAATTCCTTATATACAGATTCACACACACACTCTCTATTTACCGTTAACTACGCGTACGCAATTTTAAAATTAAGTTCAAATTGTTCAATTCAAAACCTGACAAAACTGGGAAAAATAATCTTTCTGTCTCTTCAATTAATAATTTTTTTTTCTTCCGTAAATAATGAATCACAAATTTAAAAATAATAGAATTAAATTCACAAAAATATACATATCGTATCGCTATTAAAAAAAAAATATATATATTAACACTAAACTTACAATAAGTAGCCCATTTTTTATATTTACTATCGGAAGTCTCAATCTGTCATGTGTGTATTTACGATTAATTAACCCATTAATTATTGGTATGTCGAGTCTACGAGAAAAAAAAAGAAAAAAAAAAAAAGTTTCGACAATTCTGTTCCCGGAGCGACACACGACAAGTGCACTATTATTTAAGTAAAAAACACCGACGACGTCGAATTCATTTGAAAAAGCTGTGAAAAATTAAGAGAAAAACACGGAGCAAATAACCGAATGCGTCGACAGTAATAGCATTTTACTGAAAACCACGAAAGTGCAATACCGTCAAATTGCAAATTTTATGTCAATTTTCAATGTCCGTTCGGTCCGAAATTTGAATACGATGGCGGCAAAAAAAAAACGTATATCGACTGTCGGATATAGAAGAAATGTTATTATACCATAAACTGTACTGACCGCGTCGCTGTAGGTCGGTATTTTTAAAATCGCTACTGAAATAAAGGGATTTAAAGTACGAAGAGGGACAGAGACGAAAAGAATGAAAACGGCGGCCTACGCAAATATTATTATACCGGTTTTTTCTTTTTTTTTTCTTTTTTCACGGATGCGAAAAAAGCATAGTATACACATAAACTATACCCTGACACATATTTTGTTTGTTTCAATGTTCCCAATCGAGAACATTTATTAAAAACAACGCGATGGAAAAATGAGTTTTTAAAATACGGAATCAATGAGAATGAAAAGAAATAGTAAGACTTAAAATTACTACAGTTAATACAGTTATCGAAACAGAACTTATTTTATCTTTGAACTGAATTGCGTCGAGAGGGAATAGATATGTATATACAAATATAAAAAAAAAAAAAATTAGTGTTTAGTGTTTGAAATGTCTTTGTTGTACATATACACACATGTATATATATATATATTTATAATTATTTATTTATACATTAAATTAAGTCACAAAACTAAATTCTTATTTCAACTAAAAAAAAAATTAAAAACTCGCAACATTCTCACGACATTCATTCGAAAAAAAAAAAAAGAAAAAAAAGAAAAAGATAAGAAAGGGAATATACATTCATTCGAAACTGTTGGGGGAAAAGGGGGCCTGTTTTTGCTGCAAACCAAAGCCACATTCTGTCGATGTTACTTCAGATATTTCAGAAAACGGGTATATTATATATGTATGTATGTGTCTGTCTGTCTGTGTGTGTGTGTGTTTGTGTATTCACGTGAATGAAGTGTGCATATCTGTGTGTGGTTTAAACGTGGTGTAACAATAAAAAAAAATAAAAAAAAAAATCAGCACGAAACTTTGAAATCGAGAAAGAAGCTTGGGAGCGAGCCGGGGATTTTGTATGCAGAAACGTTTTCAGAAACAACAAGGATTGTTGTCCGTTATTGTTGTTCGAAGCTGTTTGAATTTTGAAAAGAGAGTTAAAATAACATTTATAAGATTTGTTGTAAAACGTGTGTCTGAGAGAGCTCTCTCTCTCTCTTTTCCGTCGACTCTCTTTGTCGTTCTCGATTTTAAAACTTAATTCAATTCAGAAGACGGCGTTTCTAAAACCGGCGCCGTTGTTACGCCTACAGACGACTAGATAAAAACGCAAATTATTTACACCGAAAAATACTTGTAATTTTAAAATGTACATCAACAAACATACAGTTCGAATACATCCGACCCGTTTTCATTATTAATTAGCGATTTTGTGTCCGTCAATATTTACAGTAAAAACCGGTTACAAAACGGTTAACTATTCGTCAATTAAAAAGCGATTTCAGTTTTTAACTAGTTACGAAAACTGCTGCTTTAACAACGGCGCTTTTTCCAGGTCCAAAAAACACAGACGTTTCAATATTACTACTAAAGGGGAATGTATTCGTTTATACAAAATTATTCTTTTTCCGTTCTCTCTTTCTCTCCCTATTCCGTATTTCTTCGACGCAAACAATACTTTGCCGGAGGGTGGGTGGGTGGATTGGTGGGTGGTGCGCCAAGGCGATTAAATTACAGGTAAACTGTCTCAAAAATGAAATGCCTGAAATGATGCGAAAATGTTTTAGTTTTTCCGCTCGACGCCCGTTCCCCTTTCGTTTTGCGTTCTCATCCCCGATATCGTCCGCACAGTTGATTCCCCTCAAACTTCATTAGACACGCACCCGAAATTTGCGCCTGCCTTCGCTCCTCTTCCACCTCCTTCCCTTTCCTCTATCCTTTACCTACATTTTTTTTGTTGAAAATAATCTTCTAAATCCGCACGGTTAAATTTCTTCTTCTTTTTTTTTTGTGATTTTTTTCAATTTTTAAACCAAGTTCTTTTTTTATCACACAGATTTAAAATGCACCGAGTTCTTATTCATTTTTTTTTTTTTTAAATCTTTGTCGTTAATACTATATAAATATAACATTTTATTTTTTTCGTATTTTTTTTTGCTTATTTTTCTTTTTTAACTTTTCTTTTTCACCTTAATATCCATATAAAAATGTGGTTGTTTATATTTTTTGTACTGGATAGGCACTATTGCGTGTGTATAATATATCAGTGTGTATGTGTTTCATGTATACGTGTATCTTGTGTGTATGTACGTGTACGTCTGTCATAAGGACACTCTTCGTGTCAGTATGAATGTGTATATATATATATATATATATATATATATATATATATATATATATAAAACTTGTTGAAATTTTTTTGTTCTACATCATAAAGTAGATTTATGTTGTTGTTTTTGTAATTAGTGTTTTCGATGATGAAAATACATTTCGCTACCTCCTGGGTATGAGGCCGTTGGTCGGAACAGGAGGCGTGTAAGTCATCTCCAGCTCAACGAGCAAAGGGAAGTGGTCTGGAAAAAATAAATAAATTTATCTTATTTATATTAGTCAAGTGGAAAAATTACGTTATATTGTAGGTTCGTGATGTTTCTGTCTCCTCTCGCAGCACTTTGGATGTTTTTGGGCATCTTCCAAAGTGCCAACAGTGACTACTGACACAGCGCTACTGAAGATGGCGAGCGGCCGAAAAACCAGTCTAGCAAAAGACCAAACCAGCGAGAGGAGACAGAAACATCACGAACCTACAGTATATTCCAACCCCTCGCAGACCACAAAACAGGTATATTAAATTAATTACGTTATATATTTATCGCATTAAGTTTCGTGCTGAGATATTAGAAAAATTATAATACCAGCGTATATTTCTTCCACAACATTTACTGAATACCACTACTACTTACTCTATATATATATATATATATATATATATATATATATATATATATATATATATATGCTAAGATATATATTAAGAATAAAATGCAGTTTTATCTCCAATTACGTATTATGGGGCTGTTTCAATATTTCCTCGAATAAATGAAATTATACGAAAATATTACTATCGAAAAAAGGCGATTCAAAGGGTGGGAGAGGAGGCGCAGGGTGTTTTTCATTTAAAGTTTTTCATTTAATAAAAAAATGCTCACCTGAAGGGATATGTGGATGGGGACAGCCTATCACTTTATTCTCTTTTAGCCAGTCGGCAGGCAGGGGGCCCAAAAGCCCCAACGGAGTCATACTTTGTTTAGAGTAGAAAATATAGTCTATTATGCCCTTGAAATGAAATCTGAAACAGAAAATCACAAAGTCAGAGACGAAATATCGATCTTATTTTAATAAAATTACCGATTAACTTCATTAAATCGAAAATTTCAATTATTCTAAAGGTGTTTAGAATTAAACTTGATGAGATAGACTTATAAAAAATATTCTAAACATTTTACTAAATAAGGTATTCACATTTCAATCTTACTAACGCATATTAAATTAATGACTTGTTACATTTTATTAAACAAATGTTTCGATAAATTAACCCTTAAAAGGGTAACCTTTTAAAAAATACATTAAAAAAAATTGTTGAATATTATTGTATTGCTCAACTGGAGTTGAGTTTCCCCCGCCGATACATAACCGATTCAAATTCAATTTCAATTAAATTCAATCGCTATAAAAATTAAATTAATCTCGGACTGAAAGTTTATAATACTGACGTATAGTTAGTATATGGCATTATGTCCTCGCTATACGCAGAGGCCAGCTTGAAGGAATGTGTAAATTCATTGGGCTTGTCACAGCCTGATATCTTCTGTAGGACGGACTTATAGGGAAGGTCCTTGAAATCCTGGTGATCTGACAGCACTCTCCCGGATGAAAGGAATTCAATCACTCCTATAAAACACAGACAATTTAAATTGGCGCTGAAATAAATTTTTATTGTGCGTTAAAGAAATTAATCGGCGTTAATTCGAATATTTTAAACATTGATATTAAATACAAGCATTGTATTAATAAATTAAATAAAGTTCAATAATATAAGTTTTCATATAAATATTTCAATTCTAGATTAACCAAAAACCAAAATAAGTAGATTTTTTGTTAAATTATTCATAAATGAATTTAATTAGTGTAATAATATTCTTATTTGACTGAATGAATAAACTAATTAATTTAACTTTCCATTAGTTAAGAAAGACACTTTATATATATATATATACATATGTGCAAGATTCATTGGAATGACCCAACATAATAAATTGCAACATTCACTGTACTGAAAAGATTTTACAGAAGACTGAATTAATAAACTAATTAATTTAACTTTCCATTAGTTAAGAATGACATTTTATATAGATATAAAAAACTCGATAAGATTCATTGGAATGACCCAACATAATAAATTGCAACATTCACTCTACTGAAAAGATTTTACAGAAGACTGAATTAATAAACTAATTAATTTAACTTTCCATTAGTTAAGAAAGACACTTTATATATATATAAAAAACTTCATTAGGATTCATTGAATGACCCAACATAATAAATTGCAACATTCACTCTACTGAAAAGATTTTACAGACGACTGAATTAATAAACTAATTAATTTAACTTTCCATTAGTTAAGAAAGACACTTTATATACATAAAAAACTCGATAAGATTCATTGGAATGACCCAACATAATAAATTGCAACATTCACTCTACTGAAAAGATTTTACAGACGACTGAATTAATAAACTAATTAATTTAACTTTCCATTAGTTAAGAATGACACTTTATATATATACAAAAAAACTCGATAAGATTCATTGGAATGACCCAACATAATAAATTGCAACATTCGCTGTACTGAAAAGATTTTACAGATGGCCAGATTTACACTGTTTAAACTCAAAGTATTACTTGTATCAAGCGATCTGAACCTAATTCAGCATAAGGGCAATTTAAACACTTAGGGCACAGAGATCAACTTATGATTTGGCCCTACTGCACTAAAGTGCCCGGTGGAATAAATTATTTCCAATAGTCGCGCTCAGTTTAAAATCGAGATATTTGATTGAAAATAGGACAGACCTGAATCGGGGAGCGAGTTGAAGTCGCCGCAGAGTAGGAGCTGTACGGGGCTGGCGGCCGGGTTGGGCCTGAAGTGGAGGCTCGCCTCGTCGAGGACGCCCTTCAGAGCGTGCGACAGCATCATCACCTGGATCAGCTTCACGTCGCAGTACTCCGGGTCCCAGTGGATGTGCGCCGTGCACACCAGCAGCGCCTGCTGGATCTGCCTCGCTTCCACACCCGAACCTCGACATACACAAATACACATTTCACTATTTTTTTTTTATTTTTTTTTTTTAATCCACCCGCTATCCGATGCGGCGCAAAGTCACCTTCGTGCTCCCAGAGTTCAGAGGCTTAGCCGCCTATAGAATTATTTACGCTAAAAAAATAACTAAAATTACGACATAACTACGATAATGCGGAATTGTTGGCCCATTTTTCGTTCGGCCACAAATTTTACGCCGCACATTTATTAATAATTGTCCTCGATCTCGTTTCCGACCGAAGGCTAAATACAGCTCAAGCTTGCTGTTAATGTTAGTCGCTATAATTAATATCTTTTATACTCCCTTTTATTCTACTCTGGATTCAACAACAAGACCGAAACCTGTCTGCTTTCATACAAAAAAAATATAGAATGGCAGTTATTACTTCACTTTCAAAATTAAATAATCGTCGAAATTAATATTTAAAATTTACATAATAAATTAATTGCGGTACAGAGAAAACATTTTCAAAATTATCGGTGTTAATTAATTTAACATTAAAATATTGATTTCATTTCTTCAACACTGCTTATACAGCGCAATGCTCTAGTTTTTGTACTGTAGAAATTATAATTCCAGATATGCGCATAATATGTAAAAATTTAAGAAATAATGTCCTAAAAATGTATTAAAAAAACACGAATAACTATAAATGTGTTAAGGCAATAGAGATTATTATGTTAAATCACTTCAGGTATTATAAAATCCATATTTATAAGTTCAATGTTACCATAAATTACAGATTGAAAAATCATGTTTTATCAAGTAGAATGAACAAGATTATTATTACTGTTTAATACTCACATTTTCCTTCTTGTCAGGAGTTTAATTAGAAAAAATACTTAATGCTAGTTTAAGCTGATTTTCTCAACTTTTTTTCTTATTTATATGATCAACTTTAGAATTACAAAATTATGAAAATTATTTATGAATATAATTTAGATTATAACTGCCAATAACAAATGCAGTGGTAAGTTAATTTAATAACTTTTTTGTTTCTGATGTGGAAGGATATAATATATTATATTTATATTATGTACTGTAAGATTTATGAACAATCATAGATAATATCAAACTTATGCAATTATAAAAACAACAACATTATGAAGTGTAATTAATAATTGGCCAAATACCAAAGTATTTAAAAATTCAAAGCAATTCAAATTTGTTTTAATAATGTAAAACACATTTTTACAGTGAAATATGGCAAACAATAAATAAGTGTTTACTTTTAATTAAGTTTATTATAAACAAGATTACTCTTCAATTTCAGTATAATCTAGAAGAGATCCTCGTAAGAAAATAAACATTTTGATTTATTACGTATTTACAGAATAATAGTCAAGTGACATAAACTTCAAGTGCCAATTTGTTAATAAGTTGTATAGCAACTGAAACTTCTTTCGGAAGAATGCATATAAAAGTAATAAGCGCAATATATGGCGGAGAGGAAAATACAAATGTTTAGTATAATCATAAAGGATTAAAGGGGATAATCAAGTGTATTTTGTTTAAATTACACTCTATCGACCAGACAAAATAGAAAAACTATACTATTAGATTGTTTAAACGAACAATCGCATATTAAATTATACAAAGAAATCAGACCAATTTATTTACATATATTACTCAAACATTTAAAACTAGTTAGGATAAATAAAAAGTTTCAAATTAGAAGAATGTTAACAGTTACGAATGCTTCTGTCATACAAGAATGTAAATTAATAAACAATTAATTATTATCGGATGAAATCTATACCTATCTAGGAGTGTATACATATATATTTTTTGTAATAAATAGATTCGTCGATCGATCATAAATTTACGATCTAATCTAGCCCCCGTTGTCCCATTCGGTATAGTGGACAAAATTGAAGAATACTGCGCTGTCTAAACGGGTATAACATTTGGCGAACGACGATATTTTTATATACAATTCCGGCATTTCATCCGCCTCAACGTGCCGACAGTCGGAGGGCCTTAGAAGCACACAGAGACAGGATATGTTTATAGCAACACCGTCGTATACCTTCTTCTTAGGGGTGCATAAGAGGCCAACTATTTTTGTCATAATACGCCAGTATATAGGGTGGAAACAGAATCTTGTACGAGGGCATTCGACCGGTGCGCTTTAGAACAGTACCAGGAGGGTGAATACGGCGTATAGGAGGCCGCAGGGGTAGGCGATGAGAGGGCGCTGCGAGGGGTCGGGTGGACATTGTGACGAACATCGCGCGGCCAGGCTGGCCCAGCAGACGGCGACGGCGGCCATCGCGTAGCCGTAGTTGGTCGTCAGTGTTAGGAATACGCTGATGGCGGAGAGGATGACGACGGGCAGGAGCGAGTAGCCGAGCACGGAGGCGACCGAAGTGAGAGTGATCTGCGGCCCGGAGGTCATCAGCCAGAGGAGGCAGTACATCATCAGGCAGCCGGTGACGGCCAGGCCGTAGACGTAGCTGAAGTTTATTTTGCCGCCCGACATCAGCATCGTGAGAGCGAGGAAGAGGCAGAAGAATAGGGGCCCGGCGAGGTCGTACTCGCCGAGGGGGACCGACGTGCGGAACGGATCGAGGACGACCATCATCTTCTTCAGTATCTGATCCGGTTCGATGCCGAGCTCTTCGAGTAGGGGAGGCTCGTTGTCGTAGTCGACCTGTTCCTGGGGGGTGGCGGAGAAGCGGTCGGGGCCCGCCACAGGGTTGGAGTAGTCGAACCCCTTGTCGTAGAAGAAGGACATCTTGTGATTGTCAACGTTCATCGTGCCGGTCGGCTGGCCCCGGTCGAAGGAGGCCTGGTGGAAGGAGAGCTGGTCGGCGTTGACCACCATCTCGTCGGACCTGTAGGGGGCGGGGGGCGGCGGCCCGTACATCGTCGGGGCCGGCGCCTCACCCAAACTATCCCAGCCGTTCTGATCCGCCCAACCGTGCACACCGAACTGGTTACTGTTACCGGACATCGGACAAAAACCCGAATCTACTCGCACCGACTAATTTATAACCTGCTGGCGATGGAACGCACAAACGGTAATTGGAACAGCTGTGCCCCGAACTGCCCCGTCACCCCTAGTTCGCGATACGGCCGCCAGGTGGCGCTCCGCCCGCCTTCCGATATTATTTTAAATTCAATTCCCGCACTCTTAATTCTTTAGTAAAATTAATTGCGCCGGTACGATTATTTAAAATATTAGTAATTAAAAATATTCGTTTAACTACAACGAGAAATATCTAATAAATGTACTTTCATCTCAGGCTTCGCTCATATCTTTTCTCATTTCTCTACGGTTACTTCAGAAAAATCGGTTTTCTTTTTATTTTAAGAATAAAAAATATAGTCTAAATGTCTAAATTTAAATATATAACAGAACATACACATTTATTCATTTCTACAGACTACCTATTAATTAAGTAACTCGGAGCATAAATTCTTCAGCTTGTATAAAAACATTTTAATTATCATTATATTTATGTAATTATAAAGATATGAAATTCCATTCTTCATTATGCGCATTTGCCTAAATATTTTGATCCCAATTTTCTCAAATCTTATATATAAATTATACCACTTACCTTTTGTATATTATAATTTTTTTTTAAAGTAGACATTGTTTTCACTTTATTCCTAGTAATCGAAAGCGACGCTATAATATTAAACCTACCATTTTTCGGTTATAAAAATATAATTGGCATAGATTAATGTACTTACAGTTGTCCCAGGCTGCTTCTTTAGTCTTCAACAGCGCGGCCAGTCCGATATTGTCTTTAGGCATAACTCTGTTCAACATGTCGTCAGACCCTTCAGAATTGGCCATTGCAAGCTGGTTAAACTCGACCAGGTGCTCTTTAATTAATGTGAATCTGAAATGTAAACAGAATAATTTCAATTTTATAAAAAATTAATTTCTAAAGCAAAGTGCTTCTTCTCAAAGTTTTGCCTTCAGTTAGTATTGGTATTTTTTTTCTCTATCATAATGAGAATAGGTTCCTCAAAAAAGAGTTTGAGATAAGTTTTGGGGGCTTATATACAAGATGACACATGCTTATAATTAGTCAACAAACAATTTAACTGAATGTAGATCATAATTTCAACAAGAACAGTAACCATAGCTGATTGAATATTTTCTTTAAAGGATGTCCTCAATAGCATATTATGCATAACAAGAGTATTGACTATTTCATACTGCACATATTATTACATACCAAATTCAAAATAAAGAACTTGTTAACGATCACGATTATCGGCATCACAAATGGCAGATACTGTACTAGAATATACTCGATATTTTAAATATAATTTGTTATAAATTTGAACAACAGGTAACAGGTTTCTTCTTTTAAATATGGTAGAACTAATTTAAATCGCGAGTGAAGGGCAAAGAATAGACGGGGGAAATGGAAAGTGCCATTAAGTTAGAAAAAAAAGAGGAAAGAAAGAGGAAAAAGTCTTTTCTTCAAACCAGAATCTCAAAGGTCCGCTTAAATAAACGACCAAATCATCCCCCTCCCCTTCACCCCTCTGCTTCCTCCTCCCTTCCCAAAGAAAGGGGCAAGAATAATAGGGGCCCAAAATTATTTTATATATATATATATATATATATATATATATATATATATATAAATACGAAGGGTCAGAGCGCTAAAAAAAAAAAACAGGAAAATTCTCGGCCTCGTTTGACCTAAAGAGCGTTGGAGGGGGCTGGCAGAAAAAGCTTTTTCCGTTTATGTATTTATTTATTTCATTTATTTTTTGTAGGACCCGGTCTCGACCCACTACCACGGTTAATAACTAACCCACCCCCGGGGGGGGGGGGGGTTTGACCCCTCATCCACCACCATCACCATGAATATTAATGGGGGCCGCCGCCCTGTCACACTCCAGTATAACGCGCTAAATTATAATTAAAACATTTTGATAACGTTATCACTGCTTCCGCGTCCCTACAAACTAAGAATTGTCGAGAGCTCTTCGCCAAAATTTACTGGAGAGATACTGTTTTTGTTATCTCCGTTAAACCGTTATCTTCTGTTTCGGTTTCCGAAACTATTACAGGACAAATTGTATAAATAAAGTTTCGGTCGAAAAATGGTTAATGGACCGGTCCGACCGGTCCACAGTCTTGAGAGCGGAACTTAATAAAAATACTAAATAAAAAAAAAAAACCCTACGGCACAATCAATACCGCTGATAACAGACTGATGATAAGGAATATCTATCACCGCTCTATTTGAATACCGGTACTAAACTAGAACGATAGTCACCGGCCATTCTCAACTGTGAAATGGGATTCTTCCAGTGGCCAATATGACCCTAGATAGCCTTAGATTAGGTCACTACGGTAACAAGTAGGATAACCGAAAATGTCGAATAAGAAAAATCCTATTGACCTCGAGTCCGATAGTCTTCTTCGTACGGTACTTATCTGAAGTTCGGCCCTACGACGACTGAAAGAAATTCAGCCCGAAACGGGCCAACCCCTTTATCCCTCCACTGTTTAAACCAAACGGTCAGAAGAGGGCTTAACTAAATGTTTCTGCGGACTGATTTTCGCGACAGTATTGAATTTCAGGCCAACGATACATTTTCGGTACTTTTCAGCGGGAAATAGCGACTGCATGCTGAAAGATTGCACCGCCAACGTACTCCGTCACAAGAAGACTCTTTTTGCCCTATTCTTTTTGTTCCGACTAAATCCCAGCCCCCAACAGCAGATTGGCTATCTTGGGGGCTCCAGCTGGACAAACGACTCACGTGGAATCCGCACACCCGAAAATTTGAACTCTTAAGGCCGTTACTAAAACGGACATTGAAATTTACCTTAAGTAACAAACTGACAATATACAAAGTGATACTCAAACCGATACGGACGTACGCTATGGGGTTCCCGCCAGGAAGACATCCGATAAGTCCTTAGCACCATCCTTAATGCCCCGGGTATGTTTCTAACCGCACAATCCACCATGACCTCTCAACATACCGACAGTAGACGTCGCAAAATCCCGGTTCCCGAAGTTCCACTCCCGCCTTTCTCCTCATCCCAATCCACTAGTTCAGTCCCTTTCCTCTTCTACCCACCCATTATCGGCTTAAACGCCACCGGCCTAGAGACTTTCTGTAGGTCAAAAGTGCCATCACTGGACGGCCTCTTTATCGAGTGAAACTAATCAACCAAACCGCAATTGTACCTATAACCGGCATATAGTCGATTGTACAATAAAGTTCAAAAAATTACAGCATCGTCATTACCCATCTCCTTTATGTCGTTTCCTTAAACGCGAATAATTGTCCGGGAGGAGGTGGCCCCCCGATATTCAATACAGAGGGGCGTTTTATCGGCCGGGTGGCGATGTCCAGGGGCAGAACATAACAAGGAGAAGGGGCAAAAAAAAACAGGGGGTAGACCCGGCCACTGCTTTTCCACCCCCCACCCCCCGCCCGTCAATATTCATCCCGCCTCCTTCAACCCCGATATGAACTTTCCACAAGGGAAAACCGACAACCCAACCCACACCATCTCCTCCACCCCCTTCCTTCCTTCTTTTCCCTTTCATAACCCTTTTTCCATAGTCGACAACCTTTCTTCCATCCCCCATTCAAACACACGCGCACCTCTTTTATATATATATATATATATATATATATATATATATATATATATATATATAAATTTAAGATATTCCCTCGGGGAACAACCAAGGTTTGAAATTTCATCACTTGTGCGATCACTTGTGTTTTCTGTTTCCACTCGGTTATTCCTTGTTGGCTTGCTAGCAGTTTGCCACCAATAGCACTTGACACTAACCGTTCGCAATACACAATATATACAAAGTCTAACCGCGCCTATATTACCCTGTTGTTATTTGAATAGCAACCCCAATATTAATGTAGCCTACAGTATTGACAAACGCAGTGCCGGATACGGCCTTAGTTGTACATAAAAATTAGATGAGGCGAATTGTAGGTTCGTGATGTTTCTCGCTGGTTTGGTCTTTTGCTAGACCGGTTTCGGCCGCTCGCCATCTTCAGTAGCGCTGTGTCAGTCACTTTGGACGTTTTTTGGGGGGCATCCTCACTGCACAGTACACTGACAGTACAAGTGACACAGTGACAGTGGGCAGTGAGGATGCCCAAAAAAACATCCAATGTGCTAACAGTGACTAACACAGCGCTACTGAAGACGGCGAGCGGCCGAAACCGGTCTAGCAAAGACCAAACCAGCGGGAAACGAAGCTACGGTATTCCAACCCCTCGCAGGCCACAAAACAGGTATATTAAACTGGAAATTGCGCCGTTTCTTTAGGTAATTAAATGATGAAATTGTGTCTATACTCACTTGGCGGTGCGGTAGAAAATGGCGCACCCGTCTACGAACTTGCGCTCGCTCTCGGACATCGTCTTGGCTCTGGATTTGGGCGAGAATATCCCGTCGTAGCCGTCACGTTTCAATTCGGGAAGAAAAAATTTGTAAAATTGGTCGGTTTCCACTTCCTGCAAAAACGAAATACAAACGGGTCAAGGGACGAAGGGCGTGACGCCCGCCGTATTGTACCGACCGAGTAGTACAATATACAACAGAGTAGTATACAATACAATAGGAGAGCTTCATTTATGAGAATTGGTTAAATGTAAGAAGCCACAGTCGTCGCGTAATTTACCATATAAATTACGCTCGTAACAATTGTTCGCAATGCGGAGGAAATACGAGTGTTAAGGACAAAACTACAAAAACAATTAGTTTAAAGCTTGGGAGCGAAATGAGACTGGAAAAGTGAAATAGTGGTACAATTAAAACTTCTGTCCCGGGACCAGAGATTAGTCTACTAAGAGATAAGCTCTGTCTGTGCAATTTTCAATCCGTCCGCAAACTTTATACCGTTCGGTGCTTTTTCTTCGACAGGTTTCCTTAATAGTCCAAGTTCTTATTACTATTTTTAAATTATGTTATTTTACCAGTCAATAATGATATTTAAATTTACTTTAAAGGGGATGAATATTAATATGATGTTTGTTAGTACTTTTTGTCCTCACTGATAATCGGACACACAACCACAAACATATTATTATTATTAATTTAGATGAAATTCAACGAAAGCAATACCTAAATCGGTGGTTTCCAACCATTTATTATTGTGCCCCCTTAAAAAAATATAATCCCCCTGTTTTAACGTGACATAAAAAACAAAAATACCTTTAGAATTTTTTACAATTACGATTTTTAATATTTCGATAATTTTGTTACGGCCCCAAACAGTAGGGATGTATAAATTTCAAAATCACGGTTTAAAACTTATTTAAACAATATTTTTCGTAGGTTTGTGGTGTTTCTGTCGCCTCTCGCCGGTCTGGTCTTTCGCTAGACCGGTTTCGGCCGCCCGCCATCTTCAGTAGCGATGTTTGTCTTATTTGTGGGATTTTGTTACACACACGACAAACTGACACAAACACCACAGTACAAGTGACACAGTGACAGTGCTGCAGTGAGGATGCCCCAAAAACATCCAAAGTGCCGACAGTGACAGTAACACAGCGCTACTGAAGATGGCGAGCGGCCGAAACCCCGGTCTAGCGAAAGACCAAACCGGCGAGAGGACACACAAACCTACGGTATATTCCAACCCCTCGCAGACCACAAAACAGGTATGTTAAACAAAATATTTTTCATTAAACAGTTTCACCTCGTCGGGGAGGAGGCCGGTCTAGACGCCGGGAATATACTACTAATTTTTGACATACTATTACAAAGGAACTGTCTAATATACTGCCGTTACCTGAAGACTTATGATGTCGGCTGTGTAGTGCCTTATCTCGTTGAGTATCGCCTTCTTCCTGTACTCCCAGGCGAGGGCCCACGTCGGGCAATAGCCGTACATCTGACGCGTCGCGTACTTGTCGCACAGCACGTTGTAGCACATCACCGTCATTAGACCTAGACACATCGCCGACAGCAAAACAATTAGTTTAAAAACAAGCAGATAACATATTGAATATAGAATCGGGGGGCACGCTCTAATAAATTAACACATTTTTAACTACGAATAAGGCCACTAGTTAAATGCGTCTTAGGGATCTTAAGATATTAAGTTCGTAAATCACTATAGGAAATAAATTTTTTCCCAATTTTAATATACAATTTCGTAATAGCATCCCACTGTCCCCCCCCAGTAATCAATGCAAATATTCAAATGAAGCAATCGGGATATCAACCCTAACTATTGAGCTGTACCAAATTATCTCTATTCCTGTAAATGTACGCAGTCGTCATTGAATTGAGAATGTATCAATTGTGTGCATAATTATGGGACCGAGAGGTACGCTCTTGTATACGCGATAATCTAAAACTGTTCGATATCGTCTCTTAAAGTCCGATCGCCCACGTCACTATTATATTATATTGCAACAATGATAGCACTGAGCTTTTGTACACAGACGAGGCTATCTCGCTTTTTTATGGTATCAGAACCACCGAAGATTTCAGAATTACGCTTCGATTGCGACTTATTATACACTTTTTTTGCTTATCAAAGTTGTTACGGAACAAACAACTGTACTGAAGTCTAATCTAAAGCTCCTCGCGTTAATTAATACTTCAAATCTGTTACTACACAAACTATTATTCAGTATACTCTCAGAAAATTAAGAGTTTCCATAATGTATATATGTCCATCAGATATACCTAATGACACTGCTTTGTTTATTGCCCTCCATGCGCACAACTGAATTGCGTCAGAATGGGCACAAAACCGGATTCAATTGAAACATATCGAATAAAACGTATAACAGTGGTGAAATAATTAAAATAGGAGCCGTTTTCCACCGGAAAATATAACCGATGCGGGCGGATATATCAAACGCCAACAACATTTCCCGCATAATCCAGTATGTCTCTCGCCCCTATATTTTATGGGCGAACGTTTAAAAGCGTCCGATTTACATCTGTACTTATAATTCATTGTGCATCATATCGCACCACTCCGGCCGTACAGATAATGTAGACTTTTCGGGTGAATAGCTGGTCTTTTTCGTAATTTATATATATATATATATATATATATATATATATATATATGTTACGGGTTTTATATCGAAATAGGCCGAAGCGTTTGGAAATGTCCAAAGGGAAAAAGTCAAGAGGAGATTACGGCGCGTCTGTACAATTTCGTACTTTCTTCACTTTATCAATGTCGACCGTCACCAGTCACAAGGAGATGGATTTTTATGACATTTGGAATCGCACACGACATATTTTATATTAGGACATTTGCAGTAATTTGTTGCCCACTTAGTATTGCATCTAGTGTACCCTTGGCCGGCGGTACATCAGCATACCGAATTTCATATACATATACATTTAGGGTGTTTCAAAATTAACGCAAGATTTGTATTTGCCAACATTCTTGCAGTAAAGTTGGCGACCGTATTTTTTCTATATATTCTATATATTTTTCCGCTTTTCCTATACACACACACACACACTTCATCTGGTCAATGTAATTTTGATACCGAATTTTTCAGAAAGGACCAAATAATAACGTATCGAAGAACCTTATCTGTGCAAAGATGTTGACGTACATAAAAATATGTACAACACGCCACTTGTTGGTGAAATCCTCAATTACTTAGTTGTCAACCCGATATAAACGCAGTTAAAAGATTCAATAGTCGCCGTTGTCGTTCCATTGTAGGAAACTCGTTGGGGAAAAGTGCGCGCTGGACCGCGGTAGATTTTACATTTGCATCGACGTAACCGACATTGCATTCAACGCTGAAATCTGGCCACTAATTGAAAATCAAATTTCTTTTTAATGGGCGGCTACTCTTCATGCCGCATTTCCGGTACGGGCTTCGGATGAATCAAAAGACCGCGAATAAACCGGGACGACTCACTCTCGTTGGTTTTCATCAGTAGACATATAGCAGTCGGCAGGGAGCCGGGGGTGGGCCGAGGCGCCAGGGGGTAGTCCCAGCCAACTTGAAGGAAAAGTGTTCCATAAATCATTTTCCCCAAGTAACTTTCACGACGCCATGAATGGTTTATTGGCGCAAAAAGGGAGATTACTTTGAAGGCCCCGGGCCCCCGCCCTTTGTAACTACAAAGTACGTCCCATTATTTTGTGATGACGTCGCGGACGGGCACTTTTTTTTTCTCTCTTTCTCGGCGCGCCATTCTTCGACGTTTTTACAGATAATGGAGAACTCATTCGTGCTTATAAAATTCGAAAGGGATATCCCCCCTCCACGAATAACAATGACGGACGGAAAGTCATTTTTAATACATTCCCGTCGTCGATGTTTTTTTTTAAAATAAAGAAAAATAACGGAATAACCTCCGGGTGTTAGTGGCAGGGAATGGATGATGCGATCGGAATCGCTCCAGGGGACGCATTCCTCTTCTGCCAATCCGCCCCTCTTTATTGTTATAAATCATTTGCGTAACTTAAACTTCGAGTTCGGAAACGATGAAAAGTCGAAAGGAAAGGGAAAAAAGAATACTTCGAAATTGAGTTTAATCGCCTCAATTGATACAGCCCTTAGTCAATACCGCAGCAGAGTTTATTATTAGTCATATTTATCCGTAATTAAAAACTTAGTATAGCGAGTAGGACTTAGTAGTACCGGCCCCTCATCCAAACCGATAACAGAAACAAAATCCCCCACACGAATTGGGATGTTTAACCGGGAGCTTCTGAAGTGCACCCTGTAAATTATCCTCACAGTTTTCCCCATTCGAAACACACCCAACCTGTCTCAAAGTTCCCCTTCGACACATTTCATTTCTGGAGGAATCCGACTCGCCGCTCTGAACCGGGTCGTTTATAAAATATATTTTTTTATGTACGAACTTTCCGAGGAAATTAAATTGGCGGGTAACCGCCGCCGCCGCCGCCCCCACCCCTCCACGAAATATGACCGGGGGCTGTATATAAAACTCCTTTTTATTCCAAATTAAATTATTTTATCTCCCCAACTCCGTATGAATTGGACGCGTCCGAATTCAAATCCAACTTTATCGCCCCGTACGCGAACGCCCACGTCAAGCTTAATTACAATACGGGCAACAAAACCCTATAGAATTCGGCCGCGGACGTCATCCGGCCAAACCTGTTAGAACCGCCGCCCGTACTCTTTCTGTACCAAATCGGCAAACGGTTTTTGCTGAAATTACCCCACCGGTTCCGGTCGGTTACAACTCAACTGATCCACAATCGGCGGTACTATTTGATAAGTGTCCGAGTCCATTTTTACAATTACTAGTTATATCGAAAGATATGAAACCCGTTGATCGAAAGGTCAAATAGATGGAATTCCAATCCGTCGATATTATTTTCACGGCACACACTTGAAAGTGTTATATCGCTGTAGAACCTCGGTACGATTGTACCTCTGTGCTCAAGGACAGGCCGACAGAAGACAGGGAATTTACAATATCCTCCAGTTCCTCAGTGTTAGACCTAGGTTTATACACGTTTCCTTGTCCTCGGATACAAGCACCCTTCGTTCTGAATTCGACCGGCCGGCATTTATCCTACGTGCCGGATGCAGCCCAAGTCTCCCTTTTCTCTATTCCGGTCACGTTATCCATTTCCGTATACAGGTGGCCGAGTTCCGCATCAACAGAGGGATACGCCGCACACTATTTCCGGTAACTGGCCAAAAGAAAGATCGTCCCCCCCCCCAACTCTAATATTACTTCGTATACAGTCTTGGAACACATTTAGTATTTGGGTGACGGCGCCGAATTTATACAAATTCTTCGTTCGCAAATCAAAATACATTAATGGATAAAGTATTTATTGAGGATATTTTAAGTGCTCATCAACGGTTAGCAAATTGAGAATATAATCCGGGAAGCCCGAGAATCGAGTTTCCAACGCGGAATTGGGTCAATTAAGGCCGCCCCCCCCCGCACCCCCAAAGCAAAAGCTGAAGGTAAGGGGGGGGGCTGCTTTACATTACACACCTCGGGCTCCCTTTTCAGATTATAAGCTTTAGACGGGGACACAATAATTACAGTCCGAGCAAGACCGGGGCCGAAGCTTCAAACGCCCGAAGTCTTTCAACAGTGGGCGGAACAACGGGATAAAACTGAACATTTTGTACTGCGGTGGAAATATTCAGATTGGAACGGGTACAACCTTCGACCGATATTCCTGGACGTGATGAGCATTCCGCGGGACTGTTCTCTTTCCTTCGGAGATACCGCTCATCGAATTCTATGGCCCGGATAGGTATAACGGGGTATACCGATTGTCTACAGAACCCTATGAGAGGCTGTATTTGACGGTTTCATGCCGCTTACTAGAGGAACTTCCTCTCAGCCAGAGCTAGAGTAACATCCTTCAATCGTGACGGCCCATTAATACAATTAATAATCGAGATAAGCGGTACGTCATCTCAAATGTATCGCGTCAAAAACCGATTTTTCCAATCCGATGTTACCGTTAATAATATTTTAGATTTACAAAAATTTCAAGGATTATAAATACCACTATAATTGATGAACACCAATAAAGAGGTTTAAATTAGTCTTGTTTTAAACGGAGTTTTTATCGGAGTAAATATTTGTTAGACGCTGCAGAAAACCGGGTTTCGGGAACGCAATATGTTTAATTCCAGGATAATGGGGGAAACGATTAACGTTACTTGCACCGCACTGGTGTCTAGGGTGCCAGAAGTCCAGAATTAAAGAATAAAATTGAAACTTTTCGGTCGGACATCGGACAGAGTGCCAACTACGGGCCGGGCAAAGTAAGTAGACCTCGGGGTCTCTTTTTTTTTTGTCCTGCTACGTTTCTTGTTCTTCAAAATGTCCTTTCCTCGACGGAGGAGATTTTTCCCCGAGCGTCATTCGAGAGAGCCGAACCGACCGATTTATCCAGGATCGGAAACAATAAACTTTTTGCAATTCCTAGGCATATTTCAAGCCAGGTCCGGAACAACAGAACGCCGCGTAAAATTATTAAATCGCGAATGCGTATTATGTACACTAACAATTATACCGCGATAGAGGTTAATAGCCAGACTCTAGAACGTAATTTAAAATCTCACCAACGCTTAATAAAAAAAATGAAATGAAACATTACCGATATAGTTTATCAACGACCCGTTTCTCTTCTTCGAGCGAAATATTAGTTATTGGACAAGGCCCACAGGGGGAGGGGGGGGGGAAACGTACTGTCCTTCAATAATAAACCTGACGTCAGTTTTATAATAAAGGCTCGTGATTTTTATTAGATCCGCCGAGCGTATAATGGCGCATAATTGAAGCGAAAAAGAAGAAAATAACGAGGAGAAAGCGACGTCGGATCCGAGGCTGATGATTGTATTGGGCGATTGGGGGGCGCCAATTCGGTGGGTTTCGTCTTTGGAAACGAACAATGGCTAAGGCCCCCATTCTCTTGTACTGATACAATATCGCTTTAATGCCCCCACAATCGGAGCCGTTAATTTTAATTGTTTAAGGCTGATTCTGCGGAGGGCCAACCGGCGCCGCTCAATTGTGAAGGTCTCTCTCTCTCTCTCTCTCTCTCTCTCCCCCTTTCACTTTTCCCGCGGCGGATAATTCGTAACCGTTAAAAATAATTGAGAGAGGGGCGTGACCGCGGGCATTATCGCGCCCCCGAGGAACGGTGTCCGCACCGTTCGGCCGCTATGTACCGTTTTCAAATTCAAAGAATCGAAAAATCGGACGAACTTCACGCGAGCCCCATCTACCTGAAATCCGATATCTCGAACATCGAAATGCACTGCCGACGCGAAATAGAAAAATAATTTAAACGTTTTTTCCTAAACCGATGACC
Source organism: Lethocerus indicus (assembly GCA_019843655.1). Classification (NCBI taxonomy): domain Eukaryota; kingdom Metazoa; phylum Arthropoda; class Insecta; order Hemiptera; family Belostomatidae; genus Lethocerus; species Lethocerus indicus. Next base: position 1,466,637 of record JACDQD010000007.1, on the reverse strand, counting down.
AATTAACCCTCAATTTTTAGGTGTAACCAAAAGTAATCGACAATTTGATCAAGATGTATTTTCTTGTTGGGGAATTCTTCAAGAGGGTAATCGAAAATTTACCGGAAAAGTGACAGAGAGTTGTCGATAATATCCGTGAATATAATAGATTAATAATTAAAGTTTCTTTTTTAGCGAAATAAAATGAATTCCAAAGTCTGACTGACTGTAAGAACAATTAGTCATAATAATACTATTTGGAGAATTATATTTTCCACTTTCCGTTTCATTATATTTTGTTCTACGACCGACCCACACTGCTCGCATTGATCTCGATCGCACCCTACTTTCGACCTTATTATTGACACAATTTAAGAGCGCCAATTTAATATATATATATCTACAATAAGTGGCTATAAATAATGTATATAATAGGACAAATATTCACTTACATGTCGGTTTCGTACCGCACGGTTGTGCAAGAGGTATCCACGGTCTTTCGGGAGGCGATGGCGTACGAACTGAAACAATAAACCAAAATAATTTAGATTAAATTTCGACAGTGGGAAATTATTTGGAATATTACACACAGTGGTGGGGGGAGGGAGGGCAATATTCGTAATAATAACGAGGGGGGGGGGGAGAAAAGGTAATTGATGTGAGCCAAATAGTGTTTGAACCGGAGAGCTGTAAACATACCTGTAAAATCTGTACCGAATTTCAAAATCCAGTAATATATCAACATCGGCATAAAGTCGGACACAGAATTCGGCGTACGGGAATGGTCAAAAATGGAACGGAACACTTTTAAATTTGGGGGAAAATAGGGAAATAATGTAATTCATTACAGAAGGTTTAATTAGTTTTTGTCGCTTACTATGAAAATCGGTTTAAACTAAAGACAGTTTCTATTGTTCTAAACGTATGATATATAACACCGACTCCTATGTCAGTATTTTCTCCGAAATGTTATCCGAAAATTGTGGAAAACCAGAAATATCGGGCTAGCTTAGGGCCGAACGAGCGAGCCGAATTCTAAAACAAATACTTCAAAATATTCATTCCCGTATTATTCGAAAATTTTGAATATAATTCGTATTACATTCGAAAGCGTATATTTTAATTAATTCGTAACACGACGATGTAGGCTAAAAGCAAAATGCAATTCAGTGATATTCCTTTTCGTATCTTGCCCTAGGACGGGATTTTTATAGGCGGGCTTAATAATAGGCCTCTTGGCAAGAAGCACGGATAAGATTTGTTTTAGGGAATCGATTGTAAGAAGTGGGAGGATGTGGGAGAGTGAGAGAGAGAGAGAGAGAGAGAGAGGGGGGGGAGAGAGGGAGAGAGAGAGAGAGAGAGAGAGAGAGAGAGAGAGAGAGAGAGAGAGAGAGAGAGAGAGGCCGAGGAGAGAGAGAGAGAGAGAGAGAGAGGGAGAGAGAGAGAGAGAGAGAGAGAGAGAGAGAGAGAGAGAGAGAGAGAGAGAGAGGTGGTGGTGGGCGCTTAACAGATTAAGCTGACTAAGGGACTTAAGTTAGTAGGTAAGTAAGGGCGGCACTTAACCGCAATCTCCCCGGCTGCTCATCTCCTCTGTGAGGCCGTGGCCGCCCTCTTCCTCTCGCTTCCCTTTCTAAATTAACACCGAAACTCCACCACTCTCCCCCACTTCCACCCGCTCAATTCCACTTTCAACCCCCGCCCCCCCCCGCCCCACACACAACAGCCGCCTACAACAACACTACCCAACCTTTAAAATTAACAATTTATATACAATTTGACGAATCGCAGTTTGACTCGCAATATTCCGGTCACGCCCAGCCACCAACACCAAAATCCGCGATAATGACGAGAAGGAAATCTAGGACGTTCGCCATTTCAGAATCCTCACCTAACTACAATCAAATATAATACAAATATATTATAACAGATTCCGTATTCTCGCAAATAATATAATAAATTCAATTCAAAACGACGAGTCCACATGTCCGCTTTAAGATAAAGAAAACAGTCCTATATTCACTCAAAAGTATAGAGCAATACATTTTAAGGTGAATAATCAATTGCACGACTAACAACTAGTAGTAATATATTACATACGATAAAATAATTATCAAATCGAAGATCGGATCATATTAATAGATAAGGTTGTATAATCATCGGTCGGTGAATAGAGAGCAAGAACGAAGTATAATCGCCGACGGGAGAACATACGGTATTGTCGGAAATTCCTTTTCAGTTTATATCTTTTATTTTAGCGAACCGCGATTGAACGCGTCCGCCGGCTAATATAGTGGAGACGCGGGCCGAACAATCCAGATAAGCCGGAGTACATCCGGGAGCGTCGCCGTATAAATTGCCGCCCGATAGTTTTTTGCGCAATTTTTTTTTTTTTTCATTCGGCAACGTTAAACGCCGCTCCGGGGGAATTACACGGAGGGCAAATAAGTGGAAATTAAAAAAAAAAAAAAGAAAGAAAAAAGGGCTCGAGTCGGGATAAAATCCAGTTTATTTCTGAGGGCGGCGGAAATGGCACAGTCGGCTTTTTAATTAAACGCGGCTCGTGTGCCCCCTCTCTCTCTCTCTCTCTCTTTCACACGTCAACCGTGAAATAATCAATGCCGACCGCCGACGCCTCCAGGAGTACGCGAGTCCCGAACTCCAGAATATCCACTGGGCGGAAAAAGAGAGCGGGACGTTCCTCCGGCCGCGCTATTAGGAAAAACGTCGGTTATCTCCACTGTTCTATCGGCGGCGAAAACAAAATGACCGCAGAGACCTTAACTAATCCGGAGATAAGAGTTTCACTCTTCGGTCTACACCCAACGCGACACACGCCTATATCGGCGTCTCCTCAATTTTCCCCAGTCACCAGCCTTTCAGCAGACTCCGGAACTTCTATACGAAACAAATTATACGAGAAGGGCGGTTTGGGAAACTGCCAGATCCGGCTCCGACCAGCGTAGAGATTATAGGAACAAAAATGGAAAGAACGGGTCTCGAAGGAATGGCTAACGGGCTGGAGGCAAAAAAGAAGTACTCAACAGATTGGTAACGGGACGGTATAACCGCTCAAATGTTATAACCGTGACATTACAATAAAAAAATGTTACGCTTACGTTTAAATGTTGATAGTTTTCAATGTAGTCTGGAGAGAGGAGACTTTTATGACGCGACAAATGTGAATATCGGCTGAGGGCGGTAAGCGGTGAAGACATTAAGCCGAGGACATGTAGGGGCGGGCGGTCCCGTTTTCAAATATTACACCGTGGCCGGTCCCCAGGGTGGTTCACATAAGCCTTGAGGGAGGGGGGCGCCGACTTAATAAAAAGTTAGGAGAAGGGGGCCCGCCCGGCAAACTCGTATTGAATAACCCATTAGGACACACCGCTCGGGACCCAATTGTTTTAGAGAGATATAATATAAAGCTGTGGTTGAGGAGGCGAAGGGCCGAGTGAAAGTTCAGTGAGCTTCAACGGGCGGCATCCCTTTTATTATTCGTTTTCAAAAAAAAAAAAAAAAATATTGGCGGAATTTCTGAGAGCCCTCCTCCGTCATTAATAATAGCGAATATTTCCCGATATTTCTTCAAACGGGCGAGGATTCGGTTGATAGACACTGCTATCGGTAGCAAAGTGCTGAGCGACTCTTATACAAAAACTTTTACGGCCTTATTAATGTTTGATGGTTCGTTTGGCCATAGCCCACAAGTCCATAAGTTCAGACTGGTATTGTACCGAATAGTAATTGCTGTAGTATCGTGGTAAAAGCTAAGAAAACTTTGAAGAATTGCTATCAAAAAAGGGGAGAAAGTACTTGCGGGGGGTGGGGGCGGTCGAGAAGATATCCTCGCTCGGCTTGGGATTAATTAGTGGCTCTAATTAGTCGAGGCCGGCCGTGAGCTCGAATTGAGGCCACAATGAACCGATGGGCCGTATTCACGATGGAAACTAATTCTAAGACCAGCCGCCGGACAAGCCTTGTTCCACTGGTCCTAAATCACTCGTTGCCCAACTCATTACCACCGTGACAAGCTAAATTTGACCCAACCGAGAAGAAACTTCAATTAACAGAGACTAGACTACCTTCGTCTCCAGTAAAAAAATACCCTATCATTCCTAGTTCACAGATTTACCCGGGGGTGGGAGGGGGGTTTGTAAAGCCCCAAAAATATCGGCGGAAAAACTGTAATTTCGGTGTAATGAAACAGACAACTCGTATTTAATTTTTGTTTAATATTCATTACTGTCGCAACTGTACAGAAGTGACTATCGGAGGCGTGGCAGGCCGTTTCAAGAATTTCGTCAGTCCCGTTCCCTCTTACCGCCATAAGGGCGCTGTAACTACGCGTGGCCGTTAAAAAATTTTGATTGGAACGACGAAAATAATTATACCGATCGAATTACGTTCCGCAAACGGACTCGTTGTTTTTCTAGCTACGTCCTATTTGTTATAATATAATCGACTGGCATATCGCTTTAACAACAATTCCTTATTATTGTTATTATAGAAAAAAGGTATTATTATTCTCAAAGGACGTATAAATCGTCCTCGTTGGTGTTTTGACACAAGCGACCTTCCAGCAAACTGACTTACGATTAAGGCTACTGACGTTGTACGGTTTTTTTTTTTTACAATATTTATTACCGACAATTATCAATTAAAGATGTTACGCTCGGGTGAGTCTTGTATGGAGGGAATACTTAAACAGCGGTTTTTGAACTTGTAATTATACATTTCGAGCTTCGAGAGTTTTTCTTCTTTCTTCGTGCGTTTCAACAGTCGTCTCATAGAAGTCGGTTCGACCTTTCGTCGTATATTGGGCTGATTATCAAATAACAGAAGAATATTCCTTGTATCTATTTAATGTCGAAATTAGAGATACATTTTTATTGGAAACGACCTTTCCCTGTCATAGCGGCCACCATTTCGCCGGTCGTATTTAGGGGGTAGACTTTGTAAATTTGTTGAGGGTGGGGGCAGTTTATTTATTGTACAATCAACTATATGCCGGTTATAGGTACAATGGCGGTTTGTTTGACTAGTTTGACTTGTTTCGCTCGATAAAGACGCCGTCCAGTGATGGTACTTTTGACCTGTATCCGGCCTACAGAAAGTCTCTAGGCCGGTGGCGTTTAAGCCGATAATGGGTGGGTAAAGAGGAAAGGGACTGAACTGAAGTGGATTTGGATGTGGAGAGAGGCGGGAATGGAATTTAAGGAAGCGTGATTTTGCGACTTCGTCGACTGTCGGGGTATGTTGAGGTCATTATGGATTTTTCGGTTAGAAACATACCCAGGGGGGAGGGGGGGCATTAAGGATGGTGCGAAGGACTTTCGACTGGAATATTTGGATGTTGAGCGATGTCGGATTTCTTGGCGGAACCCAGCATAGTTCTATTCCGTATATCCGTGTCGGTTTCAGTATAGCTTTATATATTGTCAGTTTGTCGACTATTGTCAGTTTTCAAAAGAGGTCTGGACAGTCCAAATTTACGATTTAGATCCGTTCTTTTCAGTCAGGAATGGGGAGTCGTTTGACTGTATAGAGCCCGAGGTAGGGAGCCTGCTGTCGGTTGGGGATTGGAGTACTGTTAAATAGAACAGGAGGGCAAGTGCGTGAAATTATACTGGAGGGCCCCAGGTAAATTCCGAGCTGGGGGGGGGCGGGATTGGGCGGCAATTGGATTTTAATTAGGACGCCCCGCTCTCTGAACACCGCCGGCCGTATCAAAGTTCAGTCGGCTGGCGGCTATATGTCGTAAACATCCCCCCCGGCCGCCACCCTTAGCTTGGGGGTAAAATATGATCCTATCCGAATTCATTAGTCCGATTATGCTCAGCAATATGAGCGACTGCTGAGGCGTGTCGGATCGCACGACAGCGATGAAAGCCCGAACATACACTTACTTACACGCGACAATATAACTAATTAAAAGAAAACCTGTACGTAAAGCTGAACTACGTAACGAAAAAAAGAATTACGTTAGGCAAATTGTTAACGTTATCTCGTGTCTATAGTCCCTAATACTTTATTTAATTAATACACCCATTGAGAGTATGCCGCGGCTACATAAAAACTCGGTCGATCGCCGACTTGTAAATAGTGTCCTATTAAAAGGGAGGCGGTAAAAAGGTGTAGTACGGCGGGCTAATTTAAGCGAATTTACAACCGGCCAAGTAAACCGGCAACATTCCGGTCGGGAAGTTTAATTTAATTAACGTCGAAAATAATCCTTTTAATTATTCGACCGTTTCGCGTGCCCAGTGTTGATTTACCGGCAATTGTTACAAGTGCTTTCTAAAATGTTCTAAATGTTAGTTCCCTACAATCGACGGAACCGTTCCGTCGGCAGTACAACCTAAAGCCGGATGATATAAATTTTCAGATAGTAAATAAATAGCGAGTTAAATCGGGCGTAAATGCCCCAACTTGTTAATGGAATGCGAATAAAGGAGAGAAGCTCAAAACTGCGAATGACGCGCGATTATACATCCTTTTAAAACAAATTTAACAGCCTTAGTCTAAAATCGAGAACACACTGGGAAACAATAAGGGTGGGCGTGGCTGACGAGGGGATGGGAGGACGAAGAGGAGGAGGGTAGGATAGCCCCACGCCCCACTAATTAGCTTTTAATTAGTACCAGGCAATTAGTTCAAACCCCATCAAGCCCTTTTAGCGGATGATCCATTACTGCCGATCCCCCGATGCCCACAGCCGGCAGACATCGCACGCGCCATGCGCCGCCATCGTCTTCGATGCCGACCCTTCGCCCACAATCCGAGTTACCGATAATTAATTCAGCAGTCGTCGACGGGGATTGCCGGCTCGGCAAGCCTTTGTTATGTGCCTTCCCATTTCCGCGAAACGAGACCGAGCGGTTGTCCGTTGCAACTTAACAAAGTTACAACGTAAATTATAGGGACGCCCGACTCGGCCTTCTCATTAGCGACACGCCGGCGGATGGTCAAAACGAATATCCGACTTGGCGACATAAGGCCGGTGTATACAACGTCCATGAAAACGTGCCCCGGGGAAATGCGGTTTTAATTGACGCGCAAACCTTCGGGAGCGGCAACGGGTCGTTTCTACCTGTCAATTTAAATTAGAAAATTTGTTAACCAAAAATAAAGTTTAAAACGCATTTTTCAGGTTTGATTTAAGCGTTTTTTTTTGTATTATCCTGTACATCTCGAGGATTCATTGACCGGACGTACTGGCCGAGGGATGTCAATTAAAAGCTGCGTACGAACAACCCCAGCGCCGCCGTTAGGGTGTAACGTATGGCGGCGGTGGTGGTGGAGGAGGAGGCCATTCTGGTAGAAGTACGGCGAAATAAAGAAGCGGTGCGCGTGGGAGGGCTATTAGTAGCGCGATCGTTTAAAAACGCAAAACGCGCTGAAAAGAGGCGGCGCTTTAATGGCGCAACGTTAATGATACGGCAGGTTCATTACCGGGGGGGGCGGGGGGGGGAGGCCCTATTCATTTTCACCGGCTTTTCTTCGATCTCGCTTTAAACCGCCCCCGGACTCAAAACTCTTTTTACCCGCGTTTGAATCGGTCGGAAATAAAATTCGCCCAACCCCCGACGACTCGAGAACGGACTGACAAATTTATAACAGCCGAAAAATACAATAAGCCACATTGACGTTCTTCTAGCACAAAGTGTACAGAATAAGGGAGGATAAACCCATTCCCGGTATATTTAAATCACGCCGCCGTTTCCTTTTCAGGGCTCTGTAGGGAAAAGTTTGGGACGTCATGAGATAGTTGGGTTTGAATAGTGCGAAACTGGGAAGTGAAATTTGTTTTATCTATTTCACCCAGTTGTTCCCTTCCTTCCGTATATTTTCAACATTCTGTCAGGGGATACGTTTGACTGTTGTCGGTTAGTTATATTTGTGTGGGTCTGCCGTAGATCTGAGGGTGGCAATGTCCTGTTCCGTTTTCCAATTTTCCAAGTGCTCACTATTACATTTGGATGTGTAAATGTTCCGCTTGAATGTATATTTCTCGGGTATATCGCTTTAATTGTAACGATATTAGGGCTGTTGCGAGGCAGGAGGAAGCCGACCAGGTATTGGGCGGGTGTCGAAGTAACGAATGGATTTGAAGACGGATCGAGGGAAATAAGAAGGCCCCCTGTGCTCTTAGAGAAGTCGTTAGCCGCACTTCTCGAAACGGCAACATTATTTACGTCTCAATCTTGGGGGCCCTCCATCCGTCCCGGTTCTCCCGGGCCCGCCGCTCCTTTTAATTCGTCCAATTTATTTTCCGAAGAGTAACGCCTTCGAAAACCCCCCAGAAAAGCCGACCAGTCAAAGCGAGGTAAAGGCCTAACAAGAAATACAGGCCTAATATTCTTTAAGGCCTCTCTCCCGGAACCGACTTTTCCCGAAACTCAAGGGGGGGGAAACCGTTTTAAAACTTTTAAAAGGTTTTAAAGAAATCGCTTCGATCCCTATCATTATCCGATTACGATATTTCCACTCCTTTCCCGAAATGCGAAAATATATTATCTTCCGTCGAACCGATAAACCGAACTAATAATAAATAATTTTCATCGTAATAATTGCATTAGGTTATGGAATAGTAGGAATACTAATCGCTGTTGAAACATTTTCCCGGTTGAAATATATATTATTATTATAACGGCAATACCAGAACGTTATAGCGTATATGGGGCTAATGCTGGAGATGAATAAATTTCAATTCAGTGATTCTCGGTGGAAATAGGGGATGAGGGGAAGTGTCAGCCGGTGGCCCTCCCGTTTCTTGTATTGTGAGGAACGGGGGGGCCGGCGAATATATTCGAGTAATTTATATACGGGAGAGAAAGGAGACTTGGGAATGAGACTGTTGTGACAGGGATTCCTGCCGGGGGTGGGGGGTTGGGGCTTGTGCCCCTTGCCCCCGCCCCCAGAACGCCGCCAAATAGGATTTATTCACCGGCTTTGAAGGCAAACATTCTGAGTATTTCATTTAGCCCCGGGCCCTCGGCCACCGCCACACTACTAGTACACTACAGCCGCCGCCGCCATTCTTATTATTAAAGCCCTCACAGGGAGCGGGGATTACAAACTGTTCTAGTCCGGATAACGTCCATTATGCGAATTTTAAACACATTTCAGGGGATCCCGGTAGCCGGCCGAGCGTCACTCCTACTCAGACTGAAATAACGACCCTCCACGAGGACGATGTACAAGTTTTCCGAGAACATTAAATCCAGGAGTTGTGATAGTACGGGTGGCGTTTGTGAAAATTCCACTCTCAATACTGCCCGGCGACAGGTTCTATAACCCTAAATTATCAACCTTTAATTTGCTTCTTTAATTAATCTTTGTCAGGGAGACTTTCCCTCGTTTCGGAGCAGAGCAAAATATAGGGGGTGTCCCAAAATTAACGCGAGATTTGAATTAAATAAAAAACGCGGTTTTTTTTTCTTTAAATTGTTATTTTTTTTTATCGAATCGTAAAGTACACGGGATAGGGTTATGTATGGAATAACACGTAGGGCAAGTGGGATCCAGTTTAGGCAGAAAGAACTGTGCGTTATCTCGTGTCGCTTGACCAGTTTCAGTGCGGCCCAAAATCCGCACCGAACAGTGACACGTTGGGGATGCACTGAAATATGATTTTTGAAATATTTTTCAACAATGAAAACATATTGTCCTATCGTGTAACGCTCCATTTGTACTGACCCTAAACGGGGTTTTTTTTTTAATACGGTCGCCAACTTTACTGCAAAAATGCTGCGGCAAATTCAAATCTTGCGTTAATTTTTTGGGACACCCTATATTTTTGTCGAGACCTCCTCGAGGCGAAACTCCGTTTACAGATTGGAATCGATCTTTATTTTACTAAACTAACGAAGCGATTTAAAAGTATTGGGAGCGGTTAAACGTTGTCGACGTTTTTGTACGATTAAAACAAAAATATAAAATAAAGTCCGTGGGAGGGTGGGGGGCGGAAGGTGGACCCGTATAATCCCCCGATGATTCACTGGAATTGGGAAGGGTGGCGTTTTTTTTCTTTTCCCTTTTTTTTGTTGCTTTTCAATTAATGCCGGATTAAGATAAGATCGGTTGGTGACCTCCCGTAGGGGAGGGGCGGGGGGGGGCGGCTTCCAATTAGGGGATGACCTCCCCGCAGGCCCCGAGAGCCCGGGCCCTCTTAATTACACCTAACGAGTAAACACACCGCCCACAAATAACAGAAATAGCGTAGACCAAGAATAAGCCCGGAGAAGACCCTAGAAAACTTCAGCTACAACCCCGGGCTCTATCACAATTTCGGCGAAATGTTATCAACTCCAATTACAACAAATTCGTGAAGTAGTTCGTACATTGAAAGTTGTCATCTTCTACATATAAGATCGACTAGAAATCAAATTCGAATTTTCGAATGAATACAAGTTAGTCTACCCCGAGAGAACCGCTCAATAATTTTTAAAAATCAAAAATTCTTTATTATTTACAATACACGAGTATTTTGTAAATTCACGAAGTAGTTTTTTATCGAGTTAAGAGTGTAAAATTAATCGTGCCTGTAGCGAGAAAGAAAAAACATAATCCCGGGAATTTTCTGGGACTAAGATAGAGAGCAGACTGCCAACATGAGAATCTTGTCCGCAGTGTAAAATATTATTTCCGCGGTGACCTATTTCTTTTTTTTATTCCTGTTTGGAAGGTATGTTTTATTTGGAAATTTTAAAAATATCTCTGAAACTAGATCGGGGGGGGGGCGGGTAGAGGGAGGGAAGATTAGGAAACTCTTTTGAGATTTTTTGATTCATTCAGATCTGCCCCGGCTGCTCAAGCCCAAGACTGTTCTTAATAAAAATAATTCGGTTATAATCGGTATTAATCCAAATTGTATAACAAAATACTGCCAATAGACATTAAGTGTAATAAGCAAATTTCAATTTTTCGAGAAATACTCCGTTCTCGTTTTATATATTCGGAACATCGCGTATTAACATAATTATCGCAATCGAAAATTTATAATGAAGACATTAGGCCAACATGATTAGGAATTACAGTTAATAAACCGAAGGAATGCTAGTGACGAGGGTGAATAGTAATAATATTCCAAACCTTTGCGGACGTTCAAACCGCCATCTTTTAATTTGTCGATCACGAAAAAACACTCAAGAAAAAACATACAGATTCTAATTTAATCGTTGTAATTGCGAGTCACGATTATCCCTCTTTGCCCCGGGTTAATTTATTTATCCGGGCGAGAGATAGAGATAGAGAGAGAGGCGGCAGAGCAGAGAGATGTAATATTTGGGTGATAGAATTTCCGGCTGGAAATACGGTCAAATCGGAGGATATTCCGGGTGACAGCCGGGCCAGGGGGTAAGTAAGGAGCGCCAACACAAATGACCGCAATGAATTTTAATCATGGGGCACAATCCACCCCGCCAGGACCCCTTAATCTCGCCCTCCAATTTCGACACGCCATAACGCACCGATATATTAAGTTCGGCCGATGGATTCGACAACGGGGCCACACACATCCACATATATATGTATATATATATATACACCGGCCCACAGATAACAATTATTCTCAGTCTCGCACACATACACAAACGCCACAACCACTGAACGTTAATAGTCCCCTACGTTGACAATATACGCTCGCCAATATTGCCTCAAATAAACCTTTTACAGCACCAATTACCAAAGTTAATCCGGTCAAAATTTGTACACAATTTCACCTGGTTTTTTTTTTTTTTTAATTAAACGGCTTAATGAGAGAAATGAAACGAAGGAAATAAATTGGAATCCCCGGCGCCAATTATCCCTAATAAAACGGTTTACTGTTACCGATTAATTATTGATATTTCGTTTTTTTGGGGTGGGGGAGGGGTTAATCGGCCGCGTTTGAGCTAATTAGGTTTTCTATTGATTAAACAAACTTCGAGTTCGAGCATAATGCACACGGAATGATCGTTAAACGTCTAAGAAAAATGTCCTCTTGATTCCGATACGATGTATCATTTTCATTGCGGCAAAAACACCGAACGTATACAGATATCCTAATACAATTGTAGGCGTTTGGCGTAATGCAGGCAACACACACATGAAAAAACTACAAATTACACAGAACAAATGGCTCCGAATTGCCCTCGACATACCCCCCAAGAACACGTACACGACTTGGCCTAGACACCTAAACTGGACGAAATAATAGACGAAATAACGACTAAACACAGAGATAAACTTCAAAACCACCCAAATCTTCCTCCCGGCTACCCCAAAAACCCCACCCGAAAGACGTACCGCAAGGAGGAGGGTCCTAACGCCGAGCTAGAAGAAGATCCCCATCCAAAGTGAAAATGAAACAGTGTAGTGAAAGCTGTTAATGTGCCTATAGTGCACAGTGCTAACGACGGTATACAGTGTCACCAGTGGCCCAGTGATCAGTGCACCGACACAGAGCAGTGAACCCAAGTGGCAAGTGCAAAGTGCGCGAGTGAATGTAGTGAGTGTAGCTGAAGTTCTCGGGTTTTCATTGTATATTTTCCCGATTATCACAACAATATTGTAAAAATTCACGATCAACGTACTATAATATTTAAGTATATATACGCAGTAAGGCCAATAGGCCGGAATGCATGCAGTATATTTGTATATCTTTTTATCTATGTATCATTTGTATTTAAAGAAATAAAACTATACGGCTACAAGACTCTACTCTAATCTCCCGGTAAGAGAAGATGTCCAAAAATCACCCGAGGAAAAAGTTTACGTCACGAATACAATATAAAGGAACGCGTCCGAAGATAGGAGGAGCGGTTATCGGGTGTGCACTTTACAGGCGAGCTATGCCCGAAAATTTGATTCGGGAGGAAAAATGGAAAGGGCATCTGACGTTTAGCGAAAACCAATCGGAAAAGCCCGTAAAAAGACAATAGGGGCCGGGGGGGGGGGACGTCAGTGGCTCGTAAATGTAACAACAGCTGAGCCGACGGCTCGTTTTACGACCGCCTCAGCCCCGCTACTGGGGGAGAGATGCCACCGGGAGGAATACACCCCTCCCTCCATCCCTCCCTCTCTCTACTTAACTACATTTCTCTTCAAGTGCTCCCTACTAACTACCCCCGCCAACCCCCCTCCCCCACCCCCGGCTATATATGTCTCCTTCAACCGGGCTCGTTCGGCCCAATAAAGCCCGGAAGTTAAGCTCGTCCGATTAGCCAAGATTACCGGGGTAGCCGGCTAAAATGGCCGACCGGCGGCCAAAGATGCCGCGATAGCTAAATACAATAGCTTGTTGGCGGCGTCGTAAAATTGTACACGTTTCACGACATTTTATAGCCGTCCAGCAACCAGCACGAACCGTCGACAAGTGAGAAACGTCGTCCATTAAATTCCTCAAATAATACGCCGAGCCAATATTGAGAAAAATTAACGAAAAATTGTTGTACGTTTAATCGCGCTTTTTGCCTTTGAAAGCAGTCTCCAGTATTCGATATTCTAGTTGGACGTTGGAATAAGAAAATATTTGAAAATTTTCACCGAACGCCAGAGCTCGTATTTCACTTCTAAATCCTTGGCCTATAATTAATTACGCAGTCCATTCATTATCATCGCAGTACGTTATTTTGGAAATCATAAATCCTTTTCAACCCAACAGAATAACGCCGGAATACGCTGGATTAGGAAAATCCTCTACTATTGCGCTCAAAATAATTAATAACTATATATACATAGTGAGTTTCGTAAGGGCAAAGGAGATGATATGGACACAGAGCTTCCGTACGAAAAACATTTTAGTTTAATATACCTGTTTTGTGGTTTGCGAGGGGTTGCAAAACCGTAGGTTCGAGATGTTTCTGTCTCCTCTCGCCGGTTTGGTCTTTTGCTAGACCGGTTTCGGCCGCTCGCCATCTTCAGTAGCGCTGTGTTAGTCACTGTTGGCACATTGGATGTTTTCACTGCACAGTACACTGACAGTACAAGTGAAGTGCAGTGAGGATGCCCAAAAACATCCAATGTGCTAACAGTGACTAACACAGCGCTACTGAAGACGGCGAGCGACCGAAACCGGTCTAGCAAAAGACCAAACCTCAGCGAGAGGAGACAGAAACATCACGAACCTACAAAAACATTTCAAGTATGACATTCGGGTAGTAGTGCCGCTCTCTGTATGTAATTGTAAAATACAATGTAATACTATAATCCAGTATAATTTTATATCATAGATAATTGTAAGGAGAGCAGAGTATGTGAGGAAGTTTGGAGCGGTATCCGGGGATGGCCGCCGGCTTTTTGTTTAGCGACGGAGGGTGGCCGGCCCATTATGAGTTCCAAGACTGAAAGTTACACTGGGGAAAATCGAGTTTCGCTAGAGTAGTCGGGGAGGAGGAATATGCGAGACTTCACCCCTGGCCATGCCCAGAAATTCGGGAGAGCCCAATTTACTTTTGCGGAGACTCACCCTCCTCCTCCTCCTCCTCCTCTACGCCCCGCCCGCTCCAATTTCCCTACCCCCCCCCCCCCACCGTCTTCTTCCCACAGCCCCTCCCTCCAATTCCTCCTCCAGACCCCGCCGGGATTTGTAACGATCAAAAAATTGCCGCCCCCTACATCCGAAAACTCAGATTTCCAGCTCGGGAAACGATTAGCGCGGCGAACAACAACGCACGAGCCTCCTTAACCCACTAGGTACCAAATTCTTTTTTCTGAAAATTTTGCATATAATTTACTTATTACGATGCATTATTATCAAATAGTAGCTCCAAATATGTTTTTAAAAACCCGGTTTGTCAAATATTTTGTTTTTTAAATCGAGTCCCATTCGGGGGAGAGTTGAACCGACACATGAGACCGATCATCTTTTATTTTATAATGTGAAATTACTGAAAGTAATAAAAAACTTCCTGCAAACACATATGTCATATCAGAAAAATTAAAAATTAACTGATCCCCATTTGGGGCCTACGGTACTTAATTACCATTTAGCCGATAACGCGAGACAGGAGTGAACCGACAGCGGCTTCCGTACGCCCTGCATAAATAAGGTCGGAAATAATAATATTCGCGGAATATTATCGGACTCGGCTTGCGACATGCGTGCGTGGGGGCGCCCCACTGATTCACCGACAGAAGATAACTTTAAATTCGCCTATTATGAGATCGTAGGGGAACGGGCTGTTTCCAATTGGGGCGGAGAAAATTTTATTTTTTTTATAAAGAATTCGACAACGCTAACAGTCTTTAGTGGGGGATCCGAGTGTAGGGAGGAGGCGCATCTGCCTCCCGCATCCGGAGGCCCGGTCGCCCCCCCCCCTCCACCCGCCCACAACCGCCACATCCGATTTACATATGAAACGAACATTTCTTGTCGGGCTAAATTTACCGCCATTGTCTGTTTTTCAGACAAATAAAAAAGGAAAGACAGAGATAGAGCGCCCCAGGAGGAGGATGGAGAACAAAAGTGTGGGGCGCTCACGTATTTACTCCGCGACTTGCCACCATTTCTCATACGCCCCCCCCCCTTACCCCCTACCCCTTACCGGAGTTATAACTTTTCATAAACGTTCCTTCCAACAAATGATTGGAGAAGCGTACAATTTACGACATCGTTCGCGCAACTGTTAGAGGAACTAAGCCGGACTACTAATATAATTTGGTAAGTTTTAAGAGATCGACTTTTACCGATCTAAACTATGAGAAATAATAAATATTATTTCGGCCGTTATAGTTTCGTCGGCCGGCCGAAGTATCGAATATGTTCATTACGCGGACGGTCCTGTTCGAAGTTCGAAAGTTAATTCGAAGCCCGGTATTATCTCTCTGGCGAGTCGCCCCCGAAGTGGACTACTTTCACCAGATATCCCAATATAAATCTGGCCGATTGAGAAGGGGCCGACTCTACCCACCTTATTAGGAAAACTCCTCCCGCTTTCCGCTCGGCTAACTCACTTTAGAGTCGATAATGACCCCCGAACTAACCTTCGTCCTACAAAACGGGAAGCGCTAAAATCGAAACGATTACGGAAACCGGGACAGGATTTGTGTTCCATTTAAACACATAAACGAGAATTGAGAATTTTCTCAATATCTCTGAAATATTTTTTACCTATATTTTGACAGAAAGATGGAGACAAAACGTCATTCCACAGTATATAACAATACGTGATTTTGACTTGTATAGGTGTGCTTTTACTGTTAGTTAGCCTTCACTGTTTTGTACATCAGAGAGAGTACGGTTTCAAATTTGCTGTCGGTATATCGCGTATTTTTTTGGCTTTGAAGGATTATGTGAAATATTGTGAGTAGGAAGGGTTTAGTGAGGTTCTTTCTCCGCGATTCTTACGCGTGAAAAGTGCGCGGGGTACAATTTCGGTTTAATCGATTATTTGTATTCATTTGTCGGATATCGTACGGTGTATTATAAGGGTTGGGCCGGGAAATCGGTCGGAAAGGAGGGTCGAAGGGGTGCGGAGACGTCACTCTCAGGGCGGCAACGCTCCAATCCCGTCACCGTGATATATCGTTCATCGGACAAACGAGCGGGGGGGGGGCGCCCCTCTGACGGTTAATTTCTGCGTTATTTATACGGTGGGAGGGAGAGAGGGTGAGAGCGAGGGAGGGAGGCCGTACATTTTTCACCCGTTGGCCGAACAATGGGGTGGGGGGGGGGGTGGCACAGCCGCGTTTGTTCTTCCCTTAAAGTATATTAACTCGGAACCCCCAACGATGACGTTTGCAAAAGGGACGACTTCAATTCACAAACAGCTATTTGGATCTCGGACAGCAGTCGATACAAATTCGATTTGAAGCTGAGAATCATTTCTCTAGTCTCGTGTTATTGCGATTGTGCAAGACGTGAGGCGTGGACAGAGAGTTGAGGTGGAGGTCGTTTCCCCGACCGCACTACGCCTCAATCCACCTCACGATCACCAATGATTATTTCGGTCGCGAGTAACATTTTTTTGCCGGCAAAACAAACGGTAAAAACAAAGATGTATCGAGTACTCTGTACGTTCAACGAGCGTGTACTGGGGCAAAGCCACCGAGACGTACAAAGGGATTGCCAATAATCAAGTCGCTGAAGGGATAATGGAACTACAACTAGGGGCGTACTCATTTTTTTCGGATTACCCTAGAGAAAAGTCAGTTTATGATTTGAGAGGACTGAAAGTCCGGTCGGGTTTATTGGGGGGAGGACGGCCACAATATACCGACAGGATTGGACTCCTCTCTCTCTCCCTCTGTGTAATCCCGGCCCTTATTCACGGGCGCAGTGCACTTTTCATTGGGAGCGGTGAAGTGCTGCACCCGGCTTCGCTCCGACAATGCGGCGTAATTTGAATGGGGGGGGGGCAAAGTCCCGAAGCAAACGTTAGGTACGGTACCGCCGCTAACAGCCTACCGCGGCCGGTATAACTCTGGAGGCTAACGCCTGGTGCTGTCATCAGCCCCCGGAACAAACTATACACGGGCCGACATTCATTAGTCGGACAAACAAAGTTCCCATCGCCGCCATCCACCTGAAATACTATCGAGACAACCGTCGCCAACATCGCGGCGTTACAGTTACACCGCCTATTGACTGAAACTCGTCCGCCTCCAAAGCAGATCTGAATACGCACTAGACTGTATTAAGCATTTGACGGGCGCCTTTATTATCGAATGCTTTGCGGAGATGAAACAGAAAAGCGGTATAAACCTACTCAATCTAGGATAGCATCTCTCGTATGCATCTCTCTTTCCTAGACCGATTAACCGCTATTTTGTATTCGATTTGTTACGCGTAAAATTGGGTTTCAGTAGACAGGTGGTGGAATAATGTGCTTCGCAAGTTCCGCTGAAGAATATTCGCGGGGAGAAACCGAAGGAGAGATGAAGAAATGGAAATTAGTTAGATACGGCCGCCGGTCACTATTGGAGGAAAACACCAGCAGCAGAGAGAATTAACTAAAACCGTCGTTGTTCGGGGTTTTTTCGGTGATACGAAGTTTATACAATAATTTAGAGAGGCAATCATTTATAACCTGAAATACACGCTGTTTTACAACTGTTGTACTGAAGTTGATTCGCCAAAAAAGGTTCGAAAACCAATTTTCGTACATCTGCATCATCCTGGTCCGATATCTCGACCGGGAGAGTGTGTCTGTTCATCGAGCAAGTGGCGTTTCCTCGAAACACCGAGTCTAAAACGGACAGAGTTTTAAAACACAGCAACGCGGCCGAGTGACCTTTGCACAATTCTCCACTTCCAAATAGCAATTATTTAATCGAGAATTCCGCCGGTGGCTGGGGGGGGGGGAGAAAAAAAATTGTGCAACCCAACTATCGGTCCCGAAGGACTCGTAAACAAGGTGCGACCACCTCGACGACCTGTCCAATTACGCCGACCAATCCAGACATTTCCTCGGAACTAGAAATACATTTTTCGATAAAGTATTTCTTAAAAAAATAATTCTAGCAACGTTAATTCGTATCATAATTCGCAATGACGATATCGTAAATATGTCGGCGTAATATTAATATTAACGTGATCGACAATAGCGGCAAACCGAAGCCGAAACACAACAAAACGGAGCGATACTGATGAATCTGTATGATATTAACTAACGGAGATTTCGTACGCAACTGCAATTTATGAAACTTCTCCACAGGTCGTAGCACGAAAATTCGCCATATTTTTTTCAGATACACGTTCCGAAAGTTTATGAAAGTAACGCGATTACGATAATTGAACGCTGAAGTTAATTAATACCGAATTCGATAAAAAGCTGTTTTATCGTCTAAACATTGAACCGGAATACTTCTCACAGCGTTTTCTAGAAAGTTAAAACGTTTAATCTTTGCAATTGTCTCTCTCAGACCAAATTACAGAGTACCGGCAGTGGGCTCCCGCAATTTGCTGTACATATGAAAAATATAAATGGAGAGAGCGATTTTTCAATCTTTATAATTTTGAACTATAACTCGACTTTATACGAAGTAATCGTTCGGTATAGTTCCGATTAAAAGTCAGGGCCGGCTACCGGTTCATAACCGCGTATTTCGATTGCCAAGTCCAAAGCCCGTGTCAGTTGCAACATTTTAATCATACGAGAATTGCAACGGAATACGTCTTATTTTATCTAGGCGAGTAAATACTGTATTAACTAATAACTGCTATTTATTTTATTTCCGTATTATTAATTTACCACCCAATAGCAGATTCGCTATCTTGGGGGCTCCAGCTGGACAAACGACTCACGTGGAATCCCCACACCCGAAAATTTGGACTCTTAAGGCCATTACTAAAACGGACATCGAAATTGCCCTCAAGTAACAAACTGACAATATACAAAGCGATACTCAAACCGACACGGACATAGAGCTATGCTGGGTTCCACCAGGAGACATCCGACATCGTTCGCATCCAGAGATTCCAATCGAAAGTCCTTTCACAATCCACGATGACCTCTCAACATACCCCGACAGTCGACGAAGTCACAAAATTCCAGTTCCCCAAGTTCCACTCCCGCCTTTCTCCTCATCCTAATCCCGGACTCGTTCAGTCCCTTTCCTCTCCATTACCCGTCCATTATCTCCCCCCCCCCGCCGCCACGACGGCTTAAACGATCGTGTCAAAAAGCGCCATCATCGGGCTGTTTCTTTATCGAGACAAACACGTGAAAAATATACACGTATCGTAATTGCACCTATAACTGTGAAGTTGAATACGAAACTGATACGATCGGAGGTTTAAGTTTTTTAACTGCAATGACGTTGGCGATATTGGCGAGGACTACAAGTAAAATCTGCATTAAACATTAAAGTTGTTTTCCCATCGGCATTGTCCGCCTCTAACCGCGTCGTTAGCGGTTGCATAACCCGACCGACGATGCACTTCCACACGGCCAACAAAGGAGGACGAATCCAATCTGGAAACGACGAGCCCACGCCGGCAGAGGGAAAAACGACGACCGGTTGCGAAACCGTCTCAAATGACCGTCGGGCAAATAAAAATACGGCGGACGAAGTGGCCGGTCAAATGTTGCGAAACTCCGGCAGTTTTAAGCGCTCGTGGCAGAAGTTGGGGCGGGGGCTAAGCTGGCACTAGATCTAGATCGGCTTCTTGGACGGGACAATGAGAGAGCCCCAACAAACCCCCATCACCTCCCCGCCAACCCTAAGCTCAGACAATAAGTTTATTAGATGCGGGCAAACGATTGCGCTATACAATAACAAAGTAATTGGCGGCGCGGCCGAGCCTTTATTTTTCCACGTGACACTGATATATTGGCTCACTGCTAAATTGTCTGACACCTACGCGACACACGAGACCTTGACCGCCCTTCTGGGGACCTGTATTGGCCCGGAACATTTACAATTTACGATTTTACTAAATATATTTCGTAGGTCGCATAAGCATTGGACACCGGTACATAATAAATATACGGGTAACATTGGTATAAATTGTCGTTGTAACTAAGCATTAGCCTACTATACTGAATAAGGTGAAAAATTGCTTCGTTGTCCACCACCGATCTTTAGAAATTACTAAGCCTGTTTATTATTAAAATACAAAAACTAGGCATCTTTTCGGATGACCCCGTTTCGTCCCGAAGTAAGAGTTTAAAATATTCAAACGTTGTCCTCGTCATCAAAAAAGTCTAGAGGCGCGTTGTACTTCGCCTGCACGAAGGTTTTTTCAACGAATATTCTCCCACTCAATCCGTTTTGACACCCCTTTGTAATTCGATCAATGCAATTACAACGTAGAGACGCGACTGAAATTGGAAACAATTGTAACTAACGATGGCACAGACAAAAAAAAATCCCCTCTCTCTCTCTGTGTAAGAGGCTCTTACAGAGTTCGTGAAATTGGGGTCGCTCTCTCTCTCTCTCTCTGACGAATTTAAACTGTCACACCCGCAAACGTCGTGCGGCTACGTGAGAAGCCGTTTTTACGGTTTACCAAAAATGATATTTTGATTGGTACAATTCCACCGGCGGGGTTTTTTTTTTTTTAGTTTTTTTTTCTAACTCGCCGTCGTTTAGCGGCGAGCGCGAACCGAACGAGTGGACACTATTTCTGGAGCGAACGTGACCCAACAAACACCGAGAGAATTCCCGAAAACCGTACGATAATTATTCCCTCCGTTGGGATAAATAAGGCTGTCCAAAAAAAAATATGTAAGCGTGCCTGTGTTATATGCAGTAAAATACAATCGTGATATAGGCAAAAGTGAATAGTAGATTCATTTGAGATACGTATTTCCTTCAGTTCAGTTCGGATTAAATGGCGCTGGATTAACGTTAATACTCAACTCAAAAGACAAAATATTATCGAGTTAAAACTATTTTAACGAACGGTTTCCTTCAGGCGACAAAACGAACAGACAAAGATCTGCAGTTTTCACATTTCACGAGATATTAAAGCGGGTTGAATTGGGTACGGCATTGAACGATATCGTGTATAATTAGCATTAAATGTATACATCTCGGTTTTACTGCGAGGAATGTGCTCTCGCTGTCCGAATAAGTTCGGTGATGCTTGTTTTCTTTAGCTTCGTGGATTGATCTCTTCAATGCTAAATAGCGATCGAAAATTCCGGCCAACTCTTATTGATCGCGAGGGGCAAAAAACTCGTAGCGTATATTTGTATTTAAATACTTCGAACTGGAATATAAATTATTTTTTAATACAAAATTGCGTTTTGAAATCGTACCGGTTAAATATTCTGCGGAGTGTGCCGGGACAACTACGCTTTATAACGATAATAATGGCTGTTACGGAACGGAATTGATGCTGAAACCGCACACGCCGGTAGGCGACCTTCAAAACGGTCGGTCGTCGCTTCAATTTCCAGTTGGCAAATTCAGATTGAACATTTCTGCCCCGACACAATTTATATCCGATACATATTTTTATTTACAGAACTATACGGGCCCTATCCATTTGCCCACTCGCGTAACACCAATAGTGCAACTGAAGAACTTCAGCCGAGACTACGAAATATGAAAACGCGTTGGAAGTATTCTATAAACAATATTTCCCAATAATTATAGCGTCCCTCAATACTGGAGATTGGAAAATTTTTTTTGTTCCATATATATTCGTTATTTTTCGAACAAACACATTTCGCGTCCGGCAATAGTAGTTTGCGGACAGTCTAGATAAAAACTTTTTTCGAAAACGATTTAATTAGGAAACAGTAGTGCAGTAACAAACGGCGGAGCAACAATTTAAAACACCGGCGTTGGAAAAGAGTTCATAATGAAAAAGGAGCGATTTTTTTCTCGACGCGGCTTCGTTACCTCGCTGTTTTTTTTTCAATATTAAGACTATTTTTGTTCGGGGAGAAAAAGCAAAAAAAAAGAAAAGAAAAGGGGGTAGCGGCCCTCACTAAGAAAGCCAATAGCCGGCCATTGTTTTCCGGAGCGGTAGCCAGGAGTTTCCTGTTTATGATGAGGTACAGCCCCCACCCCCACCCCCGAGCATAATAACGGAAGGGGTACTTATCGCTTAAAGGTGGCCGCCGACAACGGCTGAAATCTGGTTCAACTAAAATATAAAACCCCCCCCCCAACCTTCCATTAAATACCCGCGCCGACCATTTTTTCTTTCCCGTTCTTCGCGAGACCGTAATGCTGCGCGTTTTCAAATTAATTCCGAACAATGGGTCCGAATATTGGGGGGGGGGGAAATGAAAGTTGACGGCGGAAGAAATACCGAATTCGTTTCCAACGACGTTAGCCGTTGTACGAAGGGCAAAATTAAAAACGATCAAGAAGAAATGTTAGAAAACGAGAAGGAATATTTTTTTTTCATTTATTGGTATAGTCACAACTACAATTTTTTTAGATTGTATCTAGTGACAGTGCTCTGACTTTACACTCACTCATTGAACTCTCGAAGGAGAAGCCACCCAATTACTCTCTCGGGTCGTAAGGAAATCGCGTGGCCATCTCCCCTTTAGGACGGGATTTTCGCGAAAATTAAGCGAGGAAAGTTGTCGAATTGCGGGATCGGAATGAAGGGATAATTTGGAACGGAAGGATTTATACCGGGAAGGTGCTAATCCTAGAAAGAATGGGACTTTTAGGTCTTTCTGGATTATTCTGTGGGGCGCAATTTTTCGAAGGATTATGGATTGCAAGGATTGGGAGTCTATAAGAATTAGACGGCTCGTTGGATCCCCACAGTTCGATTCCGTAGGCCCAGATAGGTTTCAGTACGCGGTTGTAAATTAATAATTTGTTCGAGAGGAGTCTTAGTAGTTTCGTTTCTGTACTTTTCAGTCTTGTACGCGGGTTCCACATGTCAATCTTCTGTCTAAAGGAGAGTCCCGAAGTACCGCACTCGATTTTCAATAGGAAGTTGGGACCGGTTCAGGAAAACGGGGCAAGTTGCTCTTGTCAAAGTAAAAGTAAAACGAAAACTCTTTTGGCAATTGAACTTAATAGAGGAATACTTAAAAATAAATACACGCGTAGCAGTAAAACGTAAATCGATTCCGGATCGATTTCCCGCGCACCGGCGCCAAATTGTATAATCGCTTCGACGCCAATTTTTTAGCGCGGGCAAAAGAGTGAAAGATGAGAAATGTGAGCGGTCTAAAACTGGATCGACTGAAATCTCTACGGGGGCCTGGCTAAATTGAACCGGATATTGTGGGCGATAAAGGGCGAAATGGGGAGGAGGGAGGGCGGCCGGCCGCCTGGAGGAATTCGGCAGGCTCCGAGAATGCCGCGACGACGGCATGGAAATGTCGGCCCGAATAATCGCCTAATCCGTTCATAATATTTTCGCGCGTCAATTTGAAAATATGCCCCAGCGGCAGACCCCAATTGCCAATTAGCGCCACTTCATTCATTCATTAGCGATAGGGTTAGATAGATCCGGTATTCGACCCTTTGATCGGGCCGCGCGGACGGATTCCTCTTTCCTTCGCCGTTTAAACAGACGAGAGTTAATTCGAAATTATCACCGAACTAAATCTGTAAACGCGCGCTATTTGCCTTCAATTTACATTCCCCCGCGGATAGGATGAAAATTGTCGCTTTCGCCGTACCGACGACGCCGGGAATTTCTTCGAGAGGCCGAAATAAAACGAGGTTTAGGATGCGCGCAGAACACGAGGGGAATTTACGAATACACGACTGTAAAGAAATGGAGGTCAATGCCACCGTTTGACGGCTTAAAACTTAAATTTAACCCCCCGCGCAGTTTCTTGAGAAAACGGAACGATACGTCGTCAGGCAGGTTTCTGCGCGCCGTCGTTCCGGCCCAGCCGAACTCCCGGAAGGGAAGTAACAGTACATTATAACCTTACGTTAAAGAAGAGTTATAGGGCAGGGGTGGGTATAAACAAGAGGGAGATTTGAAAACGGTATCGGGGGGGGCCACACGTGGCCAAGTCGACGATAGTTCACCCCGGGGTCTGGTCGGCTTTGACTATCTCGGAGGAAAAATTGCCGCCCTGAACTTTATCCGGGGCCGTTACTCTAGGGGCGGTAAAACATTAGACCAGGTCGGCGAATAGCCCCTCACCCGCCCGCCTACCTCTATTTACCTTACCCGACACCACGATCCCACCACCAAACTCCTCCACTAAACGATCGCCCGCACCATTAAAACCGAGCTCCTCCGCTCGGTTAATTCCCCCATCGGTGTTTGAATTCTACGTTTGATAGACAAAAAAAGGGTAAAAACGAACCCCTCCGCACTTTCTCCAGTCGTACTTTACAGTTTTCTACTATTGCTATATAGATTTTTCTCCGCTCGGATATTAAATGTAGGATACCCAGCGGCCGAGCTCCGAGCTCGGCAAGGATTGGGGCTTAAACCGAGGGGCGCTTAGAACTGTATAGAGGGGCGTTTGCCTACCCCCCCTTTCCCGCTTACCCAGCCACTGTACGGCGGATCTACCGCTATAGCGGAAATCTGGAATAAGCTAGGGAGACGTGGGATATCTTCTGAGAGAGAACCTTTGTGGGGAATATTTTTTCAGATTTGGAATCCCCGGACCGATTGACCATCGGAGGTTCATTTTTCATCCCCCTTTCGAACAGCGATGGAAACGGACTCGGTTCTGTCAATAGGCACTCCAAAATAAAGTAACAATAAAATGGAGAATATCTGGTTGTGGAGAACCGAAAACCTTCGGTAGACCGAACAGAATAGAATGGAAACTCTCGTGTTTAGCGCACGACCGAAAATTAAGAATAAAATGTTTTTATTAACCCGTACATTTATTTCTCGCTATTCGTATAATGTCGCGTATATAAACGGACGCCCAAATAATAAATAATGCCGGCGGAACGTATTCGTTGGGCGAACGCACGAAACACATTGTTACAGTCCCATGACATCGCCGCGTGCATTTTTAATGCTCGCACGATGCACAACCTCGTAGCGTTTCATTCTTTCGTCGCTAAAATATATACGAGACGGAAATAAAAGCCGTTTCTCCTCCACCTCCTCTCACCCCCGCACGAGGCTAATAAAAATGAAGTACGCTGATAACAAAAACATGGTATGGGGCCGGAGCGGGGCCGAAAAATAGATCGAAAGAAATATTTAGAATGTGTCACGGAGGGTGCCGCATCACGGAGAAAACCGGCAATTATGAGCTCACCCTCTATTCATAGATATGTATGACGTAATCCTATAACTCCGATCCAGAAATACTAGTAAAACTCAACCTATGGAAAAATGACATGAGGGTAGATATTGAATTAGACCGTATAAAAAATGCACTGCAGAACGTTTGAATAAAGTCTAACGCCGGAACGCCAATCGATTTTCGACCGTTCTGTTTTATTCAAACGAGGTATACGACAATGTCCTGGTGGTAGGGCGGGTTCCTCAAGTGCGATTCCCCGTGAAGCGCAATTGGGACGTAAAAGTTAAATTCCGGTATCGAGTGCGGCGCCACAATTCCCAACGCTAATCTGGTTATCGGTGCGGGTCCCGCACGGCAGAGGGGGGCGTCCTATTTTAATGCTGTGTAAATACAGGAAGGGCCGAGGTACAGGCCCTGTTTGCTCGCCCCTTTATTAATTTCAAACAATCGGGGGCGGCCCACTGTAGCGTATGAAGGCGGCGGACTGCGGGGATGATGTATCGCCCGCACAATTGGAAACGGACCGCCGCCCCCACATTCCACCCCCGCATCCGCCCCCCTCTCATCCTCTTTCTCATCCAGCTGCGGCTAAGAAAACCTTAGAAGGAGATTAGTGATTCGGTCGGCCCCGTTTTCGGGCCTAACAACAATAATCCCGAGCCCGAAACATTCCCTTATGTTAAGCGTAACAGGTTCGTGGGTCAAAACGGATTTTGCAACATTTGAGAATACTATTACCGAACGAAGAATAGAAAGAAATTCGCGCTAAAACGAAACATAGATTCAACGCCGTCCGGGATGCTTTATTGCGGCTGGATCGAAGTCACGTCGACGGATAATTTCCCGGCGCCGGCAAATACGGAAAGGGCAATAATCTTGGAATTAATACCCGGGCCGGAGGAGCAGTCGATACGGATGGAGGGCCGAAGGTAGCCTGATATGAGTGTGACCGCCTTCGGAGCCAGTTAATATCCCCGGAGCGCCCCCTCCCTAGGGCTCTTTCGCACGATAAGCCCCTAAATAAGGGCCGAGGGGACCACCGAATATCGGAGGGATCCGAGAGGGAATGTAATTTAGGCTGGACAAAATGGCGAGTCCGCAGCCGGATTTATATATATATATATATATATATATATATATATATATATATATATATATGGGTGCGGTGCGCGTCGCTGCGGCTATCGGGGTCGGACAGCGCCGACAAAAGCGGAAGGGAGAAACATCTCTTGCCCGTTACAGAAGCCGCCCATCATTTTCCCGCCACTATTTCCTTCCCCGTCCTAAAGGCTTTTCCAGCTTTTCGCCCGGCTCCCCTTTTATAAACTGAAATGTTATTCGCACGCGTCCAAATATATACCTCGGACGCGGCACACGAATGTATTCTTGTCCGGATATACGGCGACACGAAATACGTAGTCCGGCCGTATATAAATTATATCCGGCCCGTTCGACGTTATTAACGTCTACTAAATTCGAAAGGGGTTACGGCAACACGGTATTAAACGCTACAGCGTCCCCGTATTATACGTCATTTCAGTTACGATGTTGAATTCGGGAAGCGGTACGACAGCCGAGATATAAGAAAGGGGACGATAGAACATGCTCTGCGGGAAGGTAACAGCAAAGTGGAGCGACACAGAAACAAACGGGGGGCGCTACACTTCCCCGATTAAGTAGGAACACACTCGGCACTGAGAGAGAGAGAGGAGGGAGGGAGGGTTGGAGGGGGCGGGTGTACGATAAAGAGAGAGGAAGTGGAAGCCTGAAGCCGGCCCCGTCCCTTGCCATTTGGCCCGCTTCCTAAACAGCCATTTTATATGCCGATCAATGACAACGCCCCCGGGTTATCCCGCCAATTTAATAACGGCCCCCGCTACTCCGCTTACTTTCGCCGGAGAGAGCTCTACTTCCTATTTATGTTTTCATCGGACGTCCCCCCACGACCGATGAGATTCCCCGCTTTAAACCGGCTTAAAACCCGTTATCCGCCAGTGGATGCAGCCCAATTTACATGGGTAACCCCCTACCCCCCCCCCCCACTATCGGCACCCGATCTCTTCCGTTAATCCTCCGGATAAAAGTGGTTAGAGTGTGGAGGGCGCTAGGCGATACCGGCACCATTAGTGGAGGAGTTGTAGCGGCGGCCCGATTACTCAGACGGCTTATAACGCGGGGGTGGCCCCCGTACATTTGGCAACCCCACGTCGCCCCCCACCCAATAAAGCGGGGCGTTAAGTTGATTTTAAATTGGGGCCCTCTTCACTTTACAACCGGTGCCGGACTCGCCTATGTTGTGCGGCGGCTATAATTTTGTCCCTTTTCGCCAATTCGGTTCCAACGATGGGCTCGATAGTTCTCTTCTACTTCGCCCGAATATCATATTTTTTTAAATCCTCGCTTATATAGCGTTTCTCCGATCACTGTCCCAACTTATTTACTAACTGAGGTCTGGGGATTGAAAAGAAGACGCGACATCGGCGTATAAAATATATTATAGCAGTTCGTTTATTCGATTAGTTAGGACGGTTCCCGACATTGTACTGGCTAATGAAATGGCGAGTCGGGAGGAATGGCGGTAAATGATAAGACGCTTATTCCCCCCCCCCTTCTCTGTACCGGCGATCGATGTTAGTCGGGTACCGTTCCGAAAATGGAACAGTGGGAGACAATTAAAGGGACGGTGTCGTGGGTGAAGGTGGGGCCGACTGATGGGACACCGGACTGGCGACCCCATCAATATTGAGCGGCCCCATCGCCCCCTCAACTCCTAGACTCCATACACGTTAAATATTCAACCGCCCCTCCAGACCGCCGGCTTTAAAAGACACGCTCCGGGTAAAGATTTTGAAAGTCGAACCTGATACCACTTTGAAGTTTTAAAAGGGCAGGCGGGCCCTTCAGTCTAGTGTTACTTCGGCCCGCTTAACTCGACCCAAACAAAATTTCCAACGTCGCCCGAGTTTCGGGAGAATCGGGAATCGGCGTCGGAAAAATTTAATCATCCCTTTTAAATGCTCCGTAAAAAGCTCGCAGTATATTGATTTCATTCGGACCATCCTTAATGCTCCCCGGTATGTTTCTAACCGAACAATCCATTATGACCTCAACATACCGAAAGTCCCCGAAAATCACGCTTCCTTCCAACTCCACTAGTTCAGTCCCTTTCCTCTTTTACCCACCAATTATCGGCTTAAACGCCACTGGCCTAGAGACTTTCTGTAGGTCAAAAGTACCATCACTGGACGGCGTCTTTATCGAGTGAAACTAATCAAACAAACCGTAATTGTACCTACAACTGGCACATAGTTGATTGTACAATAAATAAAGTTTAAAAAAAAAAGTATATTGATTTCATTCGGAAAAAACCGCGCTTAAAATAAATGATTCTGTACTTTTCGTAATTGCCACATTCCCCGTTCGGTTTGAATTCGGACGAAAAGTATTCATAGAATTGCACCCATTTCAGATTTGCAATTTACGTTCGCCGACATCTGAGGGCCGACTATCAATTGGTAATCCGGTTTCGGTAGAAAATTGATGTATAGCGTACCACCCGATGCCGTAACGGCGCAGCCCGCGACCGTAATTAATAGATGAACTCTCGGCGGGGCCCAGAGGCGGGGAGGCGTACGGCGGCGTAGATATGGCCGGGGATTAATTCTAGGCCGAGGGAGGGAGAGAGAGAGGGATGAAAGGGGGAGACGGTCGGGAGACACTGGAGGAACAAGAATATAATCTGCTGACTATACAAGTCGATGAAAAGCCTCTTTACGGGAACACGGGGAAAGGCCCCAACCCCAACACACCGCCGTGTTAGTCTTTATCACAAACAGGGCCGGGGCCCCGTAAATGTTGTTCCAAGGGATTTCACTACCGGGGGAAATTCGGCGTCGCCGAACCCCGCCCTCTAGTCCAAACCAAATTGAAGTAATTTGACCGGAGAATAGGACAAACATGAAGCGACATCTTCGGATTCAATTACCACTTCGCGTGGGGTACAAAAATAATTCCCAGTTTTATTTTTGTTTGTCTACCCGCTTTCCCTGCTTAAACGCTCAACTTGCGAATAAAGCCCGGGAGGTACGCGTTTCTCTCGCCCGGGCGGCACGTTCAGTAAGTATTACTCCCAATTATGACCGGCATTTAAAACGGAATGAATTAACTAAATTATTTATTCGCCCAGACATCGCGCTTTAAATCGGTTGTCAAAAAAAAAACGTAGCGGGGGTTTCCAACAGGCGCATAACGCCAGTTTACCTCGATAATCGCGACTACAAATCTCCTATATAAATATCTTCCTTTACAATTTTTTTAACGTACAATTTATAGCGACGGATCAGACAGCCTCGTGTTCATCCCGCCATTAGTATTGATCGGGGCGGCCTTGAACCCGACGCACTTTTCCTCAATTGCCGCCTATTAAGAGTTTTTATAAATTGAAAAGAGACTCGAGCTAATATTTGATTGCAATATATTCTGGGCGCAATGATTAATTTTCGGCTCCGGGTGAGTTGTTGGGAAGTGCCCGGGGGGGAAGTTGTGGGAAGAAAGAGGGGTGCGGGGGTTGGGGGTTGGGGCTAGGAAGGAAGTGGCCGTCGCCTAATCGATAATTCATTAACTAAACAAGAGAAGGAGGACGCCGTCATTTGGAAAACATCGTTAGCATCCGTCATTTGGAGGGCTGTCGCCGGGACATGACCCCCAAAACCTTTCCTTATCACTCAACTCTCAGTCGACCTCGCCCAATAGCGAAAAAATCGGAAAATTTCGACGAATGTTTAATTCACGAACTGCGGGCTTTCCCCCACACTGCGTTATATTCAGCGCATCCTGTTGTACCGGGGCGTTCTGAGAGTGTACTCGGAAATATGAGTCAATAAACGGGGCGACAGAATGGAGGCGGGCGGAAATGTCAAAAAGGACCCAGAGGATATAATTCCGGGATACGAAAAGGAGGTAGCAATATAATGTGGGCCCCCACATGGCGTACGAAGCCAGAGATAACTGTCCTCTAATGGATTGTTTTCGGTCGGCGGCCCCCTTAATGGGCAAGACCCGGGGACGTCTTCGGCGCCCCGACAAACTCGTTTCTCCCACCCCTAATCCGATACGCCCACTCTGTAGAACCGCTCGTCCTATTTTTCATTTCTCTAAAACAGGCAACGCTAAAGATGAAAAAAAAAGGTGGGGGGGCGGGGGAAAGCTCGATTTTATACATCGATACCGAGGGCATAAAGCCGGGCCCGGAGTTAGAGCCGATCGTAAAGCGGCAAGATAGTGGCGCTTCTAATAAATGTCGATGGCCGTTAAATTAGTTTATGGGGCAGAGGAGAAAAAAAAATTATACGGGCCCGAGAGAGGCTAGTCAATATTGATATTTTAATATAGGGCAATATTATTTCGTTATCGAACCGGGAACATTTACGCGGTAAAACCCCGCCGCCAGCCGAGAGAGTGCCCAACAACACCCCACAATTACACCCCCTAGCCCACTATTATAATCCTATTTCCCGACCTTTTTCTCCTCTTTGCCCCCTTCACATAGGGGAGATTCTCTTGACATCCCAGTAAACCCGCATAATTTTCCTAAATAGTAATTTGAAAACAAAAAATAGCGCTGGATAATTGAATTTTTTTCTTTTGTCCTCACGAACCGAGATAGAATAAGTGAAAATTTGGCTCGATCTCGTATCACGTAAATTCTTTACACATTCAAAAATTTAGAATTTAAAGTGCAGCGGCGATAAGGCAAACACATTAACCGTATTAACATAAATCGTTCGTTCTATTCTTTTATTCCAACCTGCTCGAGGGATACGAATATCGGTTATAAAATTAATTTCCACAAACTATATTCCTTGTGACTGTTGAAATGAATCGATAAAAACTGAAAATATTAAAATTTACTAGCGATTACGGGGGAAATAAGTTATTTCCGCGCAACTTTTCGAGACCTGCATGTTTCTCTGATGTTTCCTCTTGAAATGGCACAAGACATCAAATCAAAATATAGTAAAATACTAAGATATATAAAAGAAATTTCAGCGAGTTTTGTGTTGGATTTTCAAAGCTGAGCTCAGTCTGATAGATCTAACGAGTGAGAAAATCAGAACTGATTCTTCTCTTGGTAAATATCAATTTGTAACAGATCTAGTGATAACAATTAGAAATTTTCAACCCACGGATTTATTCATTTTTTTTATTAGAACAACGGCAAAACGTTCAAACAGGATTGAATTTCATGATACAAGTAGTAGTGAAGATGAGCTCCGGATAGACGTTTATACAGGGATACGTTAGAAAGACTAAATCTAGACGAAAACTATAGAAGTGACAGTGACATCGGCCAACCAGAGAATGGTCCCGAGTGCAAAGGGTTAATAAAGAAAATTCGTATAAAATAGTAGGAGAAACTCCCTCATTAGAGACGTCTGATACTTTCCTAAAAAGTCACTTGTCAGTAACAATTTCATATTGGGAGTAAGGTTACAAAACTGTAAGCCAAGTAAAAATATCCGGGGGATGGCATAATTTCAGGTGGCATTAACATGATTACTTTTTAATGGCTACCGACGGCCGAATGGTTATCGACTTATCCGAATCAATTCGGAATAAATTACACACCCCCCTCCCCCTCCGCCACTGAAAAAAGCCCCTTCTAGCACTGGGGCGCGAATAATTGTCCGCGGCATAATGGAAATTAACTGCCGAGTTATTTCTATTAATGGCGGCAATATAAACGCAATTAGGCGGGCGTACATTTTGGATCAAGTCCAAAACGGCAAAAACTCCGAATCCCGCGCTACAACTTTTTAACTAGATCCGTTTTAACTAGATTTTATTCACTAAAAACCTATTTCCAGTTTCTTTTTTTTTTTACGCGACAGAATTACCAGAAAATAAACACCCGAACTGATGTTTTAAAACATTTACAGCGTTATACGAATTGTGTACAGAGTATGTGTATAGAATCTGATTATTAAAGGTTACAAATATATAAAGGTTGCGGACTTACATATTTGAAGGCGCTACCAAAATAAACATCAATTCCCTTATAATTGTAAATTATTACCCGGATGAATATGGCAATGAAGGAACTCACCTGCAACAACAAAAACAAAGGTTAAAATAATATTAAAATAAAATAATAATGATAAAAAGTTATTTTATATTCGTGAAACAAATCACGTTTATATTACATATAATTTTGTAACTTATAGCAACACTAAAGTTGTTTGTATCTTATCCTTTACCTGCACGCCAATAACAAAGTTAGACTTAATGATAACAATTTAACGCTCCGACGATGTGTACAACAAGAATTTGAATCGTTTAGAAACAATTTTCAAAGTTTCTCTTATTATTTGTGGCTTATTCGTATATAGGACAACAGGACCAGGTAAGCCGTACGAATGTTTCTTTTTTACCGAGTTTACTGGCGTTTATCAGCCGCTCTGGATTAATCGGTCAATGGCACTTTTAGATTTGGATTGGAGGTAGTAGCTAAAGTACAAACTACGGACTTTAAGAGGTCCACTCGTTCAATCGGTTAGAAATCGAGGGGGGGGGAGAGCGGTTAGGGCGGCTGGGCGTAGTTCGGAATGTGTCCTTTGGAGGGATACGGAAAAAAGGGACTGTCCCTAGTTCCTGGGGGTTTTGAAATGAGGTCGCACAATCGGATCGCGAGGTCCGTTCCGAATAGAGAAAGGACAAGGGAAGGGAGGATAGAGCCGGGGCAAATGCCGGACGACCCGTCCTTCGGGGAAAGAGGCAGAGCCGGGGGGGGGGGTTGAGAAAGAAAGGGGTTGACGCAACATTAATTTAATTTCTGCCACGGCCAGTAGAACCTCCCCTACCGTCACAGGCACAAACAGTGGAGAGCCAACCCGGTTCGATGCTATTACCCCGCCCCGCCAGCACCTTACACCCAACTGCTCTCCAAATGACATTGGGTCCGTCCAAAAAAGAAATACACCCAACGCGAATAAAGTTCTTAACCCCCCCAAATTACAGAACGGACGGATTTAGAAGAATCGAATCTATAGTGACGGCCAACCTATAAACTGTACTTCTCCAGAATACGACTACTCGGACGGATTAAACAGAGTGGTGCCTGTCGAGATACTGCGGGTGTAGGAAATTTGAATTATTTGTTACGATAAAGGGCGATAAGGGTAACGCCCAGTCTCCCGGATTGCCACAATGCGCAATCGGGTATACAACGATGAAATATCGTTCATACGGCGTTTTGGAATAATTAGCGGGCCCTTCGCAATGAAATTATTATTTGCAATTACTCTCATTATATGTCGGCCACTTCAATTTTAAGAATCGGAATGCGTCGGGTTCTTTCGTCGATTTCAACTCGTGCTCGACGTGCGAACACGTCATAGAAGGGTGTCCATAAGGGCGGGGTACAAAGGGCCGGGGGTTATTGACTGAACCGCGCGGCCTCCGTTTACGACCGGTCCCCACCCATTTCGGCGCGGGGCGGTCTTTTCTTTTTTTTTCTTCATTTTAATGACGAAACTCGAGCCGGGAGAATAATAAGCGGGATCATTAAATTCATACGGCCTGTTAAGTACCGCCGAGTCAACTCGTCGACGGCTAACCGGCCTGCACGGACCGGAGCCGGTTATTTAACACACTCGTGTTAACCCCCCTCCGCCACCAGCCACCCCGAATCGTATTTTATAATTGGAACAATCCACACACACACACACACACACACACTGGGGAAGTGATGAACGCGCCTGGAGAAAGTTAATTAAAGTAAATAAAGCGTATTTTCGCAGTTTGGAGGAGGAGGTCGGGGGTCAGACTGAGATGTGGGGAATAAAAGGGTTACGGGGTCGCGGTTAGAGCCCATTACTTCAATTCTAGGGGCAACTGGGAAAATCCGATAACTCTACTTCCGGGTCTTTGGATCGCTCGATTCGAAATGAACGACGCCGAAATTTAAAAAAATCACATCACGGACACGTCTTAGATGACATATTTGTCTGGCAATGAAAAAATACGACAAATTAAAATTTGAATTAAAAAAGGACTAACAGCCGATATTACTACAATTCGATTTTCGAGCAAGCGTAGAGGATGATAGCGGTTCGATGAAACATGAATATTTTATAATAATAGTACCATTTACTTATATATATATATATATATATATATATATATATATATATATATATATATATATATATACTAAAAGAGGTTGGAAATATCTTTGGACTGGCTATGAGGTGGAGTGAGAGTGGCGAGCTCCAACAGGATAATGGGGCGCCCAGTGGTGAAGGGCCACCATCCAAATTGTTCTCCTGCAGAGCACCCTCTTATCATGCAAATAACAACGGACACCCCCTCCCCGCCCAGCACAAAGCCAAGATTTTCAAACAGCATCCGTGCTCCCTCCTGCCGGCCACTACTCCCTATTTAACCGACTACACCCCCCCCTATCAGTCATTTTCCAATAAAACCTGCGCATTATACAGTCTCTCACCGACACGCAGCCATTTGCCGAGTAATATTATAAACCAATCGACATATTAATAACTCGGTTAAATTGATTGTGAAATCGTAACAGGGAATTCGTGATTACGCGGTTTTAAGTAAGGGAATGATGTAATAACCTAACTGGAATAGTAGTCCGATAAAAAACAGTAGGTAGATGGCAATACATTTCTAGCTTAAAGTAGCAGGGTACAACAAAACGGATTATAAAACCGGAGGTAGTTTAGTTGCCCGACGTACAATTGAGAAGCGACTGTGAAGGGGCGGGCGTATTCTGCGGGACGGTAATGCGGGACAAGCCTTTAAATGGTGAGGGGGTTGGGCGCGGCGCACAGTAATGGCAAGCCCGCAAAACACGGCGGTATTCCGCGCCTTTACATTTAGTTTCACAGCCCCGCACAACTAGCTTTAAATCTGCCCACCCCTCTCTCTCTCCTCTCTCCATCCCTCCAACCCTCTCCCTCTCCCTCTCTGGTTCAATTCGGCCCGTATTACCCGGAGCGCCCGGCCATAAATCATCATCATCAAATATTTATGCGGCTCCATTTTGCCCTCCCCGTCATCTCTCTCTATCTCTCTCAACCCCCACACCAACCCCCGCCCCGGCGGTTAAATCGCGTCGTCCACTCTTCTCAATTAATCGGGCGCCGATTTATATTGAAAAGTGGCGCGTAAATCCCGATCCCGTTAATAGGCCCCGCGGTTCTCCTTAAGCCTCGTCGTTCATTTTCCACGGCCTTCCAGTGATTTTTGTACGCTTCCGTTGTCCACCGACGCTTTCAATTATACACTGGAAAATGAATTTTCAGAAAGCGTACATTGATTTCTACTATCGGTGTACAATAACTTCCAATTTGCGGGCGTATAAAACAATTTGACCCCATTAACGAGGATGCCACACTTTCTAATCCAGGACTCCATTCCCAGGATGAAAAGAATTCGAATACTGCATAAAGGATTGAAAATTAAAAACGGGTGTATTGGTGGACGGCAAGCATTAATCGATTCGGTATAAAACTGTGAACGAGGAAAACTCCCAGCCATTTCCTCACCGACCAGATACGTCCGCCAAAGTAAACGATTACACTCCGTCCGCTTATTGACGCGCGCTCGTTTTCCTCCTAGAGGAATATCGAATGGGCTTGCAAAAACACCGAGGATGGGACACGAATTGGAGGGCGACAGGTAGAGACAGAGAGAAAGGAAGGAAGAGAGAGAGGTAATACAATGAGGACGGTAGAATAAACACTTCTGGCACTCTGTAAGGGGAATATCGAGTCGATCCTCCAAAGAAGGATTGTCAAACGTAAACATTCGTAAAGGACACTAATTAAAAATTCGTAATTAAATACAGTTCCTCCATAATCCTTCGAAACATTACCAACGCCCCACCATATGTCTCTAACAGAATAATCCAGAATGACCTAAAAGTCCCGTTCGTTCGAGAATTAGGGGCTTCCCGGTATAAATCCTTCCATTCCAAATTATCCCTTCATTCCAATCCCTGAATTCGACAACTTTCCTCGCTTCTCACCTTCCCGAAAATCCCCTAAAGCGGAGATGGCCACGCGATTTCCTTACGACCTGAGAGAGTAATGCCATCAGGAGCGGTAGTACCATCATTGGGTGGCTTCTCCTTCGAACGTTCACTGAGTGAGTGTAAAGTACTGAGCACTGTCACTAGATACAATATAAAAAATTGTAGTTGTGACTATACCAATAAATGAAAAAAAAATAAAAATACAATTCCTAAATCGTCCGCAAGGGCGTCAGTCAGGGAAAAGGGACTGTAAAAGGATATACTATTAAGCACGCAGATTTTCCAATGCGTTGTACTTCATTGTACGAAAACAAAGGGACAACAAACGGATTTATTATTATTTATAGATTTGGCTCCCGACGAGTGTGACACCGATATGAGTGGGGGCGGCAAATTCGGAGTTAGTGGGGGGCGCGTTAACAAAACGTCACACTTTCTCCCCCGAGTGAAAATAACTGCCCAATATTGTGTGTGTGTTTTCACGGCCCCGTCATTTGCATGTCAAAGGATTCGGCGGGTTCGGCTTTGGAGCGGCTCCAAGGTAATGGCGGCCGACCGTCAAAATATCACCGCGACAGCTGTCCCGTCCCGGCCCCGGCCCCGGCCCCCGGTATATTTAGGCGATATTTAATGGCGGCACTTTTACAGTAGAATCGTCGGGGTCGTCCCCATTTCGCCCCCCCCCGCTTCGAAAGTTTTATCGGGATCGAGACGACCATTACGTAACTGGGAGACCCGGAAGCCGACGTATTCTGGAACTGCTTTCAAAATGATCATAAATAAACGACGGTGAACATTATTGTCGCTAAGTAACTTCCGGTAGGATCGCGTAATACTGTTCGGGATATCTTAACGGTTCCATCATCAGAATCCGACTCGGGTCCTCGTTAATCCTTTAGGGATTATCTATATTATTTTTTCCCGTATTGCCGGAAACCAATATCAGATGTTGTACCCAATAACGTGATAATCCTGTTGTAATAGTTTTCCCAGGCTCAGATGGTTTCTGAAGGAAGGAAGGGTCAACACCTGCTAACCGAGCTTCTTCCCAGAGTATTGCGCGATCCTATCGGATGTTAGCAATATTTTCTAATAAAGTTCTGCTATTATTACTGGACTTTGAACTTAAACTGGAGCCGGCTTTTAAGGCGCGAGCACTGCGGTTTTTTTTTCACGACGGACGGGAATATAAACAGTCGAGTGGACGAATATTTTGGCCGTGGAGATTGATGGAGTAGCGGGTCTTTGAGGAATATCCTCCGTATATTTCAAAGACCGGAACAAAGAATGGGCTTCGGAGAACAGGAAGAAAGAGTGAGGGGGTGAATAGAGCTCGAGACTACGCGGGGCCGGTTTTTCTTCACAACATGTCCACTCCAATTTACGTTTTGGATCCAAGTTTCTTTTCTCCCGCAGTGTATGTACAACTGATCGGATTACCTTTACGTATACCGCGATATAGAGTCAATAAATAATTATTATTAATCATAATTAAGGACGTAGTAGCATCGGCTATAACGATAATTGAAGGGGTGGAAACGAACGGGTAATATTCAGTGAGTCGGAGTGTAAAAGCGCTATAAAACCGATGTAATAAAACTGAGCTCTCGGCCCGCAATTTGAGTAGTCGGTAAAACACCAACTATACGCGAAACGCTAAATTACCGCGCGTTGAAGTAATCACGACCGGGGATAATCCGCGCGAACGGTGAACAGACATTTTGCGTTCACTTTCACGTTAATGAAGAGCGGTAAGTTAATCATTTAGAAAGCTGTCTGCAATCGACTCTAAAACACGTTTTATTTTCTATTTTTAAAGCGTACTAGATCTCGAGCAGTGATGAGAGAACTTCCTCCTCCAAACATACCACACTAGTTTTTCATTAATAAACAACCGTACAATACACATGAAAGATAGAAGTGAATCCCGGTTTTGAAAAAAATTGCCGAGAATAAAGTTTTATGTACGATGTAGAATGCAGGTGGGTGTGTGTTTGTACGACACAACAGAAGGTTGTATAATGGCGGTTAAGGATTGAGGCTGGGGAAAGGATTGGTGGGGGGCGACCATAAATTAGAGACCGGGATGGTTGTCGTTTTACCCCCGGGAAAAGGTCTTACCCCTTCAAACCACCCTACGTTCAGATCTCTATTGGCCCCTACCCGAGGAGATTCAAAATTATCCTCCCTATTATTCTCTCTCTGTTCAACTTCAAAGTTAAATTTCATTTAAAATTACAAAATCTTTCGAACGATAATAGAAACTCTACCTTATAACCCCCACCGTATTATGACTACATTTTATTTTTCCCGTATTACATTCTCCTCTTTAGACGGACAGCAAGAAATTAATTTCACAAAATTCATTAGAACCACTAGAACTCTTAGAACAACAAGTTTTAATTCCCAAGTAAACGGGATATTTTCTGCCAAACTGTTGAAATAGTAAATTCGAAAAAGGCATAAAATAGTATCGAATCACGGGTTTCCTCAATTAAGTAGATGCACGGTCGGTAGATAGATATACTGTTCGGTCGAAACTAATATCCGACCGTAGCATATAGTTTATTTCCGATAAGTCGGCCGAACAAAGCTGAACAGTGGGTGAAGTCGGTAAAGCCGGCTCGACAAACCGGAGTGAAGCGACTATTGTTAACGGAGGAGCCTCCTCCTCCTCCTCTCCTCCTACAGCTGGACGTATTCATCCGTGGACGTGAGAAAGGGAACGGGGGAGTTAAAGAACGGCAGAGAAAGCGGGACGCGGGAGATGGCCCGGGGACGAGGGCGCCGCGGTAATGATACAGAGGGAATACATTTAAATACATGTTTATCAATGGGGTGAGTGGGGGGGAGGGCTTGAGCCGGCCACTTTGACTTGTAAAGTCCCCGGTGGGGGAGGGGCTTCGCACAGGGGCTTATATCCCCGTGTACGACCCCGTATCCCTCGGCCTCGGTTTTACCAATTAATAGCGGCCCCACCTAAAATACGGCCCTAAACAAAGACCGAAAAACGCAGTCGCCCGTGTGGTTCAACCTTTACAACATTCGTGACGTCTACACAAAATAAATTCAGACTTAATCCTAATAATGGTTAGTAAATTCAAATTTGTTCCTCCACTCCCGAATGTCTTTATTACTCACAGCCAAATTACCAAATAAAAATCGACGACCTAAAAATCGTATTTTACGCAAATGATTAGTATTAACGGGACGCTAGCGATACAGAGAGCATTGAAGTAGTACCGTGAAAATGGCACTACCGAATGTTCGTTGGGATAATCAAAGTGTACAAAGACGGTCCAATTAAATCTCCGCGTCCGTTGTCTTCCCAAATATTCAATTATTCGTAGAGGTCGTAGCCGCCCCCGGAGGGTGGCCCGGTTGTCAACGGCAGAAAGGAGACGACCGGCCGGGCCGGGTTAATGCACGACTGAGGTCCCTAACAGCGGCCACCCCATCCGGCGCCTTTTAACTCCCGGCCGGCACTCGGGAGGCGTCGGCAAAGAAAATCCACTTCCAGTTTTTAATGGGATTCGACCCTTTCAGAGAGGTCCTATACTGTAGGGCAAAGGGGCCTCGGGGACGATCTTCAATCGTGTGCGCTTTTGCGGCGACACGCTCGGCCGGCCTTAAATGCCCCAGTCAAAGCCTAACCCGCACCAATCTGAGAAAAAGCGATAATCGCCGGCTTTATTCACTATAACGCCCCCCCCGGGTGTTCACCTTATATAATACCTCGTCCCCTCTAATCGCTTGAAACCGCGCTGTCGCAAATCACGTGACAACGTGCTCCGAGTGCGACACGCCACACGGAGTGCGTCATCCAGTTCTTGGGTTTTTGTCGGTTAATAATTTCAACGAGTAAAGAAGTAAATTGGCGGTCTGACTATTCCAGGGAAATGCCGATTATACAAGACGACATTTCTCTGACTGTAGACAGTCTTTAAATGAAATCACTAATTTGTTATGCGGTGAGAAATCCCGTTTGCCGTCGAAGCGCAAAAGCCCTTCTTCCATCGCCCAACAACAACATTTTATTCCCTCTAAAGGACTGGGCATATTAAATAAAGCCGATTGCCGAGAAAGTACGACAAATCTACATACAGATGAAAAAACTTCACTACTTTAGGAATTTCATACAATAGAAAATTCTTCTTTTACAACTATTTGTTGGAGAAAGCTCAATTTCAATATTCTCAGATGACATCAGAGTCGAGTTTATTCGCCGGTGACTGTTCCTAGGTCGATACGCCAGGAGCGAAATAATAGCGGACACCTTTCAAAGGACCTAAATGTACGTTATCCCGAGAATTTATAGAGCGATAACGTGACTCCGAGTCATTAACGAGAGCTAATGGAAAATCGTAACAAAAAAACAATCGGGGACGTGTAAGGTCAGAGGGGGGGAGGCGCGGGAATTGGGAGACGCGGCGGCCGTTCGAACCCCGAACATATTTCAGGTCGATCATAAAATGTCAGCTCGGGAATAGTTCAAATCGGTAAGGTTACGTTATCCGCCGGCTCGAGGACGGCTGAGCCGAATTTCGGTCGCGGGAAGCTATCTCTTTGTGTTATTTCCGCTCCCAATTTTCTT
Organism: Lethocerus indicus; assembly: GCA_019843655.1. NCBI lineage: Eukaryota > Metazoa > Arthropoda > Insecta > Hemiptera > Belostomatidae > Lethocerus > Lethocerus indicus. The sequence continues at coordinate 1,425,419 of JACDQD010000007.1, read as the reverse complement.
ATTCGGGCAATAACCGAGCGCCCCCCCCCCTCCTCTCCCTAGTTAAAGCCGAGGGAGGGTCCGAATATCTCGGCCCCAACAATAAAACCCCGGCCGGCGCTGTTCGGAACCTCGGCGCGGGGGCAAATTCACTGCCGGCACATAACATACGCTCGCCTCGAAAACGGCCCGGGAATAAAACGGGGAAGAATATTTTTCCCGAAAGGAAAAGGAAGGGGGGGGGGAACGCAGTCGAATAAAAGGGCCGTGCCGAATCCGGACGCGGGCCATAAAAGCCTATCACGCCCCAATAGGTGTATAATAGAGTGGCTGTTTTATCTCCCCCGTGTTGCCCCTGTGCTCTGTCTACATTTAAAGAAATAAACGTTATTGAATATATTTCCGCGCCCATCTTACCCGACCGGGCCGATGCAGATTTTTCCGATTCAATTCTATTAACAAGAATAATTTTTCTATTAGAAGAAATTAGAGGATTAACAAACAAAATAAAATAAGAAAGACGTGTACAGCGATGAAGCCGTTCGGAAAAATCAATACAAATGTATTCCTTCTGTCATTTCGCTAAACTGGAACAAGTCCTACACAAATGTAGAATCTCCCTTATCCACCAACATTCGGGTAGTAGGGCCTAGATAGAAAATCCCCGCCGTCTCCTAGGGTCTATTCTATTTCCGTTCTCATTCCCGTTATTGAGGGAAACCCGGGCGGAATCGGGAGTAATCCGGGCGCGGTGCCGCGCTAAAAAGGAACACGCCCTGGGGGATTGCCATCGCCGCCCTCCCGGTTCTCCCTCCCTCAAGAGGCGGCGGATTCTCTCGCTTAGGAACAGAAAAAAAAAAAAAACTGGGAGAAGTATCCGCGTCGTCGTCGGTTTTTTCCCGGTCCGCGATTCCTCCCGGTAATTACAAACCGGGGTAGTAAATTCCGTACCGCAGGCGGCCGGAAAAGCGGCTCCGGTTACTAACTGGGCCGTCCACTCGACACCGCACCGTTATATACCGCAGCTGAATTATTATACCCTCCCGAAATTCCCCAATTATACCGCTGTATCGCTTCCGCCGAGACGTCGAACGTTTATTAACGAACAGTAACTAACTCTCGCTCGATCGTATTACGCGTACCCATCGCCCGCATGGCTGTAAGGCCGATTGTACAATTGATAAAAAGTTACTCCCGAAACGAATCGGTCAAAATGTTTATTACTAAGTATTGTTTCCGATCGGACATCAATTTCAATTAAAAGTTGGACGATGCGTCCTTGTCGACAACACGGGGAGGGGGTATATATGGGGAAACAGATTGGGGCCGACGGTGGCCTCGGAATAGACCGGTTCGTTCGTTATTGTATCGACCGGTGGGTGGGAAGGCCGGCCGGAGAGGAGGGTGGACTCGACCCGGAGGGGGAGGCTGCAAGATCACCCGGACACGGGGCCATCCCTTACAGATTGGCCCACCTCACTACTATTCTCCCTCAATATACAATGCATGTGAGACTAACCCGCCCAATTTCAACATTATATCTCAACCTCTTATTGTTATTTTATTCAACCGCTATATAACCACCCGGAGTATGAAATGCTAACCGTCGGAGAAAGAATTATACAGTGGGCGAACGAACAGTTCGGACAGCGAACAAGACGGACAACGGAACACTTTCAGGAAATATTTTTGTGTTCGGCCTTGTTGTGTACACGACATTTTTTTTAATTCAATTTTTAGGATCTCCAGAACGAATTATGTAATCGTATTATGTTCGTTAACCGATCATTTCATCCCGGTGTCCTCAGGCAGCAGCACGACGTCGGTGTGAAATGACAACGTTAGAAGACTTCGAGGCTATTGCGCCGTAGGGAAATGGTAAAAGAAAAAAAATATATATATATACCTTGCTGCGTTTAGGGGTAAAAATAGAATTTTTACGCGAAAACAAAAAAATCTGAGGCAAACATTAATTGTCTCATTGTTTGAGAGTAAAAACGTGTAACCGTTAAAACAATTACAATAATGTTCCGTTATTACCGGTAATCGAATATCCTTTATACAATGAACACACCTACGCTTGCGCCGAATGTGTTCTTCCTTCGAGCCGATACCGGTCAATATTTTTTATATTATTGAACAAAGGCCGAATATAGTATGCGGAATATAAGATGAAAGGATCCGACGGAAGAGTGAAGAGGCATTAATTAGGCAAATGGTAATGGGTTAGTTGTGATAGTGCTACCGGTGCGAACCCGACATTTGTTTTTCACGCCTTCCTAGAAACGGGTAACGGTGCCCGTTATTTTCCTACTCCCGGCTTAGAGTGGAGCCGCCGCCCTATCGCTCCTCCTCTTCATGACCTCGTCATCCCGGAGCCCGACGAATCGTCCCCAACACTTCCGACCAATACCTCAACTATAATCGACCACAATTGCACCAACAATTTGCATTACGCTCGCATTACCCCCCCGAACGTCAGTAACCCTTCATACATGAAACAATTTCAACATGTTTTTCATAGCAGAAAGCGGAATTTCAAAAACATTAAATTCCCAACATGAAACACACAAAAACCCCCATTATCGTCGTACGTTTATACAACACTCAAATTTCAAACTTCTACTTTTAATTTAATTTTCGAAAGCTCTACCGATTACAGGGCACGCTGTTTCGTCCGTCCACCCAATGTAATGTGTGCGCTGATCGCGTATTACTTGATAATAAATTCGGTCCCGGACAGGGGCCCCGAAAACACTGTCCCCATTAACCCCGCGCGCTTTACGCAAGTTCGGCACTTTTAATATCAAAGGTCGCGGCCAACAGAGCTGGTCCGCAAACTCGCAGTAACCGATTCTTTCGTTCGGCCCCCCACAATCCATTTCGCGCCGTTTTCGACGATCTATTCCGCTCAAAGGTTAATTTTTTGGGCAAAAAGGAAAACATAGAGATGCACGGTGCGGTTTAAAACAATAACTGTTCAATTTATTTGAAATATGACCGATTTCTATATTGAGGGCTTCAGGTCTCGCCACTTAGAGCTTTTGAATTGCCGGAATATCCCCGGTTAATCGGATTAGCTTCAAGTTTTAACATTTTTAAGGGAAACAATCCGCCGGCGGACACACAAAAATTACAGCAATGTAAGAAGGATCAATATATTTAATTGACCTAAAAGCAAACAGTATAAGTTTAAGACCTATGAAATAGAAGAAAAGTAGAGTTACAGTTCCGCATTCTAGTGTTTTGGGTTCCAACAAAGATAATCTGTTGGGGCATATTTATATGAAAATAGGAGGCAAGCATAATTTAAAAAAATTGTGGGGTTTAGGGGGGGGGCGTGAAGAAATGGGTGAGTGGGTCACCGGGGCCCGCTAATCCGGCACCCGTAATTGGGCTCTACAGCGGCCAAAATTCATTAGCTCAGGCCGGGCCGGTAATTAACGCGCATGTGAACCGTGAAATAATCTCACACTTCTTGGACTCAAACGGGCATAAATTCCATTAGAGCCTCCCTCTAAGAGGGAGGGAGAGGAGGAGGAGGACCGTTCCCCCTTCCTGTTTAGCACCGGGTTCACGTTCGGTACCGGCCACGGCAAAACCGCTCAGCCGGAGGCCGCCCCGGCAAAAAACAAGTTTTAATCTCAAAATCCTCCGCCTTTAAATAAATTATTTAACGAATAATTACTAATTTAATGTTCCGCCGGCAATTTCCTGTTTCGAACGAAATTCCCCGAGCTTAAATTTCGCTCACTCGACGGGTTTTTATTTATCTCGATTTATAATATAAAAGGCGGGACCTGACCGATACAATTCAATTTAATTTGATATACCTGTTTTGTGGTCTGCGAGGGGTTGGAATACTGTAGGTTCGTGAAGTTTCTGTCTCCTCTCGCCGGTTTGGTCTTTTGCTAGACCGGTTTCGGCCGCTCGCCATCTTCAGTAGCGCTGTGTTAGTCACTGTCGGGTTTGGATTTTTTTTCCTGGGGGGCATCTTCACTTGTACTGACATTCGCGATACTTTTGAAAAGACTTCGTATTAAACACACGACAGACAGACAACCGCCACAGTACGTGAAAGTGACACAGTGCAGTGAGGATGCCCAAAAAACATCCAAAGTGCTAACAGTGACTAACACCGCTACTGAAGATGGCGAGCGGCCGAAACCGGTCTAGCGAAAGACCGAACCGGCGAGAGGAGACAGAAACTTCACGAACCTACAGAATTCAATTTAACTTTACGAAGGGAAATTTTCGACGATAAATATACATTTGTAACATAAGTGCGCCTGTTTCGCGGTAATTAATTTTTTTGAAAAAAATAGTTATCGCTTAGAGGACGCTCTGTCGGTGGAGCAACTCGGTAGGCGCCTTCCGTCGACAGACCAATTAATATAATACTGAACACTATTGTAATAATATCGAGTGGAGTATCAAATTTGGCTACCTCCGTGTAAACAAAATTCCGTTTTCGAAGGGTGAAGTTACCCTCGAGTGCTGCCGCGTTTTTGTCACGTTATTTATTATAGCCGCCGTCGGGCTGGAGCACTATTTTTGCAGCCTTGTATTGAGCCAAAGACCTGTGTATTTGGGTGCAAAAGGCGGGAATGTTGTTGTTGCTCTCGTGTCGAGCGAGTCCAGAGGTTCGTGCACACGACCGCCCGCCATCCTCTCAATGACACACCATCCTGGAAGGGGGCCTTCCTTTCCATGAACTTTAACGCGCAATCGCGTTGAGAAATATGAGATTACGGCGGCGCATTCAGTCCGCCCCCGTCTGCCCAGTTCTGTTCCCATCAGCATCCAGTCTCCTGTAACGTTCCCACGAAAACTTCTACTAACCGCCACCCCCCAAAAAAAAAAAACACGCTCCCCATACCCGGCATGACACAATTTATTCAACAATTTTTTTTAAATTACCTTATCTTTTTTACCCTATATTAAAAAATAATCCGATACTATTTTAGTTCTTCGAAGTATACGCTTGTCCCAAGCGACAAGGAAAATTACACTCGACCGCTGAAAACGTCGAGTCCTTTGAAATGAAGTCGTGCCTGAAATTCGTGAAATATAAATCGGAGACTCGCCGACGTCGAAAAGAATTTATTAGCAGAGCTATTAGAGCTCGATCGACGAATTCACGACTCCGGTACAATAGACAGGTTGAAGGAATGCTTAACAAATAAACTGGGGCGGTGTAAATTTACTCGGTAACGAATCAAATCTTTTCAAAACCTATCCAGTCGAACAGACCTAGCGCCAAAGTACCGTTTCGTTAAAAGAGAATAAAAATATATATAGGTAGGTGGCATTAAATCGATAGATCCCCGTACGCAAATAGGCAATACGATAAGTGTCACGTTTCTTATCGCTCATCCGTCGAATAAATTGCGGTTTACGGTACTTTCACTCTTCGGCTCTGCAATAAGTGCATAGGAGTAGTTGCAGTGGGAGCGTAAAAAGTTGTCACGGGGGGGGGGACTCGGCCGGCTCCAACTCCAATAAGCGGTAAGGACGAGTCCAGATCTCGTTCAGAAAGTCATCGGGAGGGAGGGCAGGGGGGGGGGGGGCGAGGGGCTGGGGGCGAGACCGCCGGGTCGGAGGTCGTCGACCTTCAAAAAGGTCAGACGCAGACGCACGCACGGAGGGCGGAACGCAGGCGGGCGGGGCTTTTATACACGGCGGTATTAATACACAACCAATATGTCTAGTCTGAGAGGGAATTGCAGGGCCCCGATATTGCCTCCTGCTGCAACATCAAAGGCCCCCCGCCACCGCCCCCGCCAACGACACGAGGGCCGCACTCGCCGACCGGGAAACAACGGAGTTGACGGCGAAACGAGATCCGGCCGAACGTTTAATAGGCTCCGACGGACAACACTATTATATACCAGAAACACATCTGACCCGGGAGGAAAATTCACTATATAAAACGACCTAACTTATAGTATCTCCAGTTTTCTACCTCCAATCCGTTTTCAAACGGAAAAATAAGTAAATAGGTCGTATGGTGGGTTGAATGAGTGGAAGGTCATAGGAAAGAAATTCTTCCGTTTAGTTTCCTAACGGCCGGTAAATAGAGAGGGTTTCATGACGAATGAGGTAATTGAACCGGGATCCACTCCGATTTTCCTTCGGGTTTTCCCATTCCCGAAGTATCCCGGGTCACGATGGCGCAATTCGAATCGATAGATAATTAAAATAATCCACGGCACAAGACGAGTGAAACTACTGTTACTGCAGGCGCGCATGCTACTCTAATCGGAATTTGACGGAAACGCAGGGCGGTACCGAATCCTTTTCCATAATTCGGTAATTCGGATAACCGCCGGGGTGCAACCTCGGAGTCGTATTTGTGAAAGGGGATCGCGTAACGCGGCGGGGGTTCTCGGGCGGAGAGCAATTTGCATAAAACTACCCCTCCACTTCCACCAACCCCTTCCCCCCGGCCGCCGCCGCCGCCGGCTCTTAAAGCGTGACAATGGGGGAGCAGCCAGCGGAGGGAATGGAAAATAAAACGGGCGTAGGTTATAATAACAAAGCGGGAAGGAGACGGAAGGAGGATATATCTCGGGGGAGACATGAGGCCGGGGGCATCGATCCGGCACGGTTTCTCATATTTGGGTGACGTACCCTCCTCAGCCGGCTTCCTTCCTAACCGTTCTATCTTGCGTACTCGAGTACTCTGCGAATTATAAACACTGAAATCAAATGAGCCTAATTCGAGTACGAGTTTTCGTCTGGCCAATACACCGAATTCTAAGTTACACACAACTAAGGCTCATATACACAAAGTTCGTTAACATTTTCTTCAGAAAAATTAAGGATTTTTTATCGACACGACAGACAACTTTCGGGAAGATACAAGGTTTATATGGGAAACCACGAGCGGTGACTATTATATCGCATAGTAGAGGAGAGGGCAAAACGGCAGCTCATGACCAGTGTCTTGTGACGCGATCCCTACTTCAGGATTTTAAATAAATAAATGTACGTCTTAAAACCGCAAATAGCGATTCGGCAAACTGGAGAACGGAATAAGGAGTGTGACAGATGCCTCAATACTGAAACAAGGTAGAAGTACTGATATATAAAATAGTTGTAAGTAAGTAAGGGTGAGGGGGCGATACTCCCCGGGGAGTATCCGCTGGGGTGCCGCTCTTATTTAAGCCCGGGCTAAATTTCAAAGATTGTAGGGCGGGGCGGAGTGAGTATTTATTGCGTGGGGGGGAGGGAGGACCGGGGCTCTTAGTGCTGAGAACGGGGCGTAAATAAAATTCAACTCCCCGCGGATTCCCAGATTAAAGACATTGGAGCCCCGGCCCGGGCAACGACACCCCCGAGCGCGGTTTATTTCCCCTTTCCAGGCCCCAATTCCTCCTCCTCGCCGCACAGCCGGCCGCCCCAACCACCCTTCCCCTTTCCTCGAGCTCTTACATTATTTCTACCTGGCCGGCTTTATTCCCGCTTTATAGTACCGGTTTCGTGCGACGACTGGACGAATTATTTCACCGAGGTGTACCGGTAATATTACAGACAGTTCGGTCGAAGAAATCGTTGAAATTTCGACATTTAAATTACAAATAGTTTTGAGCGATAGTTTACCAAACCAGAGTACAGTTTATCGGCCTCCTGTTATTTCCTACGGGGGGGGGCCGTAATCGTTACGGAGAATCGCGGAGTGGAGCGAAGGGAGGAGAACGCGGCCGGCGCCGAAGCGGTAAGCCGTAACAGCAATAGCTAAGCTAGCTCCCAGATGGGGAGCCCCCAAGGGCACCGTTGCATTCCGACGCATTAATGTAATGAAATCCTATAAGGCATTCGGGACACGGGGGGGGGGGGGGACGCCGGCACTGCCCCCCGCGGGAGCCTTGACCGGTTCCCAACAGATACGCCCTATCCTGTAGTACATTATAGGCAATCGGTTGACATCTTTTCTCGTACAATAAAACGCTGGACATTTCATTATACGAAACAATGGAAAAAGTAGTTTCGATTGCTACTTCGAAATAATAGATCGTCGATTCGGAGGACGCAGTGAAATGCGATACAAATTTAGCAATTAAATAGCAAATCTTAACAATGCATCGTCGCATTAAAACAGGATTAACATAAGAATTTATTTCTCGTATTTTTAGGAATAATCGGCTTTTCAAATCGTACTGTCGCTTGGGATTCAATGGCGAACGCGCAGTAGTCATTGTCCGATTGAAATTTCCAATTAACCGAGAATCGATCCCAGGTCAACTGTGGGGGGGGGGCGGGGGGGGAGGAGCGTCGGCTATTGTACAATTTATAAACGACGTTCGACTCTTCACCACGATCGTTCCTTATTCGAAATTTCTATAGAAAATTCGGTTCGCAGATTCGCTACTGTACAAAAACGGGTGGAGGTACCGAATACGGCGAATATGCTCTTCGAATATGTAAATACCGCGGGTCAACTACAGGGGATGGAATGAAAAAAAAAAAATTAATTGGATTCGTTTAGAGAAGAAAAAATTGAAAATGCGGGTTTTAATTTTCAGCTAACGTAAAAATAAAATCCCCGGTCTAGGTTAAAGAGTGGAACAGTTGCTACGCGTTCCGAATATTAACCCTTAACGAACGAATGCCCACGTTATAAATATTCTAAAAAAATCGAATGCCGCCATATGCGCGGCACGGCGTGATATTTTCGGAACACGGACAGTTATGAAAATAATAATTACGACAGTTCTGATAGCGACTTCACAAAAAACGTGTTACGCCTGTTACGTATAATGATACTGATGATGAACTCGGCCGGAGCGAAAATATAAACGGCGATAGTGACGAATTTTCCGAACGAGATGATATTTTTCGACGAATAAAATTTACAGTATCTCCAAAAGTTACGGGGCCACAAATTTCTCCCAATATTGTTGAGCCTATCGTTATATTCGAGTTGTCCTTTACGGGATGAATTAGTCGATAATATAATAAAAGAAACTAATAATTGGAAAAATGTAGAAAAGGAAGAATTTTGAGCTTTTCTTTCTGTAAGTTGCAATATGGTCACAACGTCTTTAGAAAATAAATTTGAATATTGGTCAACAAGCGATATTAGCGGAATTCCATTCACAAGGGATCGTTTCAATCAAATATTTTGATGCTACAATTGAAGAAAATTCCGCCCGGGTATCCATCTTTGAAAACGCCAATTCAAAAAGCGTCATTTTAAATGCGCTCTTTCGCTAAGGGTTAATAATATTAAAATATTTCGACTGCTAAAACGTATTTTTTATTGTACGATAAAATCAGTGATAGTGACGAATCAATGATAGTTTTGTGTTTTGTTAATACTTTAAGGTTTTAAACGAAGCTCAAATAGAGGTGAAAAAAAGAACCGATACCAATAATAAGCGGCGGCCCATCGCCGAGAAGGGACGGTGAGGGTGGAGAGGGACAGCTGTCCGTCGTTGAGCCGTCGGGGAACATCAAAAATTGAAGTCCGGGCCCAGGGCGGGTATGACCGGAGGGGGCCCCTTCTTCTCCCCGGGGAGCCCTACCCCGCCCTTATCGCCCACTTTACCTTATTCCAGGCGCCTCCGGAAAAGCGCCAGCCCTTTACGTTAGTAACACGCGCCGGGGAAACCCTACCTTCTGCCAATAATATAACTCGAGTGCGACTGACAACGGTGAGACGTCGAATACTGACAGGCCGGCTGGGGGGGAAGGGGGTTTAACTTTTAGAACCGTTAAAAACAATTTTCAAATGCGCTCCCATAAATACTTATGACGAGCACACGGTTTTAGTCAAAATTCCCAGAGTTCCTACAAAAAATATTGGGACGAATGAACCGAACCGGTTTCAGCGGAATTACACCTAATATTGGACAACATCGATATTCGAGTCGCGGATATTGTTCGCTAACTGTGCTCGCTTCAAGAAGGGGACAAAATGCGGTTTTTCAAACGCGATGTAACCCGGAAAATAGATACAGCGGCCGGCGGTGGGCCCGGGTGAATATTGGCGGCATTTAATTGTATATAAGCCCTTTGAATGGGCCCGACAAACTCATTAAATTCGGAGATAATTGAATCTGGGGTCGTTCTACGGTTCTATATCATAGTGCCGATTTCGGCTGTCGGCCACTACTCATTAATACGCATTAAGCAAATTTCTACCTCCCCGCTCTAATAAATAGCAATTCCTAAAACTCTAACGCCTTCAAATCCCCAATCCCATTCCCGACAATAGGCAAGATTCGTTCCTCGGGAATAGAAAAAAACGTCCTTCCCCTTCGGATTATAATGAGTCGACAATTGCTAATTGTACTCTTTCCGATTAGGACCGTCCTCGTTACGCATCCTCGAATTTGTTTCGGTGATATGTATTTGCCCGCATATTTCGAACGCGCTACTATGTATTAGTGGTGATTGCGGTGCGGGGCCCCTCACTTGTACCATTTAGATGGTGGGACCCGCAGCTCCTGCCCACCCCTCCCACCACCCCCGAACCCTATTTTAAATTACAAGATCGTATCCGAGCTCGATCGCGGTCTGTAAGACGGATGAAAAAATATTATAATTACGTTTCATTCGGGTTTTTGTTCGATCTACCGATTCATTGGTTCATTGGTTCTTGGAAGGGCAAGAATTACAAGCGTTCCCGGCTCTGTACTGAACTCTTCGTTTTGCACCGAATTTACACTTTTCACGGTAAATTGTTCGGGAACAATGACGCGCTGTAAAACGAGTTCGATTGACCGTTGACGGACCGGAAATTCTATGAAATTCAAATTCGCGTTGCAATTAGCCCGTGTCTCCGGTTATATTACTAGAACGCTAGAATTAATGTCGATCGCCGATTAAGAATCCGGTGATATATATTACTGAAGTGTCAACGCAGTAACTTTACGTAACAAGCGCCATTACGTCACAGTAACGATGACGAACAGGATGTTCCGAATTTGCCGCCCTGTTGTCAGTATCGATCTCCGGGTATATTAGAACGTCAGCATTAACAGTAAGATGGAGCGGTTATTCGCCTATGCCATATTTTACTTTACGCCCTTTTTAATTACAGTGACACTATATTGTTGCTAAAAAAAAAGTTGATTCGGGAAGTTCCACAGGCCCCCGCTCAAAGTTAGTCATAATCGGATTTTCTATGTGTAAGCCCGCCCCTCCCCCCCAGCAACGGGGGGTAATTTCCTTCCTCAGTCTGAAATCAGCGAAACTTTTCCACGCGAAGCTTGCTTTTTTTAGATATGAGTTTTATAACTGGCGCGGGACTTCGTTTTAAAGTTATTTTTAATCTGGAGCTTCGGAAGTTGGTTCCCCCAACTGAGGCCCACCCACCAACCCCCATCCAATCCCATCCCACTTCCCGATGCCCGAAGTATTTTATCGGCGTCTTGATCTGATTTATCGATTGTCGAAATTAAGTTTTCCTTATTGTGAACTTTGTGCCGGTTCGGATCCAGTATTTGTCATTCGTAGAATTTCGTTTCCGTCGCTCTCCTTATCTTTAAGATTTAAACAGAGTAAAAAAGAACTATTCGAACACTCACGCATATATATATATATATATATATATATATATATATATATATATATATATATACGTTTTATTGACAGAAAAATCATTTATTTGATCAGCCGAAAGTTGGGTTCCCTGAAAGTTGGTGGCAGTGCTGATTTACGAGGGAGACAAATGAAGCGGAAAATACAAGTTATAGAGACAAGTAATTTCACTCGGGTCCTAAGACTAACGACTGGCGCGAAAATGGAAGAAGTTTGATTCCTACTCAGGTCATTCATTTTGACAATAAACATTAACTGGATTACAGTTTCGGTTTTTATTATCGGCCGGTATTAAAAAAAATGTAGTAGCACCACGGCTGTGCAGGGTACGCATTTATTACAGTGAAATGTAATATCTCCGATTCGGCCGTGTTTCAATGTGCCCGTGTGTACTTATAAAACAACTCGATTAAAGTTTGAATTCAAGAAGATGCATTTCGCTGTGAATAGTTCTTATTATCAAGTTTCAGTCTAGCGACAATATAGACCGTTCATTAGTGCAACAGGAACTGGAGTAAACGGTAAACTGAATTCTACCAGTTGTCGAGCTGGAGGGAGAGGGCCGTCGGGTTCGCAATCAATTTAAATTTAAACCGAATTAAAATTTGGTGAGCCGCCACCACGACCGACCTCTTAGAGACCCCCACTCAGCTCCAAGTTTCCGCCTCAGACAGACTTCAGACTCCGATAAATTATTCCTTATCCCCCGACATCATTTGTGCGGATTTGCACAATTGCACAAATTATCCCCGGCGAATAACAGCGCGATACACTTTTTGTTTAAAAAACATTTGTTTCGGCGTACAAAGGGCAATAAATTCCTTAGGGATGAAGGGCGGATAAAACCGTTTTCCTCCAGTGTGAAATTAGAAGACCTGTAATAGGCCCTTTGTATTCCCAGCAATATGGACGGAGTCACACTCCTGGATAGCTGACTATTTAAAAATATATTATCGCTCCCGGAGGCCTCCCAGTTAATGCTCGCGTACACTCAATGTTCTGCCTTTAACCGCCTTATTATCGGCAATAAAAGAAAGGTAATACAATTAAATGATAAATAAGATCGGTTCGGTTAAAAGTTGACCGCTTATATAAAAGATTATGTTAGTACAATTATAGAAGTAAGATCATAGGCGTCATAAACCGTGTAACTGCCGCTAGCAATATCGCTCGGATTATCGATTCAGGGCCAACTTTCGACAACGGATAACGCTGAAGATTAGCCAGATAAAAAACTGGCTGGCGAAAGCGCCATTAGGGGCAAACTTAGCCCCGGCCCAGACTTTGAAATTGAGTCTCCGGTCGTGCGCCCACCTTTCGAAACTCTCCGGAGAGAGAGAGAGAGAGAGAGAGAGAGAGAGAGAGAGAGAGAGAGAGAGAGAGAGAGAGAGAGAGAGAGAGAGAGGGAGGGAGGGAGAGATAGAGATCGAACCATAATAACAAGATTTAGAACTTTCCTGTCGCCAACTCCGGATAAAATGGAAACGTAAGACCTTCGCCGGAATAAAAGGCGGAACAAACAGGACCCGCGTCTGGTTCGGAACATCCGGTACACGGATGTCATCCCCCCCCCAAGGGATAATCTACAATTTTCAATCGATAGGCGAGAGTCACATTGACATAGCTCCCAGTTTATTTAATAAGTAAGATGACTAGGTAGTAGAAAGGATAAGACCGTATTAGGAAATGAAAGAACTCACCTATTCATATTGCCTGCAGGGCATATAGACAAAAGGTATATAGTTAGGAACATAAAAAAAGCTGATATTGGGGCTGGAGATTGGCTGTTATCACTATTTTTGTTTTAGAACGAGGTCAGATGCGGAGGGACTAAATTCTGAATTCGATAGCCCCAGCTGGGAGTATTTTACGGGCCGGTGGGTGTTAAACGGACCGGATTGATGAATGTGTTAACCGTATCACAAAACGGCTCTAATGCCGCTAAGCCCCCCCCACCCCAAATACCTTTTACGGCACACACTCCGCCGAAACACCCATTCCTACTCTAATCGAACCCTAATCAAAGCCCCCGACAGTAAAGAGTTTAATTCCCGAAGTGCACCGGCCGTCGAAAATATTTCGGGATTAAATTCCAGTGTCCGCGGCTCATTTCCGGACTTCTATTACAACAGAGGATTGGCCGAGGAGGGCGGAAGCGATCCGAAAAAACAACTCCGACAGGAACGGCGGTGGATAATACCCCGGTAAGACGGGAGGAACAAATAAGTCGCTATCCCGAGGGGATTAGCGATACCCCCACCACCACCGCCTTCGGGCGTATAAGAGAGGACCCCGAGTCGATGGAACCGGTAAAAGAGTTCGGAAATGTCGGAAGCGGACAACACCCGAGAGGGCCCCAGAAGGAAAGGGCAAAAACCCTTACGGCGAAGCCCGCTCGATAGATAATTCAAGCCGCGGAAACCTTCGCTCATTTAACGAAATATCTTTCGCGGTATCCCAACGCCGGCCGAAGGCGTAGCAGCGCCCACATACCGTTCCAAAATACCGGTTACGATAACACAAGTTCCGAACGAATAAAAACATTTTTGGGGTAGTTTTCGATCGGTTGCACGGGGTGAAAATGCCCCGTGTGTAATATAAAATGTACAGATTCCGATAATAGGAGGGAGGGAGAGGCCAATGGTGGCCGGGCCTACTAATTGGGAAGGGACAAGAGCCACCCGGCTGATAAGTCAAATTAGGGGACGCGGGAGGGCGCCGTGGAGAGCGCAATTAAAAAAAACCTCCTAAAAACACGGAAATAATTTGTGGGGCCTCGATCGCCCCCGGCGGAAGAAAAAACCGAGCTCGCGTCCGGAAGTCGCCGTCTCAAACGAAAAAGCGTCGCCCCCGGATTTTTAATTGTCGGAGGGAAACGAGAAAAGGGTTTTCTCCCCGACCGGGTTGGCCCTTATACCACCGCTCTATCCTCGAATATTTTGTTCGCTTTTTTTAATATATATATAGGAGATATACAAATTTGTTTCGAAACTCGACAATAACTTTAGTTGTCTTCGAATATACACAGGATAAAGTGGACGATACACGATTTTGTTCTATACACGCACGAAAGGCCCGAGGGCCTTTCTTTCAACATCTATGACCACGATTCTCTAACCACAAACGACTCACGTGGAATCCCATACTCGAAAGAACAGATAAACAGAAACGTTGGACTCTTAAGGCCATTACTAAATCGGACATCGAAATTGACCTTAAGTAACAAACTATCAATATACAAAGCGATACTCAAACCGACATGGACATACGGTATTGAGCTATGGGGTTCCACCAGGAGACATCCGACATCGCTCGCATCCAGAGATTCCAGTCAAAAGTCCTTCGCACCATCCTTAATGCTCCCCCCCCCCCGGGTATGTTTCTACCGCACAATCCACCATGACCTCAACATACCCCTACAGTCGACGAAGTCGCAAAATCTCGGTTCCCGAAGTTCCACCCCCGCCTTTCTCCTCATCCTAATCCACCCATCCACTATTCCCACCACGACGGCTTAAACGCCGCCGGCCCAGAGATCATCTCGTCCAGTAGTTGAATCGTGTCAAAAGCGCCATCATCGGGGGGTGGTTTCTTTATCGAGACAAACGCGTGAAAAATATACACCTATAAATGTAAAAGTTGATTGTGCAAAATAAAAAAACTGACCACGAACACGAGGTCCAATTATAGTTGTATTGTTCGCGACGTTGTTCGGGGAAGCTTAAAATAACCCGAGAAGTTGCGTTATCCTCCAAACTGGAGGGACTGTAGAAATGGGAGCAGGTGTAGGGCTGGAGAGAGACACGTGTCCCACCCCATAGACAGATGGTCACCTCGCCACCACAGGCCCTTCATCATTTATAAATATAATGAGCCCGGCCAATTATAAACGAAAAAATAGTACGTACACTTATTTATAAACCCAGAGTTATTATAACCGGCGGAATACATTATGTAAAATCGAGCGCGGCGACCTTTAGATTAGGGCCGTTTATATCGTTAATAACGCGGCCGGACGCCCTTCATTTCTGAAAGCGATAAAAAATAACTTCCACTTAATAACTCCGGCTTATCAGATCAGTGTACACACAGTTCTCTACCTTCCTCGTAGTCTTTATAGAGCGCCTATGAAAATGTGAAAAGGAAACGTACAACTTAAGTAGCTAATAATACAAGGCTAATAATGAACGATTACCTACACAAAACCAAAAGGTGGGTTTCAGTGAAATTCAGAAATCGTCCCGCGGTTTTATCACATTCTCGAACTGAAAACTGTTAACACCTAAGGAAGGTGACTGATGGCCTAACAGCACCGACTCCACTAACCCCCCTCCACCCCCCCCGTCCCATTAATTTGAGGATAAACGAGTCTCTGGAAAGAAAGAGAAAAGTCAAAAAAAAAAACTCCAAGTTCAGCCCGAAATAATTTGCAAGCAGCTTAGCAGCCAAAATAAGAACCGCTGAGGAAAAACAGGCCAAAGCCATTAAGGAAATTTACTGCTTATTCTTATGAAAATGACTTCGCGCTTCTGCTCCATTCGCTTAAATGTACATTTTTTCGGCGCAAAACAATAACGAGTATTTAAAGAAAAACTCGTTATCGGCTGTAAAACGTATACGTACATATAAAAAAAAACGGAACTTATTTTTTTAACGGGCCATTTCCACTGTACCAACGATATATCATATATCATAGGTGCTGAGAGAACGATAAAGTACGCTATAAATAAAACATAACGTGGTCTTATGAAGCAATCAACGGAAATTAATAACGTCTAACCGCATTGTGAATAAGGCGAATTGGAATGCACCGCGCAGTGTCACAAAAAAGGCGTACATAAAGGATAAATACGGACTTACCTAAAACCCAACAGGTAATAGTCAGCTTACTCACTCACCTAGAACAATCGAAAGACAAAATGTTAAAGAGATAAAATAATAATACGTAATTATAAATAAACTCGGCTAATGCTAACCGTCTGTACACAACGTTATTTTTTTAAATTACGCATCGCATTTTAGAAAATTTTCAATTAATTAAGGTCGCATACACCGACTGGCATTTCTTCCAACGTATATTTACATTGTCACCGGGTATGATTCATGTCTGGAATAAATGTGCGAATGTAGTTTTTAGAGAACTTTTCCTTAAACAGTATGTTAAGCACCAATATACATATCGAAAGCCTTTCTTACATTTTCTTTTACCCTACTTATTATATTAGAGATTTCCAAATTATGAAACGAAGTAAGTGAAATGCATAGACCATGTCCGAAGCAAGAACGAAACAAATATTAAGAGAACGAAGAAGGAGGAATAATTATTTCTGAAACGCTCCAAGTCAAACAGAAACAAACATTTAAACAGCTACTGGGGAAGTTAATATTTAAACTGGACTAAGAGCGGTATCAGCTAGTCTTAAGGGCGAAATGGGCCCTAATTAATTTATCAGTAAAGGCGAAAGGAGAAGGGACTCAAAGGAGACGAACCGGCGTCCCGACCGACGATATATATATATATATATATATATCCGGCGGGGATTATATTTCTCTCTGAAAACTTCATAAATAACTGATGGGCACAGGGACAGGACTTTTTCCCGATAACGGCCGGCCCCCACGAATTATTAAATAATCCCAAACTACTTACCTTTCGCGGAAGGGCGACCCGCCCGTCGTAATCTTCCTTAAGGACTAAACCAAAGTAATTATGACCTCCTTCCTCCTCTCCAACCTCCCCACACCCCCCCGGGCAGGACATCAATTATTCAATCCTTTCCAATTTCTGTTACCGGTACACTAACGTCGTTTTTAAAAAGGCGGAACGCCCTAATGGGTTCGGAACGTTTTATACGAGCTAATCCGAGGCGACGACTTTTTGCCAATTTATTCTTAGAGCAGTGGAAAACTTAATAAAACTCGCTGTAAGTTCAGGATCAAAACTGACTAAATGAGATATCGCCTCGCAATGTCCCGACGTCAAAACTAGGTCTAAACGATAAATAATTAATGTACAACACTCTACTTAAACCAGTCATAACATGGGGACTCGAATTGGGCTCGGCCGAAAGAAGAACTTACTTAATAAATCAGATCAACCAATAAAATACCCGGTAGACAAAGTGGACGGAATACATAATAAGGGTAAATTATAGACGCCAACTAAGTTCAGTTTACATTATACTCCGAATTGGGCAGTGGAACTGGCTGGATAGCAGGATTCACGCCGCGAGTTATATATTTCCTTCGAGAGGACCGAGGTCGATTTTTAAAAACGATTGGCCTTCTTCACCCTATATATCTGGGAAAGGGGGCCCGATGCAAAATGCAGATCGGAGCTATATTCGTGTTCACGTTCGCCGTCCGCCGAACGTGGCCTTCTCTCGCAATTTTCTTCCGCCGTATCGATGATCGGCGTAAAGAAAAAAGAAAAAAAAACCAAACAAAAACAAATAAGCGTTCCGCGAGATTCGAGCCCCGATTTAAATTCCGCCTTTTCAGATGCGGGATATCGCTTCGTGTTTTAGAATAAAAAACCGGGGGGGCATTACAATATTCGCGCTACAAATATTCCAGGAACCGATGTTGACGATTGATTGAAAATTCGTAAATATTTTACCCCTTTTATGACAGGAATCGCGACAGCATTCTGAGAACGCCGGAAATTTATATATGTACATAAAAACTAGTGCGTAGCGTAGATAACTGCCGGTATCAGCTTTAGCCGCGATCGATGGCCTTCCGTCTGTAAATTAGTGAGGAGTCAGTTGTCTGCTCGGTTGAAGGGCGACGGCTCTCCTAATGTTTTTTCGACCGCTCAGTCCGAATTTTGTCAATATCAGACACGGTTTGGCCAAAATTTACCGTCGTTTGTGACCGCGGGCAGACGGGATAGACGGGAGGGAGGCCGGTCAAATAGACCGGGGTGAAAAGTGCACTTCGGACTGAAATTTCCGAGTTTGAAACAAACAAAAACCCGAGTAGAGCGGACGATGTTTTTTTTTCGGTTTGGGCTAGGGCCGCCCCTAGCGTCGGATGTTGGTTCGGCCACTTAACGGTTTCGCTTACAACTTAATCCGTGCCAGCCCTCCTCCGCCGGCGGGGGTTTATTACGTTACACCGACATCTCTCAAACAACGTCCTCCCGGGGATTAATTATCGGGAGGCGTCCGTGCCCCGGGCTTAATTGAGCCCCCACACACCAAACACTCCACCTCCACCCCTATATCCGCCCATATTTCAGCCTCCCCCCCCGCTTGTAGAACACGGCGGAAAACTCACGTTTATATAACCCACGTTAGAGGGGGTTGATACGAACGACTGTTTGTCCAATTTCAGAGACGGTACGGGGGTTGCTCTTAGAACGATATCTAATCGTCATAGCGCAGCTTCGTTGGTTCGTAAATGAAGTACTAAAAAAGTTACAATTTATAATTTAGGTACTTGTGAGCCGATGTTCTTGACGGTGTCTAGCGTGGGAGACAATTAATTATTAGCGCAAAATCATTTCTACGTAATGTCATTGTAACACGCAAATTAGCATCACGGAAATGCCTATGCGTAAATAATACTTCCCTTAATATGCGTGCCGAACGAGGGCGAAGCCATCATTCATGTCAGATGATGATTACAAAACATTTTAAACCAAAATTAAATACGACCGGAGGATTATTATTCATAAATCCGTTCATTATCCGACGATTATTCACTTCTCGTGTCAAACGTGTGTCGGAATTGTCTGCGAGCGGCATAATAAGAGGCAGGCAATGCAACGATTTTATTCAAAGCGGTTGTTAACTGTTGCCAAAAATGTTCGGACATCTAAATTCCACAACAGAATACGCTTAATGATATATAATAATACCCGAATAATAACACCCGAAATCTGTCCAGTCAAGGACCAAACAAACTTTAGGAGTTCGGAACTGCAATCCTCGTAGTTCTAGCGCATAAAATTTCATTTTTTTAAAACATAATCGTAAAACAGTGCTTACACAGGCCGACCTCTCTTACTAAATAATAGGATTGAACATCCGATTCCGAACTGGGCGCCCTGTTAGCGAAAACACAGAAAACATCCGATAAAAAGCGGCGGAATGCCGTTATTTGCAATCGACAAACTACTTAATGGGCCAGCAGAAGGGAGGACACACGCTAGGGGCTTCACGGAGGGCAATAAATCCGCGGGGGCCGCCCACCAAAAAAAAAACCCCAACTGATTTATTATGTAAGAACGACTGTTTCTCGCTTACTCCGCCCAATTTCCTTCCTCCCCTTCCTTTCCTCGGCCTTTTTCTTTCATCCTTCCTTCCTGAAAATTTATCAGTCCGTCCGGGCCGATATTGAAAGGGGCCTTTAAAGGATGGCTAGTGGGGTAGGAGAAAGCCGAGGATAATAAATGTAAGGGTAATAAATGAGGGCGTTCATAGGTCGGACTCCTGAGACCGGGCACAAGAAAAAAAAAAAAAAACTCGCCTTGGCACACACGCGGCCCCGAGAAATTGCCTCCCATATATCCCTTTACCTTTTTGTGTATTCTCCCGTCGATAAAATAATACTTAGCGTCCAACAGGACACAGACCGAAGCGCGTCGTGACTTTCTCGAAATCGTATCAGGAAACAGTTCAGTTCTAACTAACGATTCTATTCCGCAAGAGATAAAACCCTGAGTTTCAGAATATAAATAGCGGAGCACAGGGATAATGTTAGATATCAAATATTTTGAGGAAAAAGAATTCAAAAGTCGACCGAGGCCTACATTTCATGAAAATTTCCCTCCCGAAGCTCTAATATTTTTTTCTTATCGTCCAAGTTTTACATTGTATCGATTGAGAAATTCGACAATATTAACGTCAAAATTAATATCGACTTTTTATAACATCGTCGGACATAATTTCATAATATCTCTGGAGTTATATAATATTTGTCGACAATTAAAGCGGGCCCCGATTATTAATAATGGGCGGAGAGGGCGGCTAATGTGAGAGTGAAGAGTATGGGGCGGACAACGGATAGTTTTTTATTGATGATAAGTCCCGGAGAGGCCGGGGCCGTTCATTAATCAACCCAAATATCCGAGGGCTTTTCACTCCTACGATATTCCATCGTATTATAATTCCCGACGGCCCAATTATCTCCGCTCGTTCGGACCATCTCGGCCCAGGTTTATTAATTCATAAGCGGCGGTGGCGCCGCGTTTAAAGTTTCATATCCGAGAGTAGACAATGCAAAATATTCTTAACATCGCCTTTTAATTAACCGCTACCCCCGCCCCCACCACCGCCACCACCACCACGAGCGCCAACCATTTCTCTTATTATATCAGGTCTGAATGAAGAAAGGCGCGCACATTCCGCTTTGTGCGCCCCAAACCCGTGAATAAAAATGATTTCGACGAGATGAACAGTGGAAGGAGAGGGACGCCCTGCCATTTAAAACCTGGCTATATACTCTCAAAGCCGCAAAAACAACGCTCTCCGAATATGGTAATATCTCCGGTGCCCTCTGAGAGGCGGCGGCGCACGCTCCAGTCGAGAATTACTTTCTTTTTCTTTTTTTTTTAAAAAGAAAACTTCGGCCGGGGCTAAGAGAAGAAGTAATATATTAGACGCCGAAGTGGAAATATTTTTATTAAAAATTTCGCTTTTCCGAGCTAAAACAACGAAACTGATTTCAGACACGTCGAATATGTCTTCCACAATATCTTATTTCGAATCGAGAAAAAGCGCCTTCCGTTTTTAATATAACGGAGTAGGGCAGATATTAAAAGTAATGCAATTTCACGTACAGCCTTACGAAAAATTTAACCGGTATATAATTTCGGTAAATATATATTCACCGATGGCAATATAAGATATATTCGGAAATTCGATCCTGTTTCTCTTCTCTAACTTCATTTATTAAGCGCAACCGATCCCGGTTTTAAAGTTAAATTGGGCGGAATGTAAATTGATTTACTTTCCTCGTTACTGAAGTTGAATAAAGAGACCGCGCGATGAATTAACGACCGGCGGGGGGAAAGAAGTGTCTAAAAACCCCCGGAAATTAATGGGGCAATATCCGTCGTTATCGCGGGAAAGAAAACCAAATTTTTACAGAGTAGAACTTTCGCGCCCCGCTATTATTTTACTTTCCGACACCTTTCCTCAATTTCGATGAATCCATCGCGGGACGGAAGTTGAGTAAAAGGGGGACCGATTAGCGTTGGCGAAGTAGAAGAAACGTCAATCGGGGACCGGAACGGGGGGCGGCGCCATTTTCGGCCGTTTTCCGGAAATCGTCCGGGAAAGCTCCGGGAAGAGGATCGGGAGGAGGAGCCGGCGTAGGCGAGGTGACGCCGACACCGGCTTTATGACGAGCCGTAGTTATGAGCTCGGCGGCCTCACCTGCCGGACACCGGCAGAGTCGATATTGCCGAGAGGCGCTGTCAAATTTCAACGTTATAAAAAATATACGAGAGCGTCAATTTGCGAGCACCCACCACGCCCGAGCTTTTTTAATAAAGAGAACGAATAATATAAGAGGGGAACGAATGACTCGTCGGAGAAATCCGTTCGACCTTAACGGGCTACTGCGGAATGCGGTGAGCAATTCAGTTTCGTAAGGTTGAAAAACAACGGAACCAATTTATTTCGTAGATATACGCCCGCTGCCCGATCATATAGTTGGATAAAAACATGCTGTTCGTTCGCAGGAGGTAGGGAAATTGATTTAATTGAAGCGAATACGGTGGATAGGTTAAAATGAGAGCCCACTATTATACTACCGATATGAAGAAAATTCGGTTAATAATTAAGGTTTTATCAATTTACTCGATGTCCTCTGCTACAACAGGAAACTGATATCCCTATTACCAGTTCCGACATCTTGGATTTACGCTTTGTTGAGACGAATTCAGCGAGAAGGATGCAGTTTGGCGCCGATTGTTCAATTAGCGTCTTAGTGCACGGACGTACGGACAGAAATATAATTGTTACGCGAAGCTGGATTGAACTGGAGCTACTTTCGGATATTTTAAAAGACGTATAATTTCGTCAGATTTCCGGACTTCCGCCGGCCTTAGTACGGGAATAGATAGGCGGTTTCAACGATCGTCGTTCTCGAAGATATTTCGGAAAGGATAGTTTGGCGTCCAACGGGATGCGCTGCAGCGTCGATCCCATCGGTAGGGGGTGGAGAACAATGAAAAAAAACAATATATATATAAAATGAAACTGTACGGAGGTAATTCCAGACTAAGTAAGAGTACGGTTAGGACAGAAGCCCGTTTAGCCGGTTGAATATTGCTGAAACGCTGGTCCCGTGCCAACACCTCAGGCCATATAACTTTCACGTCAATTACCTTCCGTCACACAGCGTTGTAAGCAAATATCTACCCTCCCTACCCCGGCCGCCACTTTTTGCAAATTCAACCCAACCTGGATGTTTAAACTTCGTTCGCCCGTACATTATTTATGAATTTCGAGACGGGCCGATGAGCACGCGAATTTATGGCTGTTTTTCCCAGCCGCGTCGAATGCAAAATCCAATATTCCCATTCCTCTACTCCCGGAGTATATTCTAATAATAAAAAAAACGCTTCCATAATCGAATTTATTTATTGGAAATTGCGAACTTTGAAAACGAACGAATATAGTTTTATAGAAATTCTTGTAGAAGATTGAGTACTTTCTAAATTTACAGAGAATCTCGGGGGCCTGAATAGTTTTCCGAAAATGAGACAGACTCGAGACTTGTTCACGGTCGGATAGTTTATCCTCTTGCATATTCGAGATTGAATTAGTAGAGAAGAGAAACCCGCTTACTAAATAACAGTTACTCGCGAAACTGTCAAATTATTATACTAGAGCACCTAGATATTGAAATGAAGAACTTTAACGTTTTTCAATATTAAACTTTTGTCAGATAAATATGTTTTACTGGACGATCATTGACCGTCCCGTACTACAGGGACCGTTAATGGAGTTAAACCACTTGTACCTGTTTTATGGATTTAATTTACGCCGAAAGGAGACAGTAGAAAGTTAACGCCAAAAATACGAACATCTCAATTTTCGCCAAGTTTTTCATCCGGGGCTTTACATTTTTCCCGATACGATCTGCAGAAGTGAGGGGAAAAATAACGACAACGGAGTAGAGAAGCGAAAGAAAGTGGATAGCCAGAGATGACAGTTCTTTCAATTGGGTGTCAAGCGGCATAAAGCTATAGGTCCGAAGTTGGTCTCTTTCCAGAGTGGACGCGGACAGTTGACATGCAATCTACTGAAGGTTCAACTCCTGCCAAGTTCCACGGTATGTATTTGAGCGCGCACCCCCCCCCGCCACCGCCCCCCGGCAGGCCTGCCTTTATGAATTACTTCCAGGTTAATAGCCGCCCACTCTCCTACTCCACAGCACCCTCCATAGACCAATAGCACATATTACAACAGCAAAGCCGACCCCCGGAGGATTCACTTACACCCAACAACACAACATTCGACCGGTAGTCGGGTCCGTGTAATATAAAATATTTCATTCAATCGACGATATTAAGTAGCCAGCCTTCTGTACAAATCCGATATACTATTATATTAGACACGCGGAATATACAACCATTTATTGTACGAAAATATGACCGACACCAGAAATTAGATCGCGGACAGGCCCGAACCTGTTAAGTATATCAGCGAAGTCAGGGTCAAATAGGTGAGTTTACATTAAAACAGAAATCATCAACGGTAATTACTATAGTTTTTGTCGCATTTTTAAATATTTCTCTCGGAAAAAAGCGTCCACTCCCCGACTTATATTTAACGCGAATATCCCGAAAGCTATATAAAATATTCGGCTTTAGCCGAGTAATCGACCCCGATTGCTCCAGATACTTCGCCCGTTTTCAATAAAAGGACCTCCTCCTCCTCCTTTGGCCGGGTGTCGAAAAAAGGAATTTCGGCCGTAAAATCCGTAAAGACGGAACGAGAATTTTTATTTTTGCCTCGGGGATCCGCCCCCCCCCCCTACTCTGTGTGACCCTCAGAGCCTCAGAGATCGATCACCCGCCGGCGGAAGGTGACCCCCGCCCTCATGCCCAACACGCCTGCCGTTTTGGTTTTTATTTACAACAAATTACACAATGGCAACATCTAGTGGGACAGTTTTCAGAAAATACGCCTTTTTCTGACTCTACTGGGAAATAAATATTTTCTTTCAGTTTTTGGACGTCACGAGGGAGCCCCGAATTATATCTACAATATGGAATCCATTTCCGAGCCATCTAATTACTTTTTTTAACTTTTTTCATTTTGCACAATCAACTTTTACAGTTATACGTGCGATTGATACATGTCTCGATAAAGAAACCACCCAGTGATGGCGCTTTTGACACGATTTAACTACTGGACGAGATGATCTCTGGGCCGGTGGCGTTTAAGCCGTCCTGGTGGGGGGATAATGTGGATGGGGTAGGAGAGGAAAGGGACTGAACTAGTGGATTGGGATGAGGAGAAAGGCGGGAGTGGAACTTCGGGAACCGGGATTTTGCGACTTCGTCGACTGTCGGGGTATGTTGAGAGGTCATGGTGGATTCTGCGGTTAGAAACATACCCAGGGGGGGGAGCATTAAGGATGGTGCGAAGGAGTTTTGCTTGGAATCTCTGGATGCGAGCGATGTCGGATGTCTCCTGGTGGAACCCCATAGCGTCGGTTTGACTAATCGCTTTGTATATTGTCAGTTTGTTACTCAGAAAATGATGTCCCTAAAACGCTTATCCGGAACTGTTCAATTTAAATTGAACCTATTAACGATCTACACAAAAACTCAATTTTTACTGGGGGAGGAGGAGAGACGAGGGGAAAAATAGGGTAAAAAGTAATCCGTTATTAGTCCATTAATCTTAAATCCCCTTCGGTGGGAGGGAATTTGAATTCTCGGTGGGCGACACGGATCGGCCGGCCGACTATTGACAGTGTCGAGGATTTATAGGACAGAGGCGACGGGACAGATGTCCAGCTTTAAATAAACCCAACTTATCGCCGCCGGTTTGCCCCTACCCCCCCACCACCCCACCAAACGCCGATATTTCAACGGAGGAAACCCCGATCAGAATTCTAGATTTCTGCTTTCGAAATTGAAACGCCCAAACCGCACAGAGCGATACGCCGAGGGGAAATTAACGCAGCCCAGTTTTATATCGAGAGCGTTATACTGACCGCAGAATACGATAGAGAGAGAGAAAGAGAAACCGGTATCGGCCGTATAATAATAATAATGCGGTCATTAAACAACTCTGCAGATGGCGCAGAACAGTAATTAAGCGATACGATACTTTTTTTTTCTCGGTACATTCACTCGTCCTGTTGGCATTGAAGTGTATCATCAGAATATGATATATCGATCGGGTTTTAATCGAACTGTCGTCGTACACGCTGCGAGAATATTCACCAAATGCTTTGATGGCGATCTGATCGTCCCGCCACCGTCATCGTGACTCAGACTAAGATGAATCACCATATTGAAATATATCTCCCGATCGAATTCCGAATCGTTCGCAGTTTATTCGAGTCCGTACATTTGGTCGAAATCGGCGCAAAGCTTATCTCTACACCGCGACGTTTCCTCTTCACGAAACAGAGAATAAAGAAGTTCACAGAATTCCGGGGAAATTTTGCGGCGCCCGCAAAAGTGAATTATACCGAGACGGGTGAAAGCTAATTTACTAGAGCATTTTTTTTTCCGAAAATTCGAAACAAGGGAGGTCGACTGAAAAATAATTACCGAAGCGCGACGCTGCAAAGAAACTTAAAAAAAGCCAGGGTTGACAAAGAAGGATGGAAGTGAAAGTGTTTCCATCCGCGAAAAAAAAAAACGTCTATATAAAATGCGGTCCTATAATATGTAAGTTGTTAGTAATCGAATATATGGAAAACGTCGACAAGAAAAATATAAAATATGACACTAAATAACTGTTCGTAAATTCGCTTTTTAATTTTGAAAAAAACAGCTTAATCGCGCATTGGGGGTTTATGATCGGCCGGGAATTGAAGGAGTTCAGCCGTGAAATTAGAACGCTTCACATAACACCGTCCCGATGTTATTAAAAAGTAAAACGGCGCAACAACTGACCTTTTTACAACAGCACGTCCAATTAAACGAGCTAATCTGAAAATAATTCACTTTTGGATCTCACGAACGGATAACGCGACGAAGAAGGGAACAACAACAACAACAACAACAACATTGTTCAACCGACATGCAAAAAAAGAGGACGAAATAAAGGTCCGCCCGAAAATGTTACTTTCGACTTCATTCATTAGTCGACTGAATAAAAAGATTAAGTGGTCTAACTTTCTCTTAAACAAGCACAAATGTATTTCAACATCCTTATCAAGTCCTCTCCTAAATATAATGTTTATGCAGTATGCATCCGGTTAATAAATGATTATCTTTGAGTGTTTTTGGTCCTAATTTTGCGACGAAAAATCTCTTTTTTGATATCATTTTGTGGTAAAATCGTCATCGTATAGTCCTAATTTTAATGGAAAAACCACTTTTCAACCCTAATATAGCATTGAAGAACCACTTTATCGTCCTAATTTTGCAATGTATAACTGATTTATCGGCAAAAATAACCCGATTTGGCGGTGAAATATCAATTTTTCGTCCTAATTCCGGCCTTACCAACCGGTGGATCGAGTGGTATTGAAGGTGGAGGAGGGCCGAAGAGGAATTGGTCAAGAGCCCTGGCTGTCCCTGATGGGTGTAGCTGTGTTGTAGCCCCCACCCCCAATTACACCTGGGTGCCCGCCTATTAGCGCTTAAAATCGGCCCAAACGACTAATAACGGTCACCGCACCCTCGGGACTCGATCACCGGTAAAACCGAGAAAATTACCCCCCCTTCCCTCCGGGGGCCCCCCAATTTGACAACCGTTTCTGCCCGGGGCCACACCTCCTACTCGTATTCGAACGATCCAAGAAACTTGGCAATTACTTACTTAGACTTAGCACTCTGCGCAGATTGAATTCTTACCTTCTTGCCGGCGGCGGCATAAAACTTTCCATACTTCATAATGCGACATTCGCTTAGAGGCTCAACACATAGCTAAATAAAATACTTTAAAACCAGTTTCGATAATAACGAGCGTTACGTTCCAGCCTAGTTCTACCTAGAGAGAGGTGCGACACATTCCGGATCCTAATAATAAAGGTTATTACCGCCGTCCGAGATAAAAGTAGTGTGCCGGGAGGTCGCGACGGCTGTATTAAACAGCCCGAGAAGTCGTTAACCCCGAGCCCCGAGCAACAGCCCCAAACAATTAATAGCGGAGAAAGCCGGGTAAGAACAATCGAGAGGCCGGGGGCTGGAAGCCCTCCTCTGCCCGTCCCTTCAAATTAATTATCGCCGACCACCGTTTGCCGCCCCCGAAGCCGCCAATTCTCTTTCCCGAGAAATAAAAGTTCGATAAATGCCTTAATCAACGTGCGGACACCGCTCCCCCAAACTCCCCTTAACGACCTTACCCTTGTTAATATTACGGGCCACGGGGCGTTAGGGGGTTGTTCCACTAGCCCTCTATAGAGGGGTAAATTTACTGCCGGAATACGCGGTATTAGATACACGTACCAAAGCCCGACAACTGAGGATATTTCATCCTCAGATCGCCGTAATTGCGAGTGTAAGGGATCTCAAGAGTGCCGCTTGAGAGTGCAAGATATTACACTGCACTCGAGGCACTCTCTCGTCATATACAGTGTATAGCTTTTCATGCGTGTTTTCTTTTAATTTTAGTGAATTTAAATACGTTGAATCACGAAAATGTAATTCCGCCTGTTCCTTGTACTAGTTCACTGTATTCCGGGGGGGGGGAATCTATTAAATTCTTCAGCTCGCACGAACGAACAGTGGAGCTCGACTTCGGTACATTTAGAAACATATTTAGAAAAAATACGCTCCGCTAAATATACCGTAGGAATTAATCGAATTTATTCTGTACCCGATTATATTATATAAAGTCGGTTCAATAAAGAGCACGGGAGTTGGGCGAAAATAAAATTACACCGCGGACGGAATAAATTCCAGAAATAAAACGACGAATCGCGCGGGCAGCATCGAAAGGGGGCGGGCACTAAAAAGGACCGCAAAGTAATTGCGAGCGCTAAAATACACGAGTAATGAAAACCAAATGCTGCAAAAATAACACTCCCGAATTATGTGTGTGTGTGTGTGTGTGTGTGTTTAGGCTGCCCCCAAATAAAATTAATTATAAAAGTCGTAATAATAATTGAATTAGATCGTAATTGAACGCTCACTTATGCAGGAATGTCCGGAAACTACGTTGAACTTTGAATGTCACTAGTTGACTAATGAAATAAGTACGGAGTATAAAATTTCATACTCAAAGTCAAAGAAACTACCGGGAATATGAACGGTACGACTATCCCCAGTCAGAGACGAATGGAAATAATTATCGAATTTCTCTGGACGAACAACAACGACTTGAATTGTTTTATTGGGGAGAATGTTAGAAAGTCAGCGGCGGGGGGGGGCGGCGGCTTGTTTAAACTGCAATCTTTGTATTTTTCATTATAACAAACGATCGGAGAGAAGTCGAGACGAGACGGACGGACGGAAGACGGACCGAAAACAAAGTTGAGGTCGGGGGAACAACGGCGCGCTAATTTACAAAGTGCTAAGTTGACTTGAACTTGGAACGGAGTAAAACAAAAAAAGAAAAACGCCCCGTCGGTAGCCAATACTCCGAGACAAGAAATCGCCGATAGGGCACGCCATGTTTCACAGCGTACAGGCCGCCGGCCAGAATAACAACGTTTATTTTCTTCCAGAAAATACGGGCCCGGGTCTGAAAAATGATTTATTCCGCCACTCAAACTACAGTCGGAGTCTCGTGTCGTACCAATCGCTCAAATTAATATTCGGTTATGAGAAGAGGCCGATTAACGGACAATTTCAAAACTCATCTCCCTTCGCGTGCCCACCCAGATATTGACATGGAACTCCGCTCGAACACGTCTAAATCAGACTCTTACAGGATTCATTTTATGCCAAAAACAATTACACTGACCATTGAAATGATTTCATTAGTACATAATTGAATAGCGTTCAACTTTCATACTAATAATCATTATTCCAATTCTAGTAGAGTATAATTTTACCATTGCATATCTCAACAGACCGGTCTTCGCCCGCCCCACTCGAACAAACTATTACACTACCTTCGTGCCGTAGAATTTCCTTTTCCACTCCCCCTATTTGGTACAAAACTAGACCAAATTAATTAGTGCCTTAAAATGAATTTTGTCTCTAGCCTCACTATCTAGATTACTAGACTGCAAAACAGATCACCGTGCATTATGCTAATTTAATTAAGCTACGTTTAATACATTTCTCGACCTCTAAAACTGTTACGAAGTTACTTTCTACTAGAGATGTTAGTTAATGATCGGGAAAGTCGCTAATATACTCTAAATACGAGAACATCGCCGCCCCCAATTCGGGGCTAAATAAGGGACAGCCCGCGCGTATCTCGGAGCGATCGCCGGGCGGCGTATTTTTTCTTCGACTCTCGAAAAAAATCATAAATCTCCGGACTGAAAATTGTGGCGTAAACCACCGTTGTTTCGCAGATTGGGGGCTCAAAGAAAGGCGCGATAAAACGCCGGTCGCCTTTTCGACCGGGACGGACGGCGGATCGGGCCCCCCCCACGATTAAAACACGGGCTCACGCGATACCCGACACCGGCCAACCTCCCGGAGAGGCGGGGGCGCCTTTCGTGCAGGCGAATTATGAAAACAAAAAGCCGAGGGGGGGGGGGGAAATAAAACTAGAAAGCTAGGGGAGGGACGGGGTGGGGCTCCGCCCGATGGGCACGGTATTATAAAACGAAACCGACTTGACCCCAAAAGAGGTGACTTTTTGCATTCCGCCCCGACATTTTTTTAAATCAAGGCCGAGAGAGGAACCCCCCTACCTCTCGCTCTCTCTCAGCTCGCGCACTCCTTATTGGGCCCCCCGGTATAAATCTCAAGAGTTTCATAATGCCTACAGCAGACCCACCTGTAATACACGAGGGCCAAATTGTAATATCGCGCCTTCTACGAATGGCGGAAGAATCGAAACACGGGACAACCTCGGCGACACGTCGGAGGAAATCAATTCTGGAGACGGTAAAATATATATTTCGAGAGAAGACAGAATTTTCTGCCGCATTGAACCGCTCCGCTCCCTTTTACTGTTACGACCGAAATATTTCTGCGCTATCTGAACTATCGCACTACGAAAAGAACGAAGGAATTTCTTTATTATAAATAGGATAACGTTGACTAAATCATAGTTTAGCTATACCTAGTTTAGGTATACCTTAGATATAATTTAACTCAAGCTAAATTATGGCCGGGTTTCAATCCGGCACCGCTGTGCTCAGGGGCCATTTACCATCGTAATTACAAACTATTCCAATTCCTTGTATTCCAGGGTGTTCGCCAGGGAGAGGGTAAGGGATGATGAGTAAGGGGCGTCGGGTCGGGTGGAGTTTCCCGGCGCTCATTACCGAGAGGAAACGCCCGGAGGAAAACCGCCCCCGCCACTACCCATATTCCAGTGGGACGGCCCCGGTATACGCCCCCGGAATTAAAAAAAAAAAGGAAAAAGAAAAATACCAAGCTTTCTCACGCATAAACCCGATTTAAAAACTTGCGCTGCCCGACCTAATAACCTGACTCATTGAAAATCGCGTGGCGCCCCCCTCTCTATGAGTCACGACGGGTAATGTCATATAATGGAAAGCCGCGAGCCCCACTATCCACCCCCGTCGCCGCCTATTGAAATATATTTCCGTTGACCCTCGATTAATTTATAGCGGCCAGAAGGGGCGGCATTCACACTAAGATACGTGCCCAGTAGGGCTAAACAGGCTTAGAACAATTTCGTTTTACCGTAGGTTCGTGGTGTTTCTGTCTCCTCTCGCCGGTTTGGTCTTTTGCTAGACCGGTTTCGACCGCTCGCCATCTTCAGTAGCGCTGTGTTAGTAGTCACAGTTGGTAGTTTGGATGTTTTCCTGGGGGCATCCTCTCACTGCACTGTCACTGTCACTTGTACTGACATTCGCGATACTTTTTGAAAAGACTTCGTATTATACACACGAGAGACAGACAACCGCCACAGTACACGTGAATGTGACACAGTGCAGTGAGGATGCCACCCCAGGAAAAACATCCAAAGTGCCGACAGTGACAGTAACACAGCGCTACTGAAGATGGCGAGCGGCCGAAACCGGTCTAGCGAAAGACCAAACCGGCGAGAGGAGACAGAAACACGACGAACCTACGGTATTGCAACCCCTCGCAGACCACAAAACAGGTATATTAAACTAATTTCATTTTATTCATGACTGTCGATTAAGGGGTAACGACAAACAATAAAAATAAAAAAAAACTTAAATACTCATCCGGGCACTGACAATTTAACATAATGCCCCGAAAATGCGACCGAATCAATAGCGAATTCCGACAGTTATTCGAGTCAGTTCGTATTCCGTTTCGAATTTTTAATTGATGAAAATATTTCATGCGCCATAGGGGGTGTGTCCCATATCCGACACCGCGCGTGTTCATTTCGACAGAAAATTCTGAACTCATTTGCGCTCTCATTTTGCGGCGATAATTCGTAAAAAACGAGGGTCGTGTCGGCCTGCAACTGTAGGGGAGGATCGAGAGGATTCCGGATTTCCGATAAACACCCCATTATTACATATTCATATTTGAGCGGCGGGGTACAGCCGTTTCCACTTCGACTCATTCGATTATTCGCCCGGTTTCAACAACTCCGATTACACTCCGGGCGGAAAGGCGACAATCGGAAAGTGAGTAATTACCTGAAACCGAGTAATTGCGCGGGTCGAGTAATATTTGCGCAAGATGTGCGGAAGGAAGAGAACATTTCATCGACCAGATTTCGACACAGAAACGAAAAAATAATAAACTACACCTCTCGGAAATAATATTGTAGAGACATAGAAACTATTTTAGATTAAGTCATACCCATTTTATTCGGTTGAAATATTCAGGGGAATAGAAAAAAGAAAAACGGCAGAACGGAAATTTCCAACAGGTTTATAATACAGATTGGTATAGGCTGTCGGGCGGATAATACGTAACTGAGCGTGATACAACTATTAGGTGTGGGTGAGGCGGAGAATTCGCGGAAAGGAAATTAAGGGAACAAAAAATGGCCTGTAAAAGGCAAGACAGAGGCTTGCCGACCTGACGACCGATGCTAATGCTAATAATGCCAATGCTAATGCTAATGCTCATCGGGACACAGTCTGACTCAGTGAGCGGCCTCGTGAGTCACTTTTGCGTCGCACCGACACGTTACAAACTCCAGAACGGAGACATTTCCTTCGGCTTCCAGCTCAATAATTACGCCATGGATACAGCCAAATATTCCCTTATACGATATTGTAGCGATACGACATTTTTGATATGCATTACAACATTCTGAAGGGAATGCCAATTCGTAGTAATTTCAGTGTGAATTTGTATCCCGTATTATCGATTTAATGTGCCCGTAAATTAACAACGCGACCGACGACTTCGGCCACTAAGCCGCCGTCATCACTCCTGGGACTTCCAACTTAACTGGGTTGAGCTACTGTCGGCTACCGAAGAAGCTTTACTTCTGACAGCGAGAACGCGGTTTCGGTTCACTTCGGTCCCGACCGATATACTGGGGGAATTTCGAAATACCGGACGGAATGCTACCGCGAGAATAGCTGAATACGGTCCGTACTAACAATGTAAATATGCGGTGAGCGTACAGAAGCATGGAATGAAAATTGTTCGATAAATTTATTGGACTCGTTAAAAGAGGACAAAACTTAAAATGTAGTAATTAGGTTTTAATGTTCGAATATCATAAAAATAAAAATATCCGACCTGGGGTGGGGGAGGGGTTTCGTTTTGCCGGCCCCCCGCTCGATAACTTGATCTGTGTAAATAAAACTTTATTTTAAAATACAAACAGCGATGATTGTATTTACTGTACAAGAGGCGAATATTACACGGCGCACAATAGATATTGATGCCGTTACCGTTCTTTATTCAATTTAAGTTTTTGTCCTTTTGTAATTAATTTATAAATGGTAACGTCAACAGACCCCCCATACGCGACTCAAAAGAAGAGACCTATTTTGAAAAAGACATCAAAACTGATAGTAGACAAGAAACTTACAATATACAAATCCATTTTAAAACCGACACGGACTTACGGAATAGAGCTATGGGGTTCCGCTAAGAAATCCGACATCGCCCGCATCCAGAGATTCCAATCAAAAGTCCTTCATACCGTCCTTAATGCTCCCCCCGGTATGTTTCTAACCGAACAATCCATAATGACCTCAACATACCCCGACAGTCGACGAAGTCGTAAAATCACGCTTCCTTAAATTCCACTCCCGCTCTCTCCACATCCAAATCCACTCGTTCAGTCCCTTTCCTCTTTTACCCACCCATTATCGGCTTAAACGCCACTGGCCCTCGAGATCTTCTTAGCCCGAAGCCATAAACTGTTCGTGTGGACTCTTTTATAGAGACATTCGTGTGAAAAGAAAAAAAAACTCGTCAGTTGTACCCATAACTATACGTAGTTGATTGGACAACAAATAAAAAAAAACGTTAACAGAAGTGTCCAGTGCTCAATACGTTCGATGAATAACTTCATTATTTACCCAACCTACCGGTTGAAATATGGAAAAAATGTTAAAGGGGGGGGGGTATGTTGTGGGGGACCCACCCCCAATCTTGGACTAACTTCGCCTCAAACATCCCCCCGGGGTCGGCAGATAAATGGAGCCAGTTTCTGGCGGAGTAAACGAACATCGAGGGGGAGGGGGGGGCCGATAGTGGGAAATGGCCGACCCATCATCCAGAGTCTATCACCGCCCCGAGTTTATTCCCCCCTTTCGGACATTCGATTGTCATCGATCTCAATGATATCGCCTCCTCGGCAACCACTCTCTCTTCGCCGGCCCCGAAATGGATTTTCGTCCGACCGCCATTCGAAGGAGCAGAAGCGCCGATCGAAATTTTAGAAGCACACTCCATACTGTCCGGACGCTCATCAACTCCCGGTCCACCAGAGAGTATCGTATGAAGTGCATTACTTCAGTCAGTCGTGCAAAAATTCTATTCTATCTTATTTTGAAATATAATCTGCTAGTCGTTTTGCAACTCGTACAGGGGACGAGGGCTGGGAGTCGGCCGCCGTTTCTTATTCCCGCTCGAGGCTCGAAAATGACCGACGGTTACGACACCGGATAGCAGAATCACAATCTTTCTGGCACAACGACAAGCTAAACATGCTAATCTGAGGGGCCGCCTCTTTTCAGGTAATTCACGGCCGGCCGAGTTCGAGTAAGGCAAGGTGGAATCACGTTTCGACCGGCAACAATAAAATCAGAAATCGAGACGTGCATCGTCGATCCCTCGCCGATCCTCGACCTTATTTTTTTTCCTTTTTTTAAACATCGTACTTTCTCGTTTCAGACCGATATAACCTTTCCCGTTCGGCTGTTTAAACATTATCGGATATTTCGATGTTACACGAATCATACCGTCCAAAAGTATACGAATCATTCCGCATTTTTCAATCTCAATAGAAGGAATAAATCTTTAATATATTCCTTTATTATGGTCACAATTATTTTATCGGCGTCATGTACGATCAGTCGTACGCTCTTGGAAATAATTCGCGAGAATATCAACCGAGGTTTTCCCGACTTATTATTAATATAATCATCTCTTTTCAGTTTACCACGAAATGTGAAGAGGCAAGAACAAAAAGAACGAGCGGACGGAATTTGACTTTTTAATATAATTAATTTCTTCGGGGTGGGGGGGGGACTCTAGGACGGGATGATTTAACGTCGCGACACAAAAGATGGTTGCAATTATAGGACGGCAGTTTGGATACAATGCATCAAAACCGTACCGGCTATTCATTAAATAGTCGGGCCCCTTGATTTATTAACTAATGCCCCAGCGTGCCCGATTCTTGGCAACTATTGCACCGACCGAACCCCGGCCACCCTTTGCCAACCCCTAATCAACTCGAGTTTTGGTACCCGGCAGTGTTGTTTTATTTCCCCAACGGCGCCGGTAAACGGTTCCCGTCAAACGGACCGTATTATAATGCGGTACCAGGGCGACATCGTAGTGTTTAAAATCGAGAAATAATCCGTACAGTGGGAACGTCAATTTCAGTTTGACAACATCTAACAAAATAAATCGGAGCTTATACCGGAGGACAAATGACGTGAACACGATTGTTCTAGTTTCGATTAAAAAATGGATAAAATAACATTTATTAACTGTTTAATGGACAGAGACTTTACTGTCTAATCTAATTCGGCGTTGATGTATTACAATTGGCAGAAAAACCACACCGCAACTAGCCTCTTCTAAATATTTATTAGTCTCATTTTAGGAAGTTATAAGATTTTTATATAATAGCTTCGTATCGTTTTCGTTTTCAGTTTCCGTCTAAGCAGTATCTGTTGTACACGCCTTCCGTTAGCTAATTGCTTATGCGAGCTATAATGGACGGATCTATTACATATTCAATAGGGGCAGCGGAGAGCCCGATCAATACCGGTGTGTAAACGTTATCTGGTGACAGGCGGTGGGGGTGACACGACGGGTGACACGGGCGGCCTGCCTACCGGCTATACCATTCATTATTTTATACCCGGCCCGGCCCACAATTAACGAGGGAAGGAAAGCGTCGCACGACCGAAAAGAGCGATCAATTATTCGATACCGCCGATAATTTCGACCGGACGAAAAAGAAATGCCGTGTAGACTTTTAAAGTGGTGGTGGTCGGGGACCTGTGGCCGGCACCGATACATTAAACTTTCATCAGGGGTGGGGGAGGCCCCTCCCACCCTCTACGAGTAACCGCCCCGCGGCTTTGGCTAAATCAATAGACCGCCCCCTATTTATCCCGCCCTACGTCACTCCCGTTCAATATTTTATTTTTATGTACTCCGCCCGAGGGAACGCGGTTTCCCTTATGAACTGGGCCTTATAAATTCCCGCTCGATATGTAAAAGATTCGTCTCGGGCGACTCGAAGGGCCCCCGCCGGGGAGAATACGCGATTGCGAACCATCGACCCGCCCCCCGCTTCCCGACCGGCCGGTTTCCGTCCGTCTTCCGCCGCAATCGAATTATGGCGGCGTTTAAAAAAAGTAAACAGAACTCCGCTCCCCGGTCCGGATCCGGAGCCTGATTATAGCCATTCATTTCGAGGACGCGCTGAAAAGTTTCGAAACCACTTTCTGTAAGGGTATTAAAATTTAAAGTGTAGCCAACCCGTGTACTACGCCTTTTTCTAAGCCATATTCACCGGACGGGCACAAATAGCGTTATTATCGTATAAAGATATCTTTAGTAGCATTATTAATGAACCCCATTCAGGACCCCTCCCCCGGCCGTCCCGCCACCCCAATTACCTTAACCCAATTTCCTTCGTATAACAACTCGGTAATCGGTCGCATTGTTCGGCGAAATCTCGAAAGTTTCATTAAACACCTTTGATGAGAAATCGGCGCCGCAATCTCATTTAACCTCCTACACATTAACGTAGACGATATCTCACGACTGTCAAACATCTATTTAATTAATGTATCTGCAATCTTCCATCCGTATTCGGTCCTGAGCCGGACGGCTAATTTAGCGACGAATTTCAATAATTATCTTCAGATAAGGTATAGGACCGGTGAAAGAGTATCACAAAAGTGTCGATGTTACGAAGTAAAAATAAAAATTTAGCCGGTAGCGGTTGGCTACCGGCTACTCCTTGTGGTGGTTGGCCGATGTCACTGTCACTGCTATAGTTTTGGTCTAGATTTAGTCTTTCTAACGTATCCGTATAAACGTCTATCCGGAGCTCATCTTCACTACTGACTCGTACCGTGAGACTAAATCCTGTTTGAACGTTTTGCCATTGTTCTAATAAAAGAAATGAATAGATCCGTGGGTTGAAAATTTCTAATTGTTATTACTAGATCTATTACAAAATGATATTTACCGTGCGAAGAATCTATACCGCTCGACTGAGCTCAGCTTTGAAACTCAAAACTGGCCGACATCTCCTTTATATATCTTAGTAATTTCACTATATTTCGATGCGATGTCTCGCGCCACATTTCGAGAGAAAAAATCGGGCAAAACATGCGCGTCTCAAAAAGTTGCGCGGAAATAACTTAATTCCCCGTAATAAATTTTAATGTCCCCTCAGAGGGGTGACATCGGAGTGATGGGCTGGAATTACGATGTCCTGCGAGAGGGGGGGGGGACAACGGAGTGGAGAGGGTAAATTGGCGAACTATTTCTTGGGCTCTTCAAGCAGAAGGCAGATTTGGGTACGAATGGGGGAGGGGAATTGAGCGGTGAGGGGGAGTTGGTGGCGAATTTCGGGAGAGCCGGAGGTCAACAGCCGGCCCGAGCCCAATTTACAGCCGAAACGGGATTAGATTAGATCAAAGCGCGTCGGGCCGCCACCAAACCCGACTTCGGTACCAGCCGAGGGCCGGAAACCCTTCCGCCAAATAGTGGCCCAGTTTTGATGTCGCATTACTCACCCCCACCCCACCCCCGTCATCACCGACACAGTCATTACACAACCGCGTTTCACAGTCCGAAACCGACTCCTCGACACCGGTTAAAAACCGTTTATATTCGGCGACCTGCCTAACCACCTCCCGGTAATTATACCGAAGAAATACCGCCGAAACATTTTTTCGAGTAAATTCACCCCTAAAGTAAAGTCACCCTAACTTAGCATCCCGGTTAAACGGAATCTATTTTAACGGGTCGATTTGTAAGAAATAATAACCCTTTATAATGATTATTAAAAAATTATGGATCTTACAATTCTTTGAGCATTATTGAAATTTGAAATGGAAGGAAATATTGAAGAATGGAAATTCAGGGCCGCCGCTTTAAAGCCCCGTCGCCAAACAATGCCGCCCCCCCTCCCCTGTTACCGCCGAGTTTGGAATTTCGCTTCGACGCCTCCTATTAAAGTAGATTCCGCAAATCGGTAGTGTTCTCGGACAACGGAATTCTAATTCAATACCAAACCTATTTAATATGTCAATCTGTAAAAATCTTTGCCAAAAATCAGTCTCGATTAAGCTGAATCGAACAACCAAGGTGAGAAGATACTAGGGCTAGATTATTACGATTAAAGTTCAAATCATCTATTATTGATAAGTTATATTAAAAAACAGTTATTATACATAATTACGCGATTTAAATTTGTCGTATTGTCATTAGAATACAGTTCTCGAAAAAATAATTATTGTAAATGTGCAGAGTAGAGGTAGTGTATATTATAAAATACTCGTTTCGTAA
The DNA here is from genome assembly GCA_019843655.1 of Lethocerus indicus. NCBI lineage: Eukaryota > Metazoa > Arthropoda > Insecta > Hemiptera > Belostomatidae > Lethocerus > Lethocerus indicus. Next base: position 1,386,478 of record JACDQD010000007.1, on the reverse strand, counting down.
CGGGACTGACTAAAAATACGACAGAAGATGAATAGGAACTAAAGAGTTTATTTTTAGAAAGAATGAACAAGCCGACGCGTATTTTAGTCCCATCGGGAAAGGGGGGAGGGGGAGGGTGGGGAACGCTCATTTCAGGTCTTATTCAAGAGAATACCACCGTCCGCCGGAATTCAATGGGCCCGACGGGGAAGGCCGTTAAAATAATTCCGGTTTGAAAAGGGGAGGGTGCGGCGGGCAGCAAACAGGACAATTAATTGGTAAATCGCGACCGAATCACATAATGTCGATGTGATGGCCCTAAATTAGGGCCGAGTTGGGGGGCCGCACAACAGACTCGTTATGAAGCTCCCCCCCCCCCTTACCGAGGGCCTCGCTCCAAATCACAAAGGGACGATTTTAGCACGCATCGATTCCAAATCAAAAACCCATTCTGTTAGTTATTTTCATCGTCGGATGTGAAACAATTTCGGGTCGTTGAAAGAACAATGAAATTAGAACGCTGCTCGTAAGAAGTTTCCGTTAGAAACCTCATTCTTTGGTTCTTACACGCGAACGAAAAAAAAAAACCTACGTCTCGAAACCGGTACATCCGCCGCCGTGAACCCCGTGTTTTATACTTCGTAAAACGTTTCGGATGTGAGATACACTTTTTGCCCGCCATCTGTAAGTCTAATTCAGACAGGAGCCTTGAGACGGATCGTCTTCCATAAGCGTATACGCTGGGGGGAGCTTCCTCGTAGAGAACGCGTGTTGCACAACTTGCCCCCCCTCCCCCCCCCCGACGAGAAATGAATTCCAAAGACAAAAGGAGAGTTCGTACTACGGCTCCTTTTTTCGAACGACACCGATAATAAACTGGGACGAAATACGGGAGGAGGTTTTTATTACCGGCGAGAATATCGGGGGAAGTAGATTTGGAAAATGTAACTGGCAAAAGTAATTTCTTCGCCGGGACAACAAACTGGATGCGGGAGAGATGTGTTTGAATCCAGTCCGAATACGAGTTCAGAGATGGAAATTGTTGGACGAAGGAAAATTTAAATTGAAGTCGACGAGAAGACAACGAAATTCGTATCAAGTTTTAATGCGATAGAGTGTCGATGGCTGTTCGTTGTAATTAAAACGTGTAACCTTGGCTTTTTTTTATTGCCGAACACGCAACACGTTTTTTAAATTTTTATTTCGATATAATTAAATCGCTACAATATGAAAAAAGGTAAAAGTTATATGAACTCATCTAGAACCTTCTCGTGTCGCAAGGTGGTCAATTTAATTTTAAATGAGCGCGAAATTATAAATCTCTAACGAAGGTGAAGCTCGTTTTACAGAGAAAGGACAGATCGACAGGGAGTGGTTTTACAAAGGAAATAAATAGCACGAATCGGAAGTATTAATTGGACCGTTGCACGAGTTTCTAGGCCGTGGCGGCGTTCCCACAATTAGTCACAATTTTGACCTCAAATCTCGCAATTGTAATAGCCGAGAAAATTATCCCAACGACTATTCTGTGTCATATCCTCCGGCTACAAACGAGACATTGGCAAGGTTAGACTAACCTCAATTGAATATTTACTGCGCTTATTATATACGCTGTTTAATAGCGTACACACAATATCCTGTCTATTGAGAGACGGGTTTCGCCGGCACAGTAGAAGTGTGGCGCGATGCGAGACTGGCCTTTAAAATAACTAGACCGGCGGAATATTTTAGGGTATCGAGGGCTAAACGCCAGAAGGAGAGGGATACGGCAGGGAGAGGGCGGATAAAGGGAGGCCTACATCGGCAGTATTGGAATATCCCTTTGTTACATGGGGGAATACAGGGCCGGGGCCCTCTCCCCCAAACAGGCTTCGGAGGAAACCGATTTATTCTATAGCGATGCCGTGGGAATTCGGCCGAGCCTCTGCTCCGCTTCCCGCCTAAACAGTTTTCCCTCTATGGGAATTCCCAACACAGACGGTTCTTTTTCTACCCCACTCTTTCCAACGTTACCTGCCCCCTTTCCACGTTTCCCAGTAATTCATGAAAGAATAAATTGCCGTTTCCCTATCGGACCCCGCTTCCTATACCTCGCGGGGAACACGATTCCGCGTTTCATAAAATGGGAAAGAAAATAGTAAGATGTAAGAATATATCGCTCTCGCTTATTCGGTCCGTTCTCGAAAGCTCTCGGTGTTGATAACAATCATCGATACAGTATCTTCGATACTAAGCGGAGAATTGCCATCCTTGAAAATTTTAATAAAGGGTGTTTAACTGTCCCCGGGAATGCAGTTCTTTTGTTGGACTTGATCTCACTTACCCTCGTACAATTCTTAAAAATATGCAATTATCAAATATGAATTGACACTTCTGATTATAAGGGCGCACGAAATATGCAGAAGGTAAATGTGAAAGATAAGCTTCTAAATGAGGAATTTCCATCAAACTGTTTTCCACTAGGTGGGGCCCTTTCACAATTCAAAGAATTACCGCTCCTTGAACTTATCTTGCGGATATACTGCCTTGGCAACTGGCGAAGGAATCACGCAGAAAAGGCATTAGAAAATTTAATCACCTCGCTGTAATATCGTAAAACCAAAAGAAATATACACAACCGGGGAGGGGAGTGAGTTTCTATTAGTCTTAATAGCGACGGGTCCCGAGTATCCGCGATTTTGTCTAAAACAATTCACGGAAAACCTTGAACGGAGTTTCTACCCGTTTGGAGGGAGTCACGAACGGGGAAGTCCTACTAAAACGAGTTTTCAGAAAAACGAACGCCGGGTAAATAACACTCATAAAGTGAAATCGAACACGATAACAGGATCTACCAGCTATAATGGCTACGATTCCGATTAAGAATTACTTCTCTCTGTTCTAAATTAATCGCGGATTATAATGAATGAGAAATTTAATACGGGCAATTGACAATCTCAAATTGTAGTTTTACGAAAAGAGACAATTTAAAAAGAGAAATATATTTTACATATTCATTGTTTAAATTTGACCTCACCCGCATAATCATCTCTATTTAAACATTACAATATATACATTAGACATAATGAACCGATCACTCGGTGTTCTCGGATATCGCGATATTCATCGACATTCGATCCGGAATAAATTCTTTACAATGTTACTTAATGCGAACAATTACCGTGCCCGCTATTGGGCAAGTTCCTCCCTTCAAATACAATAAACCAGCATTTTAGAATCCACGCAAATAGATATCAATACTAAATGCTAAAAATTTAATATTCCAGTAATATTTTCATTAGAATAACTTTCGACGCCTAGGCGATAAAATCGCGACAAAAAATAAACGGGCGGACAAGGACAGAAAATTGAATTGCCCCCCCCCCCCTCGAGTAATCAATATTTCATCGATAACGCCAAAAACGGAATAATTCAACTGTGTAAAAGGGAAAGTGGAAAGATAATTGCCTCCAGCGATGCGCGTCAGCGTCACGACCCGCCGGCTAATGGAATAAGGATGTATCTGAAAATTATTATAAAACAATAACGGACGGCGTTTTGTCATAAAAGAGGCGAGGAGTACCGCTACGAGGTGTGATGCAAACCTCACTCAATCACTCTCTCCCTCAATCACTCTATCTCTCTCTCTCTAACCGCGCCATCACGATGCTCACACGTCGTTCCCGACTTCGTCTTCGAATCACAGGGACGTGACATTTCGATTGAGCGGGGGGGGGCTTGCTGGGGCAACAAATTTAATAAAGTGTACCGGCGTCAATTGGGGTAATTTTAATTTTGTCGACTCGAAGCATCCCCACGACTCGATACCCAAGTTATTAATTTGTAAGATAATAGTAGGTGACACTCCTGTCCAAGTGCACTGCACTATATCTCACGCTGATCATGGAGAATTGCAGCACATACCGCCCTTTGGTCCAGCCCTCTTACAAAAAAAAAATCGTCCTAGAGTCGAAAAATGAACTTATGGCTCCACTATTCAAAAATTCCGAGCGTCCGTTCATTCAAACCGATGTGTGTTTTGGTTGTAAAAAAAAAAGTTCGTGAGACTTTAAATATATAATAAAATAACGATAGAAGACTTACCGAGTCCTCGAGAGAGCGTCTAGGAATTACGTACAAATAATTGACTCACCTGAAACAAAATAGAGAGAATGGTTAGCGTACAATAAATATTATTAAAACGTATATAAAGTGGATACTTGCCATAGTGCAAAACCGATGTATTGTATTGTCCTTGTCAGTAAGATTAAATCATTCGAATACTAATGCTTAATAGCAGTAATATTGCTCAGATATACCCGATGTGATAAACATTAAATTAAATATAATTTGTAGCCGCGGTTCTGAAACGCCTTTATGCTCGACAATAATACAATAATGGCAGCGCTCTTTGTAGACACTGATTTCCATCCGAATTAGAAACGCGGTCCATTACAAAAATTAAAAGGCTCCGTTCGAGAGCTCCGATAAAATATTTTAAGAAAAAAGATACGACGACGTCCCGTTTCAGACATGGACCGTGGAAATTACGAGCAACAATCAAAAGAAAGTTTCAAGCTTCCAAGTATATTCTGTACAAATAAAGTAGTAATAGGTTGTGACTTTCAGCGGGTCAAAATTGAGAAATACGATGTTTCATTCCGAATGTTGTGTACATTACAAAAATCCGGATTTCGATTTTCTCTTTAATCTTTCTATTAGTCAAAATCTCCGAATACATCCACCTTGTGACCGGTGAAAATTAATTAAATTAATAAAATAATTAACGAATAAATTAATTTGTAACGATGTTTCATATTTGATATCGTTCAGTGCGACACAATATTAATTAATAACGAAATATAAAAAGAATTCAATAAGCCGGTAAAGACCAAAAAGTAAAAGTAAACCTTCGATAAGTAATTTTAAACCGAGTTGTTCCGAACTAGCACGACTTTCATTATGCCTTTAAAATTGAATTTACTAAGAGACCACGAGTGGAGGGGGGGAACTTTCTGAATACGTAAGGGCCCGGCGGTAGAATTTTTTTTTTTTCTAGAACAAGCGATATCGGGAAATCTACGATCTTCAATATAAAAGGGAGGGAGGGTTTTCCCCACTCAGCAAAGTCGGTCTGGAATGAAGTTGGAGGCCGGCTTCGTGGGATGGGGGAAGTGGGCAGGGGGTGAGAGCAGTGGTGCAAGTGCCTGAAAAGGTTTCCTGAAGGGTTTTTTAGAAACACAGACAGGGCCGGGGGGAAGGGAAGGGAAGGGGGGGAGAAAGGGTATAGGGCTGACGCGTGAAAACTAACACTAGAAATAGTAGGAGTATCTTTTGTATGGGTCGCCGTACGTACCCCCCGCCGTTTTAGGGCTTAAAGGGAGGGCCAGGACATAACGCGAAAACCACCCCAACAAAGTCACCGGCAAAAAATTTAAACTTAGAGCGGAAAAACGAATCGGGCTTCCACATAGATGCGTCGACGCTACGTGAAGAAAATTCACGAGTGATACGAACAACAGAATAACAGGATTAATCTGAGGTATACCAGCAATAAAATATAGAAAATAGTCGATGTCGAAATATTCAAATGCCGGTATATCGAAAAACTGCAACAATCCATTGAAACGCGGAGAGTTTAATAAAATGCGGCCGGGGAAACATTCAACGTCCAGATTAGTTTATCGATTCTGCCAGCAGCTGGTGGTGGGTAGCGGAGTAAATGGTCGATAATGGAGTCGAAGGGAGCAGTAATTAGGGAGGAGGTTTCGGCGGGCCGGCCACGGAATCGAACCCTTTTCGGGAAACGGATTTCTAAAAGATCGAGGAAATGAAAGTCGGTGGGGGTGGGGGTTGGGGGTGGGCCCAGAAAAAGCACCGACGCTCCCGCGCCCATTTCAATTACCCGCTCCGATTCGAGATTCGATCCCAATCCAGATAAACCTCGGAGGATAAATCTCACCGCCCGACTACCTCTGGGCCAGTTCATAAATGGCTCCGTATTCACGATATCACGATCCGGAAACCGAACGCACGATCGCAAAGAAAGCTTAACGGAACGGAACGCTGTGTAAGTTTCAAGCGCGACAATATTCTTATACCAATCTTAATGTATCGGTTAATGGAGAGGTATCCATTTTGAAACGAAACAATAAGATATATACACGGATCAACAACACAACGTGGGTACCCGGAAACCTCGGCATGAGACATCAACATACCGATATTTAAACTACCCGCCGTTTAATTAATTAATAGCCGGGGTAGACATTTTTCACGCCCTCAGCGAGAATGGAAGTCTCGACGGTTCGAAATTTCACAAGATTAATACCGAAGAACGGACGATATTTTATTACAAATATTTAGACTAGACCGGGACTTACGTCGGCACTTTTATTTATCTCTCCTCCCCCACCCCACCCCGCCAGCGCTAATATAATACAAAAAATGACTGCTATAAGGTCCGCTATAAAAATAAATCTAAACAGGGAGGGAGGTAACGAACCTCCGTCCCGGTGCCGTCGGACGATATATTATAAAAGGCCAAAAAAGCATTAATTGGAGGAGGGGCGCCCTCCTCCAACCCTTTGGTGTGTAGTGACTGGGATCTGGGGGCTCGACCGCGCCCTTACAGCCCTGCCACATAACCAGTCGGGGCATTTAGTCAAGCGTTAACTCCCAATTAAACGAATAAAAAGGGTATAAAAAAAACCCCTGAACGGGGTGGTGCGGGCAGGGTGTTCTAACTAACGAGCAGCCGTGCACACCCCCCCTCACCCCCCAACCCCCTCCTTCACCTTCATCCACAAACCCGACCGCAAACTTGTCACTTACATTGTTTCCAACTCCGAACAATATTTTAAGAATTCCTCCCAACACCCACCCTGTTTACGCCAAGTTAGATAAGAACTAGGTTAGGTTATAAGCAGCTTACCGCAAGTAATAAGCTTAGCGCGTTAATACCTAGAGGGAAAAAATATATTTTAAGATTTTACATCCTCGGATGGATCCAGAAAAAGTTCCGACCTGTTTCCCAATCGGTATCTAGTTCTACCGCCCCGATTGCCGGGGTCAGTTCCAGGCGACAGAATGGTATAACATTTATACTGGAAGTAAGAAAATAAATTCGGTAAAACGGGACTTGATACACCAATCCTATTATTTCGTAAATAAATATCGAAGGCCCCGATTAAAGCATTTTTAAACCGTTTAACGAGTGCGAAATATTCACGATCACGCGGGAAGAGCAAATAACACATTGTTTGTTACCGGTAGGCTGCTCCCCCTTCCGACGGACCGAAAAATAAGTTTAATCCCCGCGTCGGATGTCGCACTTCATCGAGCGGCGAAAATTGGGGGATAAAAGCGGGCGGAAAAAAAAAATGAAAGGGCAGGACGGCGTCCAGGTTAAATAAGCCTAATAGGAGTACTTTGGGGAACGGCTGGGGGGGGGGGGAGACAGGGCATTAGCCTTGCAGATTCACCTGGATGCAAAGGGCTCCCTCTAACCTAATAAGCGTAACAGCTCTCTCTCTCTCTCTCCCTCTCTCCCTCCTTCCGACCTCCTGTCTACAGTCTACTTACCCTAATTTCCTCAACTTGATTCGCGGCCGCCCACCATCATGAACTTACCTCGCCCCCTCCCCGGGGACGCCTAACGAGCCGATTTCGAAAATCTGGGCCCCGACCAGATGAAACGGTTCGGTACACGGAAAACACAGGGTAAGCCTCCACGCCGCCTTTCTCGGATACTTTCCCTGCACACTTCTACAAATTCTAACAAGCAGTCATTTTACAAGCAGTAAACTATACATTACTACAACAGGAAGCTGTGCGACCACCATTAGCAACTCAAGTGTACGCATACTACGGGGATATCTTCCACAGAATGCGTCTAAATTAATGAAAATCCCCGACACGAAGGCCTATTCTGTTATGTACCATCGACTGTGGGTCGTAAAAAAACATTAAAATCGGTAAACTCCCCTAGAATACCTCAACAAGTTTCATTCGTAGATGAATCAGAACGCTGAGCGATGACACATCCTGACTTCCGGCCCGATCAAAGACAGATTATTGAAATAATGTCGAGGGGAAAATACAAAATGGGTACTGTAAGGAAAAGTACCAAATGTGGGAAAGAGAAGAAGGGTCTGGGGCCCGGGGCACGTCATAAGATCAGTATCTGTCTCCGTACGCAATATCGGAGTTGAAAGGCGATGCGGACGACCGAGACACAAATGTCAGGGTCAGAAACGTGTCGGAGAGAAACTCCCCCGGGAGTAGAGTGTGTTACACTTGAAAGCCGTGGAAATTAGATTTCGAACAGGTCTCGAATTTCGTGCAAACGGCAGTTCAAGTTCAGGAATAAACCAACGCTCAGCAAATTTCAGCACAGGCGTTCTCATTCCACCGATTTAACCCCCCGCTTATACACTTATGTACCGGTAAGTATTCTTCTTTTCTTATCGTAGATACTAGTTTTAGCGTCACGTTGAATTGGAGTTATTACCTCCCTTATAAGTACCCAATAATACACCCAGACGCCAACTCGAAGCGACATAAATAATCTAAATGATATCTATTCCGTAATTTTGATACATATCATAAACGGATACACATTACGACATCGCACAGTTCGGTGCAAATACAGCGACTTTTATTTTGGATTCACATAAAGCGCACGTTTATCTACACAATTGGTAGGTGATTAAGCAAACACTCTATGATTATATAAGCGCAATATTGGTTTAACGCGATCTTACTCAACTTATGTTTTATGGTAAATATTAAATTAACTGCGGGAAAACTATCTCTGGACTCGTGACCGACACACGGCCCCCTGTTATTGCCCCCCGGGAACCGACTTTATTTTAAACGGCCGGGAAGGTAATAAATATTTTATGATACAGACTAAAACTTTGTTACGCCGTCTTCCTCTTCTTCGATCTCCACTTTCGCCTTTATCCGATTATTAGTTTCAAAGTCACGCGCGAAATTCGTTCCTTACGTCTCTCATAAAACCTTTCCTAACACTTCATTCGACCTCGGGGGAGTTTCGATAAAAAAAGAATTAATACAGGCGATTTAATTAGTATTTTAACTGGTATTTTCTATCTTTATTTCTCACTCGCAATTTATGTAATACGGGGCCGGGGCGTTATTTGAATTTCAAAGTTGTATTATCGTTGAAACAATTAAAACTTCGAGTTGAAAGACGGAGGAATTTTTTGAATTCTCAAAGTAATAATATCGGATCAAAGGGGAACTTTAGTAACAATAGTTTACGTTAGATTGAGACGAACTATATTTTGAAACCTCAAAATCGATTAGCTGTGTCGAAACTCATGAAAATTCTCAACGTGGCGTGAATTTACAAGGGTTTTTTTGCAACCGCATTTTATGCTCGAGAAAGAAATTAACGGAATACGATTAGGATTTAGGAGTATCGCGCTAGGAATGAGTTTCAGAGAAGAAGTCACGAATTCATCTATGCGGCAATTCGATAACAATTATTTTAGGCGTAATTTAATATACCTGTTTTGTGGTCTGCGAGGGGTTGGAATATACTGTAGGTTCGTGTCTGTACATGTGAAAGTGACAGTGCAGCAGTGAGGATGCCCAAAAAAACATCCAAAGTGCTAACGGTGACTAACACAGCGCTACTGAAGATGGCGAGCAGCCGAAACCGGTCTAGCAAAAGACCAAACCGGCGAGAGGAGACAGAAACATCACGAACCGACAGTATTTTAGGCGTACATTTTTATTTCAAAAATTGACGTTATTTGGAATGAGATTAGAAATTAATTAAATTCCAGATTACAAACACATTTTGCACATTGCACAATAGAGGGGGAATTGGGCGAGAGAACGTTCCATTTTCGATATCCGCACGGGGCCCAAAAATGTCTCGTGAGCGTCCTCTATCGAATTTCATCTATCGGTAACTCTTTTCCCGACGCGTCTATCTCAAATTCAAATTATTTACACTCGAACAATTTACGAACCGAAAATAGGCCCCGGCCGGGGGGTGGCAATATCGGTGAATCGGGGGCTACCGGCCGAACGGAACCTTGGCAAAAATCCATAGCGCTAAAGAGGGCCGGCCGGCCGCCGCTCTCCCCGGGCCACGGGATTTACGATAATAGGAGGATCCGGGTATTGTGCTCGGACCCACTCGACTGTGTCCACCGCCGGCCGGCCCAACACCGCCGAGGGCCTCCAGATCCTTATATTCAGTCTTCGTCGGGCACCCAACTCGAGCGTTAACCCTCTCTTACTACACAATATTCCTACCTTACCAATATATATATCCGACCGACGTTTATCAACGTCGGACACCCTACTATAGTATATTGGGTACAGACCTGGAACCGACCTGTACGTACACAACAAATCTGAACATCGAAAATCGATATAAAAACTAGTTTTTAGTTCAAAATACAGTAACGTATAAAATTAATTCGTATCGATAAATCACACTCAAGTCCGAGAATCGATTTTAATAAAATCGATTTAGATATAGAACCAGTATTCCAATGTTCCGACAGGGTTCTAACTACACGATATAGGACAAGGGGTCGGGAAACCATTTTCAAAATAAAATGTAACTTAAATAGCGCTTTTATATCGTATACTAGTATTAATATTATTAAAAATAAATATAGAAAAAATTTTAATTTTTATCGACACGCTATAATAGCAATAATGTCGAACAAAAATTTTAAAAATTCTTAAAAGGTAAAAGGGGGAAGAAAATACAATTCCAATTACATACGTATAAGGAAAATATTAAGGAAAATTCGACGAGCTTTTTGTTCTCGAATATTTTTTGATATTTCGTTCATGTCCGGTCGTGTTTGAGATACTGAGATCATCGACAAGTTTTGTAAATTTTCATCCGCCATTTTCTCGAAAATGTTTGTTCGCGTAAATTGAAAAAATACGAATCGTTGATTTTGCAAAATTTCTTAAATTGGGAAAATTTGTTTTCCGGTACATTCGGATAAAACGCGATTATTTTCATCGAAATTATTTTTATATACATAGTTAGATTGCAAATCAATTAACTCTACTTGTAAATTGTCCGGCGCTTTTACAATATCAAATTTTAAAGGATTTTCAAATATTAATATGTCCGTTTCTTTTGCATAAAAATCTTCATCCAGTAGTTTTAGTGACTCGATAAAAATATTCGAAGGACACTGTTTGTCGTTTTTTGGATAAAAACGATTGCAAAGTAGGAAAATGACAATAATTATTCTTTTCGAGTTGAGAAATAAAACTTGGGCAGTAAAATCCCAACTATGCTTCTGTTAGCGCGCATTTTTGTCACATTTCGGCTCTAAGTTTGTCCGATTTTTCCTAAAATTATATCGGCGCTTTGGCGGGCCGCGCAAAAAGTTGCAAAGGGCCGTACAGGTTGCCGACCCCTGATATAGGATATAAAATATCTTTCCGTATAAGCTCTCGATTACGATTCGTCCATGTTATTACAATTTCGAACGGTGAGGAAAAAGTAGTTTTCGCGGTGTCGAAACGGGACAAAGAGCGCTCGGAGGGCGTCGTCATTCGTGTAACGCGTATAAGGGAGGGCCGGGCAATATTAACACTGGCCGACAACAGGGCGGTTAAACTAATACCGGGGATCAAATACATCGAACACGGAGCGTCGATTGAACGGGGGGGGCGCCCAAGACAGCCATGCCCAATATTTTGGATCGCTAACGCGTTATAAACGGCCCAGGCGGCGTAAACAGGGCCCCCCAACCCCCATCCCGCCCCCCGGTGATTGACAAAACACCGCCGACAGAGAAGCCGGAGGCGGCGGCGGGGGCGGGGCGGCCATTAGCATTGCAAAACTGGGTGCCCCCCCATGCATGTTTAATCAGACCCATATTGAGTTCGGATCATTGTCCCCACCGGGGGACATCGGGCTCGCCGCCGAAAAATATCACCGCAAATTGAACTCGTCCGCAAAATAACGGAAAGTTATTAATTATGATGCGTACCGCGGAAGGCGGGTTTTGAATATCATCCATCGGGCCGTCAGTCGAGACCCGAGAGTTGATGAGACCAGACGGGATTTACTTGCAGTACTTCCTGATTTTTTGAAAATATATTCGGGGTATATGTATTCGGCGATTTGGGCCTACTAAATGATAACAGATTGTCGATTTGAATGGAAAGCCGGGTACGGCGCAATGGGCATTGTGGGGGGGAGGAGGGGCAATTAGGTTTAACGTCTTCGTCAGGGGGGGCGATCATAAAGCGGTACGACAGCAATTAACTTTCGACGCCCATAAACGGTACCGGGCTCGGTATAAAACCGGGACGACACTCAATTAGCGAACGGACCGTCAAATGAAAATCGTCCAGCGATAAATACACCACTCGACACCTCGATCCGGAGCAAAATATGATACGATAAACGACGCCTAACAAGCGAATTGACACGGTAACTTCAAAGAGAAACGCTTGAATAACATTAACAGAGCGTCAAAATTATTTGTTTTACGTATTTGCGTAACGAGTTAAAGACAAAAATCTGTCTTAAATTTCAATAAAAAGTCCGGAAGAATTTGGTGAAGAGTCTCCCCAAATATAGCGAGAGGATTATAGGTATGTACGATATAATAATAATTAGAATAGCGGTCAAACCGTCCAGCCACAGTAACAAGATTTAAAGGCTTAGCGAGATTAACCATCGTGGAAAAATACCGTAGGGAAACTTTTACAGGCTGGATACTTTCACCCGGGGAATTTTCTCAATTTCCCAGAATCTAAATGGTAGGTAAGCTGGGGGGCGTGAAGGAGGCTGAATGTTAGGGGGCCCAGTTATTGTGCCGGCCTAAGATAAACGCCTCCGCCTCGGCACCGGAGAGGGCGGCCTTTTGTGCCGCCGGCGGAGCGACGATACCGGCCCAGAAGGAAGTGCCATAATGGAAACGCGCTTCGGAGCCGCGCTAAACAGCAAATTGTAAATTATCCGAGGCCCACCCCCCCTCCCTCCCTCCCTCCCTCATCCCTCACCGTTATACAGGCGCCCATTAGTAATCACTAGAGTGTTCTCAGCAGTATACCGCTTTCCGGTCTCCCGACGGCCGCGATCCCGATTCCTCTTTGTTCGGGGATCGATAAGCTAAATTGCCGTCCCTGAAAACCGCTAAAGTTAAACCGTCCATAAAATCGCGCGTATTTCTCCGGCCCACACAGACCCCGAAGCCGACGACCACCGTCCAATAATTCCGACGGACAATACTACGGCTCGTTTGCGAGCGCCAACTGAAGTACAGAGTTGGATTCGTTCAAAGTACGTCAAACGCCCTTACGCCCTCTCTCTAGATACACACACCGCAATAATAACATCGATAGTCACTCTCTCTCAAATGAAAATTTCCCGGTAAGGGAATAACAAAATGTTATATTTTTTCGAGACAATATGACCTAATCCGATGGTCCAAACCCATACTATCTCCCGAAACTCGTTAGAAGAGTGGCCACGTATGAATTCACAAAATGCTGGCCGGGCGTAACTAATTTTAGTGAAAACTGTGGGGTGTTAAACGTCTGTAGGGAACGCAGCCAACGCCCCATAAATAGCCAGGTTCGAAACGTCCCCGAACACAGGCACATATATAAATATCTAGACGCGACGAACAGTACAATTATATATGTAGAAAAAATACGCCGGTTCTGTGTCAAAAGGTCAACCGAGCTCCAGGGGTGGAACAATCCTGGCCGAATAAATACGGCATGAAATATTCTAACGGGATTACACATTTGAATGGGACCGGCGGGAGGGCGGCAGGATGCCCCCGCCCGATAAGGAATAAAGGGCGCCGCCAGTTTATTGGGAGGGAGACAATTTTTTTTCCCCTCTCCAATACGTGGGGGGGGGGGAGGTATATAAATCCTCCCATTATTTATTCCCTTCGTCGTATGACGCCCACTGACATATCGGCCGACAGATTATAAGTGTAAAAATATATACACCGGGGTGTTTGGGCGCGGGTATTTATATACAGGCTGCCGAGATAAGGTGAAGCCGTCCGTAGGGGGCGTCACTCCGATAAATCAAAATTAATCCATACTGGATGGGGGACAGACTGACGCGTGAGCAAACGGACTTTTGGCTAAATGATGAAAAGGATTAATGACGTTTTAATAACTTCAGACGGTCGTCTCAAAATTGTCCGAAACAGTCGGAGGAATGGTTTTTTTTCGAACTTGTATCAAAATAATAAACGGTTAGTCTCAATCTCCATACTCCTTTGATTTTTCTCTTCCAGCATACAATAGAGTCTCCGCATCCTACCATCATCATCATGACGAATGAACTGTGACGATATAAGGCCGATAGTTCACCAACACCGAACGCGACATTGACTGTCGGCTTTGTGAGTTATGGGGATGTTGGCTGCCACAATAATAATCACAGAACATATTTACTAATGAATTGTATGTACGATAGAACTGCAGCATATGTTGAATTTACATAAACCACCTTGTTATAATTGGGTTTTTAATAAACTGGCCATCACGCTTTGAATGTTTTCAGAATTAAATTATACAATAGATACCAAAAACTACACTTCCAGCACGTGGTGCGGAAGTCCTGTTTAAATTAGTCGACCGTGGAAGTAATCTTCAGACATTTTCATCGGCCGTAGGAGGAGTAGGTAACTCCTCCTAATTACACTAATTGATGTAACTCCTCCCGCAGAGCCGACTACAAATTGATGATCCAGCAACCCCTCACATTATATTCTCGTCAATAACGCCCGCCATAGTTCTGTACCGAGGGAGGGAGAGAGAGAGAGAGCGAGAGAGGGTGAGCTCCCGAGGGTAATTTGTTTAAAGGACTATTAAAATTAATCGCCTAATTATATCCGGGGGACTGGGCGAGCACCGTGACCGCCCTTGCCCCCCCAACAGCCCTCTAGCTTCGGGGCGGAGCTACGCAACATTTTTCAAGCGGAGGAGGGACAGATACACAACCACCCCCCCGTGGGATTTGTTCGCCGGCCAAAATAAATACCAGCTATCTCCGCACCAAAACCTATTTACTAAATTTGGAAAGTTCGCCCGGTCCCCGGTAACAACCTCCTGGCGGTGATAATAGACCTTCCGCAGTGTCCTTTAGATTAGGTGTCGCAAACTACGGAATGGAAATAACTGTGTTAAAATACTTTTTAACATTATTCCATAATACACGTATCGTAGCGACCGAATTTGTCGATAAGAAAACAGTCTGTCCTTACCACATCCAATTTTCATGTCAAATATATCCTTTCCAATATCGCATATTTATTTTTCATATCGCCCGTAAGCAAAAGCGGACGGCAAAAGATCTGAATATAAACGCGCCTACGTACTTCAAACACTACCCACTCGTATATCATCAGTATATATCCGCCTAATAACTGGGAGGAAATGAGAAGGGAACACCGATTAAATACGACGATATTGAATTTGATCGGTCGAGTCCGCCCGAAGGACACGACCATATCCCACACAACCGTCGGCAGCGGTCTATAAATAGAGGCCGGTATTCTGCCTCAGCTTCTGGAACAAAAATAACGCACTCGAGGATAAAGAATGAACGGAGGCGATGGTGGTGGCGAAGAGAGAGAGAGAGAGAGAGAGAGGGAGAGGGAGCGAGGGATGGATGGAGGGAGGGAGGGAGGGAGGAGAGAGAGAGAGAGAGAGAGAGAGAGAGAGAGAGAGAGAGAGAGAGAGAGAGAGAGAGAGAGTGTGTGTGAGAGGTTCACGGCCAGTCATGAATCACAAGTGGCCCACTCATGACCACGCCATTTCATCAACCGCGTTTAGCCTTATCGGACACGACAATCCAATATTTATTCTAAATACACGACAGCCCAATATCCGTACCAGGGGCCTCTCTTCCGAGCGGTCCGTCTGCCCCCTCACTCCCTCCTGCACTCAAATACAAATACAGTCGAACAAAAGACTTTTATCAAAATACAATGCACATTCGTGATATACTGTAGGCTCACCTCGGGGATTCGAAACAAATATACCGGTGAGAACGTTTCGGTAAATTTTTTTTTTTTACGAAAGGCGAAGTTGATGAAGAAGTCCCACAAAATCGACAATCTCCCCCAAGGAAGCCAGTCAGTTCATGAAAGATATAATCGACTGGTATGAAGGCCACGAACGAGCAAAAATGCCACAAAAATTTTTACTACGAATCATATAATATGACTACTGAAAAACGCCAACAATACCGACAAAAATTAACGGAGTTTGTTTTTGAGGAAATTAAATGAATTCGTCTTGATAAAATAAGTTTTCTTCTTGATATATGCTTACGAATTATTTCTACATATATTTACATATGTATATTTTTTTAATCTACATTTATTCTAATTCCTAAATTTTCACTTAAGATAATTCCTAGTTGTTTACGATTACAAATCGACTTTTTAATCACCCCTGACTAACTAACCGGTCTATTCAACTAATTAGTCACCCATCCGGTCCCAAATGTGGCCCCAAGTAATGAGGTCCCACTGCATTTCGTTAGTCTAATTAGAGGAAGATATAATAATTCCCAAATTCTTGCAATATTCATCAAATTTGATCCTTCCTTCACAATAGCACGTTTCTGTGAAGGACAACGAAGTGGATTGTACTGGTAAATGGTAAAAATATTTGAACGGTTATACGTAATTTTGTTTTTATACCCCGCTTTTATTTATATCGCCCAATAGATACATCGTTAAACGGATAAAATATTGTTTATTACGACTTTTAAGTGTCGTAGTCGGAGTGAAGGAAGTATACTAGATCGACCTGTTTTCAAAACTAAGCGTCACTGGCATTGGTAAAAATCATCGATAGCAATAGTGATCTTTATTAGTATCAAACCCTCGCTGGGACCAGAACACATATCAATATAAATTAATATATATCAATTGTCTCGAACCAATTTTCTGAATTCTGAATACACAGAGCATGCCGAAGGAGTTTATTTTCTACTCGCTGGTACCGACCGAGTTAAATAAATTAAAATGAGAAGTCGTTCGGACCAACGCTCAGATGATAAGTTCAGAAGAATATATGTATATAAATGGTAATTGTTTTCATGGACAAAAGACTGGAGACGCTTTGTGCGTCAATTCACTCCGGAATCGTAACAACAATCTAATTATTCTCGAGTTGGAGTTTTACAGGGGCCGGGGTCGGGAGAGGGGCAGATGGGCCGCAGGGTAATTCGTATTCAGCTGGCGTGATTTGAATACAATTTGCGAAAGACTAAGCCCCGTCCCGTCCCGTCCTCCTTCCACTCCCCACTCTCGTGTCACGTGACTATCTTTCAATCTTTCGGCGGAATTTGCGACGTAGAGATGGACGTGCCTCCGTCGCCTCGGCATTGTCGGCTGCCAAAAGCTCACGCCTACAAATACATCGCCTAAAATCGCTCACCCAAAAAGCCAATCTATAGACGGAATAACGCAATCAATACCTGACAATTGAACTGCAAACTTTAAACAGTAATAACCACCGATAAGTTGTTACGCGATGTTAGTAAACAAATCTACAATATTACACCGACATTTAGCGGGTTGTTTCTTCAAATACGCGGGGTCTATTTCAATGTATCTTAATAGTCCACGAGTACACTCTACACGCAAATAGTATACGTTGCAGACAGTGTACGTGTCTAGGGCGGAATTGTTGAATTGGGTTTCGAGAGGAACGGAATTGGGAAACTTCACACAGGACCTCCCCGCCCACCGAGAACCGAACTAACTTGAGGCAGAACCCAACTACCCCTTGAGGGTAGTGCCAGTTACCTAGTTGCGTTGCGTATCTAAAACTTTGAGTTTCATATTTTTAATTCTATCGCGTCATTAATAAACCAAAATAACTAAGTAATTTTGTATTCGCAAAAGGATGCAAATAACAGTGCTCATTTCCGAGTAACATTTGATAAATTAATTATTCATCGAGCCTTTACTTTTCCACTGAAAAATTTGGACTCATTTTCCTTAAGTCCGGTTGAAAAAAAGGAATAAATCCTCGCGATTAAAAATAGCGTTTTTTTCAAGACCAAGATGTTTTTCAACGTCCGCGCGAACTGCCCGTCCTAAGAAACGGCCGATTTGATATACCTGTTTTGTGGTCTGCGAGGGGTTGGAATACTGTAGGTTCGTGATGTTTCTGTCTCCCTCTCGCCGGTTTGGTCTTTTGCTAGACCGGTTTCGGCTGCTCGCCATCTTCAGTAGCGGTGACAGTTCTTCTGTTAGCACTGACAGTATATGTGATGAAAGTTACAGTGCAGTGAGGATGCCCCAAAAAACATCCAAAGTGCTAACAGTGACTGACACAGCGCTACTGAAGATGGCGAGCAGCCCCGAAACCGGTCTAGCAAAAGACCAAACCGGCGAGAGGAGACAGAAACATCACGAAGCTACAGTAAAACGGCCGATTTGTTTGCACACGAATCAACGAGATCGCCTCAAGGTCCACTGGAGTAAGCGCGGGACGATCGAACGGATCAGATAAGCGTAGCGACATCTCCACGACAGGCTCAATCGTGTCACACAACTGTCTGCAACAAACAAGGCCCAACGTACCCGCAGGCGGCACAGTAAACACCCCAAGAACTATTTCAAACTCGAAATCATTTCCCAGGAACGCGTATCGCTTCCGGCCGTACGCAAAACTTATTTTCGTAGAGAGAAACCGAGTCACGTGAGAGACTCTTATTCTAAATCTAGTCGTATACAGTAGGAATAAACTAATCTAAACACCTGAGGACGGGGGAATGCCCGGCTAAACAGAAAATGCAAACATAAGCGCACCGGAGCCGCGGCGGAACCCGCTCGGGTATCGAAGTAGGGTGGCGGTTCAATTCCGGTTCGGACAATCCAATAAATTAGATCACGAACTCGCCTTTGAATTGAAATCAGAGTCGCGGGAAAGCCCGTATTAGAGAGAACACACTCTCCCGAGTGTTATTTGTAGCAGTGGAGCCGACGTACGATCAATTGTTATCAAGAAAAGGGATACAGGAAGGGCGGGGAAAGTTCAGTGCGGTAGAAGAGAGAGGTCAGTCTTCACTAACCGACCTTGACACAACCGACACCCCAATACAGAGAAACGATTCGTAGCGAATTTCCATCGTCCAAAGGTTAACTATAACACATTACCGCCCGCTATACACAGTGCTCAAACGCAGTGCTAGCGGCTTGAGTTTCTCTTCAACGTTCTACAGGGCCGAGATTTAAATTAATTAATTCCGGAAAAGGAGTAAATTATTTAGCCGCCCGCTCTTTATTCGAACAATTATTAAACGAGGAGGAAATAATTAATGAGATGGGAGCTTTTTAAATTAAAAAAAAAAAAATAGGGCACAATTCTACCGTTAGGAAAATTACAATTTAATTCGTTTTTTATTTTGAACCCGAATTTCCGGTGACTCGTATTGGCCGGTAATCTTTCCCGAAATAGGCGGGTTAAATGTAAACAGCCAATAAAGTGGGAGGAATGCAATATTTATGGGGTGGGCCGGTGGCAAGTGGGCGGATATCGATAGCGGGGGTGTAAAGCGTGCGGAGCCGAGCAGGGCGCCGTTTACCGGTCATGAAAAATGGGAAGAGGAAGCTTTTAGGGAAGGCGGCGCAATTCCCCCCACCACACAGTACACAGATCAGATAAGGGGCCTAGGCGGCTAGGGGCGGCCATTACAGGTATAAAAGCGCATATACTCCGGGTCACCTAATGGGGGGGGGCGGCGGCGGCCCCCCGCCGGCACCGTAAACTCCGAGTGAGAGTACGTACGCTATAGAAACCGCACGGGAAAGGAGGGGCGTGCGAATGAAGGGGATGTTCCCCGGCCGTCTCCAATTCTGACAAAGAGAGGCCGCCGCTATTGGAGCGTGACAAAAGAGGCCTCCTCCTACTGCTCCTACTCCATTTCCTAACGCGCAACGCTCACCCACCTCTCTCGCTTATTTCTCTGAAAGCCCCCCCCAACGGTCCCTACCGGATTTCTTCCCCAAGTCTTTCATTTACAAAACTTACAAAAATAAAGAAAAGGGCAAAAAATGGCGCGTCGCGGAAATTTGGGTTCGGCCGAGTAATTGTAACAATCCATAATGACCGCAACATACCGGGAGTCGACGAAGTCGCAAAATAACGCTTCCTTAAATTCCACTCCCGCCTCTCTCCACGTCCAAATCCACTAGTTCAGTCCCTTTCCTCTTCTACCCACCAATTATCGACTTAAACGCCACCGGCCTAGAGACTTTCTGTAGGCCGGATACAGGTCAAAAGTACCATCACTGGATTGGCGTCTTTATCGAGTGAAACTAATCAAACAAACCGCAATTGTACCTACAACTGGCATATAGTTGACTGTACAATAAATAAATTTTTAAAAAAATTCGAGAACTGCCCACTCTGTTCTATTGCCGGCCGATGAACCAAAACGGGAGGAGCCGTTCGTTATTCCCCCCCAGAATACGACCCTAGCGCATGTGTCTCAGCAGTGTCTGTGTGTGCGAACAATCGAATCGCAAACTTAAGACAACTTCGTCTTTAATCGACTTTTGTCACCCCAGCGTCATCCCCCCCCCGCCATCACCAAACGCCCGTCGGAGCACGAACACAAACAGGGGGCGCGGCTCGTAAAAGGAGCACGTAAAAGGTGAAGCGAGAGCGTTCTTACGTGAAAGTGTGACTGACGAAGAAGAAAGGCTGGGAGGGAGAGAGAGAGAAAGGAGGGGTGACACACGAAGCGTCCTTTTGTCGGAGTGCCCGCCTTTTGTTTTGCCCGCCGGGGGTTGGTAGGGGGAGGGCCGACGACAAGGAGATAGATAGAAGGGGGGCGGGGGGGGGGCGGAATGAAAGATTTGATACTGGCAGCCGAAGAGATCAAAGAGCGGCGGGAGAGGGCGCATTCCTCCACAAATCTAATTCCGCCCTTTCAGAGGTGGCACACACACACACCCTCCCCAACCCCCACGTCATATTAAAATGCGCCCATCTAAACGTCCCCCACCGACCCAGTTAACGCCTCTACAACATTTACTAAATTCGCGGAACAGTCCGAACCTTATTGAAAAATATGGGCACTACTTACAACTCGGTGTTTGCCAATTCGGTATTCTGAAATTATTCCCGAATATTTACTAAACGCCATATTTTGGTCATTTTATTCGGCTATAATTTACCAGTTCGGCTATTCATTCCGACATATATTCTGTGCAACCGTATAGTAAGGTTAAGGTATACTCAAACGTTCGGGAATAAGTCCTCCTTATCCCGGGATAAGGATCCCGGGGCCTTATATAGGGATTTGGCAACTTCTATAGGGATCGACCGACTTATATTTGCATCTATCCGGAAGCAGATTTTCAGTAACCAATAACGGTAGTAAGTTATGTATTCGACGATTAATTGTAAATAGGTAGCGGCTGGATGGAAAATCAACTGTTCGCGCGATGATAAAATGTATGAAGAAGTATGGTAAAGAAAATAAGGTCGTTCAATAATTAAAATAAACGTCCAAACCTTACTAAAAGATCACGTTCGCTTCCTTCTTATGAAATAAGCATTCGCGAAATATAGCGTTTACTTTTTTCAGTTGATCTTTTCAAAACATCCATTACCGGTTTCCGAATTTAAGGGGAAAAAAGGGTTTTTCTCGAGCGCTATTCGGGAAGGTGGCTAATCGGGCCGGTTTCAGAAATCGGGCGGTGCAATTTAATTTCAATTCCACCGAAATTGGACCGCTGATTGAATACGGGTCACGATTCGAGCAAAAAAAGTCGGGGAAGTGCATCCCCGTCGAGAGGATTATTAAAAATTCGACCGAGATCGGAGGAAACGCCCTTGCCCTTATCGTAAATATTTGATCGGTATCAGCCCTCAAATTTGGTACACTCCAAAAAAAAATCTAATAGAAGAAATAAGAAAGCACCGATTTTAAAATAAAATTTTAAAATTAGTCGACAAGGTGTTAAATTAGAAAAAAAATAACGACTCACCCAGTCACCAATGGAGGAAGACCATAAAGTAGGCTTACCTGAAACAAAAATTAACTACATTAAAAAAAATGTTACTAATTATAAAAATGTGTGTGGTTTGCCATATAAAATACTTAAGAACAAAATGAAAATATAATTAAATACCCAACATGTTTACCTGACGTTCGAAAAGTACAAAAGTACAATTGAAAGGAATTTGGCAATCATGTAGGTTCGTGATGTTTCTGTCTCCTCTCGCCGGTTTGGTCTTTTGCTAGACCGGTTTCGGGGCCGCTCGCCATCTTCAGTAGCGCTGTGTTACTGTCACTGTTAGCACTTTGGAAGCTGTTTTTTGGGCATCCTCACTGCCCACTGTCACTTTCACATATACTGTCGGTGCTAACAGTGACTAACACAGCGCTACTGAAGATGGCGAGCGGCCCTGAAACCTAGCAAAAGACCAAACCAGCATCACGAACCTACGGTATTCCAACCCCTCGCAGACCACAAAACAGGTATATTAAAATAATTTGGTAATCATTATAAAGGAATAAATAAGGGCATTTTGTTGTTCTCAGTTAGGCAAACTCAACCAACCGCGTTGTTTATGTAACGACGCTTTCATCAATCCCAGAAATGGTTTATCGCCGACGTTTCGTTGATTATTCTTTCTTAATCGTCGGTCGGGAGTAAAATTAACGGTTTCACGCCCGATCGGATATTCTCGGTCCATAATTTATGGACGGACGGCCGGAGTTTCCCGAAATTGAATCCATCAATTGTAATTTTTCACCGGCCGATTGATTCCTCCGACTCTCTTTACGGTTGTACACCGCTGCCGCTTCTCGGTCGGCGAGTTGCCGAACCACCATTAATTCCTGTCAGAAATTAGGAAGCAATAAGAGGGTCCCCCGACCATCCCTCTCGTCCCAAACTCGGAAAAACCCCAACGAAATTATTGAGCGGAGAGGAAAAACTTCCAGGAAAAATCTTCCCACCAACGACTGCACAGCTTCGTATTTCGAAACGAAAGACCTCATACCGTTTTGGTTTAAAACGACAACAGCCGACTACAGTTTAGTCTATTTATTGAAACTGTTTCCAGTGGTGCAATAAAAAACGATTAAAATAAAACGAGATTACATTAGTGTTATTATCTGTCTGAAATAACGTTGCCTATACACGGAAAATCGGACATTTCGTGTTGAACGCTGAATAGAAATTTGAATCCAAATACAGGTTGGT
This sequence comes from Lethocerus indicus, assembly GCA_019843655.1. NCBI lineage: Eukaryota > Metazoa > Arthropoda > Insecta > Hemiptera > Belostomatidae > Lethocerus > Lethocerus indicus. Next base: position 1,363,274 of record JACDQD010000007.1, on the reverse strand, counting down.
TTTTAGGTTGAAAAAAAGTGGGTAAATGTGAACCCTGTGAATAATTTCTGGTTATCTCATGAGATTTGATTATGAGATTTCTGAGCGTATAACAATAACGGCGGGATACAACAAAGATAAACGGAGCGATCAAATGAACGGAGCAATATAGCGGTTAGGGCAGGATATTCAGAGAGTAAATGAACGATACATACACGTTCATGTCGATATACTTTTCCCGTATCCGGGCCCAAATATTAAATAATCGCAAAGTGCTCCTCCATTAAACGGCGATCAAAACCCCCTCACCGCAAAGTATTGTTGTAATTACGTGAGGCAGTATCAATACGTGAGTTATCAGAAACGAACGCTCAATTGGGGGCCAATTAATTATGGAATGCCGCACAACTACATTGTCAATACGAAATCGATACCGGGGACAGGATATGACCAACGTCATAAACCATAAAGGCTGAAAGGTAAAACGTTTCTCCAATCCTTCTCTTTCCGCGTACAGACATTTAAACGAAATTTTAAAATGAGGACCGCCGGTTATTGAGACGAAGAACTGGTATTAGGCTTCGAGAATACAGTATCCATTTCTGGACCAATTTTTCTCGCCTTATACTAATTATTCGAAACGCCACTTTAATATTTGAACCAAAATAGGGACGGGCCCGTCCTCCATCGAGTTACAGCCTTTTTCTTCTATTCTCGCCTAAACAATGAAAGCGGTTCGTCTCGATATAAAGGAGCCCGAAAACGCCCTTAAATATCGCTACAGAAAACCATATTTCCCGAATGTAATATATACCGAAATTGCACTTTTATTAAGTAATATACGCGAGAGATATAGCTAATAAAAAATCGACATTTGATCGCCGTAAAACTCGAGGCAATAACGACTTTGGGGAAATAAAAAAAGGGGTTTTTCTAAACGGACCTCGATCGGTTTAAAAAAGATGGGATCCGACTGTTCCGGGGGAGTGGAGGAGGCCCTCCCTATTTGCGTAATGGAGAGTATCCCCGATGAATTGGCTGGAAATCAATCTGACAAACGGGCGGCCGCCGGTTAAAAAGAGGCAAAAGGGGGGCCCCACAGGCCAAGAGCTATGGCCGGCCGACTCGTTATTCATTCAATTCAGGGGGCGGGGGCGCAGGGTCGACACCAGCCCCCTACGCAAATAATAACGCGCCTCAAATTATCATTTATCCTGTGTCGGGAGAGAGACGCAGCCTCATAGAGCCCCACCCTCCCCTCTTCTTCGAACGAATAATGGCAAAACGGCCCGTAATTCGAATTATGGCGCGGTCCAAGAAGTATATATAAATCTGTCGGCCGGACGGGCACCGAATTCGTAAAATTGTAATTAAAAGCAGACGATTGAAATATATACCCGATGGACGTCGGATGAAATATATATCCACCTTGTGGAAGGTTAACGCGTAGCGCGCTACACGAGACATTCTATTTATACTTCAAAATTTCTTTTTCGAGGGATACAGAATGGAAAAGCCTACGAAAAAAAATTTATTTCCAAAAGAACTAGCGGCAGGTGCTACTGATTTCAATTGAAATTGTCAGAAACGGTGTCGAAGGTGTGTCTAATTAATTAGCCTGTAACCGCTCGAAACCGAAGTCCTGATGCTATGAAAAAATGTATACAGCAGTTTGACGTAAAAAAATATATATATTCCGACATATTCGATTATATCGTAAATTGAAGCGCAGAAACTGTTGTTTTTTGTGCCGACAGTGTCGCAAAAAAGGACGGCAGGTGCACTGGATCTGACTCGAAAACGCATTATAAATGCAAATGGCGCACGCTCGGACGCTCGGTGAAATCAACTATTAGCTGTGGATAGATCCATCGCAGCTTCCGAATACGGTCACGAACGTAACACGATTCCTAAATCAATATAGCCACGGTGACATTCGAATGCCGGGAACAGTTATTCTTCCCCCTTTAACGAAGTGAAAGGGAATCTATCAGTTTTCCAACGGACTGGAACTATTCCAGGATGGTCGCGGTGGAAGCTTTGGCTTACAATCTTCCATCTATGTATTTGTCTATCCGACAATTATCCCCCGGTTTCTTGTCCTGAGTATACAGAGGACGTATCTCTAGGGCATGTAAAGAAATTTGATTCTTTCGGGCTGAAAAATTGGAAGAAATTGAAAATAACGCACCCCGCTTGACTTTACACGTCAAGTTTCAAAACGGCAGAACAAACTCCGCACTTCGATCTATGTTCCCACATGAATACAAGAAGCTGTGTAGATGTTCTGGGGAGGGCGAGGGGGGGGCATTAATTCGCGTAATTCTAACGATCTTATATCGACTATAAGCTGGGAGGTATTTTAAAAGTGGCGCAAGTTCAAGGCCAAGATGAGTAGGACCGCGGTGATGAATTAGTCAATATCATTAAGGGGAAATTATACTCGGGCTCCAATTATAACCGGGAGGCCTCCCCCCTACCCCCAATCTGTCCGGCCGTCCCCTCACCCTTCCCTCTTCCCCAGCGACCAAAAACGTCATCGAAAGTGATGAACGAGAACGCTGAATGCTCGTCATTAACAACGGGGCCCCTCCTCTGCCGCTCCTCCTTAACGCACGGCGGGCTAATGACTTCCAAACCTGGCCCCGGCCCAACGCTCCATTAAAATATGTTACGCTGTTCATAACCTTCCCCAGGTAACAACGCATTAGCGGCCGAACCGCCCCCCCCCCCCGCCCCCAAAGGGATGTGAGCGTTTTGGACGGCTTCGGGAGATTAAACTCGGCGACCTCCTTAGCGTGGGTCAAAGGCGCGGAGTGAAAATTATTCGTCGTAAACAGCGTTCCCATGAAAGCCTCGCTACTATTTACGAGCAATTCCAATTATAAAAAGTGCAAAAGTTTTAGTGTCCGTCCGTCAGGAGAGACATCGCTCGGGGCTGCAACAAATCACGAAGCGACGCCTTTACGGCTGACGAACGATCATAAAGCAATTGCAATAAACCGACGAATAGGTTCTTGTTCTATAAAGCATCGATATACACGACTTGAAACCTACATAATAAAACTTCTATCGTCGATTAGGTTTCAGAACGCGCGAACCCACAAGCGGAATATAATAATTTAGCCGTTTAATTTAAAATATTCCGACCGTGGACAGGCCTCAATCCTGCGCCCTCGCCCATGACGCAAGATCGACCTATCTGCCCCTTTTCATCACAACATACTCGCAGTTCGCGGAGAGTTGCGCAACACCGACGGAGGTGGCGTCATTTCGTATCGAGGAAACAGCTCTTCAGTATAACTTTTGAATTGGAATTTTAAGGTGGCGGGGGGGGGGTCTAAAGCTTCTAGCCTCGCGACCTGTATTGAATAGATATTGCGATGATAAAAACTCGGATTGATAATGCTCGAAAAGGCTTTCACGATGTTTTTTGTTGAAAAGACTGCAACTGGACGGGGTCGTGCAGTATTGCACTGAGGCGGATCGGCTGTGAAGCGAGCGAGAGGCGGAAGCGGCCCCCCCCGCCCACCACCATTAGACCTGGACACGTTCGACATGATATCATCATCATCATCATCATCATCATCAGTACTATATTTATTTGCACGGTCCGTCCTGTCATTAGTTGGCCACCGCCCCCCCCACACCAACAAAGGAAACCCGTCTTCCTCCCGTAGGCACAACGCGCCCCAGGACACATCTACCACACCCCTTAACATCTGCTTACAATCTGCCTTTTCGGACAGTGCATATCTTAATTGGGCCAGTACCTATTCATCGATACGTTGACAAATAATAGGGGATAACCATTTCGGAAGTGTACAGAACGAAAACTGTAAAACGCCGTAAAAATGTAAAACGGGTCCCTATTACGGCGCCGTTGGAAAAAAAAAAGGACTAAGGCATAGCAAATTGCGAATATCCGTATTTCGCGAGGTGGTAGGCTACGCCCGAAGAATATATATACGGGGGGGGCGGTCCCAAAGGACGCACGGTATTATGCAGTGCGCGACCCATCATTCGTCAACCCGGGGGCGGCGCCGGGGCCGGGGCCGGGGGGCTAAAACCTTTTCTCGCCGCCAACACCGAACGAATTCATTTTCCCCGAATAATAGACGAAACCCTTTTCCCCGGCCCGTTACTGTACTTATTGCTACGCGGTCAGAAGGGTATCCCGCCCACGACGCCAAATGAAAATATCCTCCGCCACCCTCGTATTTTTCCGTCGGGGGTTTTTCCCAAAGTACACGGAGGGCGCAATTCGTCATCATCGTATATATACAACGCCCGACAATTACAATTTCATAAGGGGACGTGAATTACAATTTCATCGAGCGGCCGCAGTGATGGATCTCGCCTCGAATGAAAAGGAAAACGGCCTCCAGGAATCGCAAGATTAGCCGAAGTCGGTCCTATAATGCGTATTTATGCGCGCATCAACGCGAATGTGTCAATGGCCGATTAAAATAAAATCGTTAAATCTCGTTAAACCTAAATATCACTAGCACAACCTCAGTAGTTTTCTTCTGGAAAAGTGTCCAGTCCGTCCGTGGACGCCTCGCCGAGGGAAAACCCCTCGTCCGGAAGAAAACACGTTGGGCATAACAAACTGGCGATGGCCGACGGCGTATTGCGGATTCTCCGGGGAAGGAAAAAACGCTCGGGGGTGCCGACAAATATCCGTGACACCGGTAGGGGCGGAGGGTCGGGTTCATTAACCAAATAATTATGGGGTCGGGGGGCGGAAGAGAGCGGAGGGTTCAATCACATAATTCAGGTTCGGGCCGGGGGGGGTTCGGGGGGTCATGAAATATGCATGCCGCTTAACCGCCCCCATCTCTCGCCCCCGGCCTCTTCAACTTTCATCCCCGATCGCAAATAACCGACGCCTCTAAATTAATTAGGTAGGCCGGCCAAACCCCCAACCCCCACCCCACCCATCCACGGCCACTAATAAGTCCGCGCCGGAAATTACCACCGGCCCGGGCGTCGAATTATTTCCAACCGGTAACCGACAAGCCTGGAGGACGGACTTTTATTTCCCGACTATTCGGGGTATCGCGATGGCGTTATGCCCAAACCGATGGGCCAAAAACGCGAGTGATGACGTCCAATACCGCCCTTCGTCCGATATTATTTTACGCGTTAAAACTATTGTACAGATAGAATGGCGGTAAATGCGATTATTGTACTCGAATTAATAGTAGTAAAGCACACCCTCGAGCTCGAGAACACTCCACTGTTACTACCGAAGTGACAGCGTCGGAAGAATGAAAACAGGAAAATTCGGTAGTTATAACGAACACTTTGTTGAAACACAATTTCAATATTATCTACGCGAAATTGCAGTAACGGATAATTGAAAACTAATTGCAACACCCCCGTACATCACAACTTCTATTGTTGGCCGGACGGTAAGCGCTACAGCATCGGAAAATATTTGAGTTCGGCCGTTTCGACGAAGTGTCGGTCGGCTCCGAAGCCAGTTAAAACAAACCCAATTGTGAAACACAAACATAAGGTCGATGTCTGGGGACAATATTTTAAAGTCATACGATCGGGCGGACGTTCGGGGCCACTGTTTGTTCGGGCCGAGGAGGGCTTTTCAATTTCAAATTGCTGTTTAAAATAGAGGGGGAAACCGGCGGCTGTAAGTTTCCTGCTATTTCCCGGCCAAGGAGAGGATTTTCACCGTGCTATTTTCGAATAAAATGTAAAATATTATATTTCGGGACTCCACGAAGGCCTTGTCTTGGACAATGGGCTACGGCGGTAGGGCCGTTCAAAAAATGCCTCCAGGAAAGCAGCGAGGTAGAAGAGAGGATACGTTCGGGAAGGAAGCCGGGAGTGAAAGGATATGCAAGTCGGGACCTTGGTATAGGCCCCTTCCGGCGTCATTGTACAGGTCTAAAGTATAGACCCCCCCCCAAGTTCCGGCAGTTTGAGCGCCGGCTCCAGTAGTAGATTATTATTGTTCTGCAACCAGTACAACGGCCGACCTCTCGACGAATATGGAAACTTATGGAAACTCTCGGTTGGCTCTAATTATAGCTGCAGAATTCAAATAGAGTTCGATAGAGACATTGTTGCCAGCCTGCCTTGTGACAAGCCTGTCCCGAGTCGCCTTAAAAAAATTATTCTAAAAATTATTATTCGTTAAATGTTACGATCTCCAGCCTTAACATTTAATTTTCAATCACTTTCGTTAGATTATTCAATCAGTCTAATAATTTATTTTCGTTCGTCCATTGCACTCTGTAGATCGAAGAAAACTTCAAGTAACCTAGGAAATGCGGACCGGTGGTGTTAGATAATAGCATTTCATATTCATTCTACTTAAGAAGCAGCCTTGTTTAATATTAGAGAACGCCACGTGGTTAATTATAATAAAGTACAAAACCCGATAGCTGAAGTTATTCGAAGGTCGGAATGAATTACAAGACCTCCCGCCGTAAGAATATACTAGTGATAAATTGAATAGTGCTATACACGGTGGGAGCGAGGGGACTATAGTCTCTCTCTCTCTCTCTCTCTCTCTCTCTCTGCCTACACACCCGAGGCTTTTATTAACTTCCGTCAACTCGGCACCGTAACTTCTACTAAAAAGAAGGTAAATGGGGTAAAATTACAATTTATCCGCCCCGCGATATAAACCAAAATAAATTAAATTTGGCGCCCGACGCGTCCTCCTCACCAGCCCCCTCCCTCTTCCAGCCGAACTCGGGCTTTATTGCTTAATAAACTTTCCGAATATGGGAGTCCTCGGATCACTCGGAATTAAAACTTTGTTACGACCCTTCCCGCAACAACTATTAGTACCGACCAACCCCTACGGTGGGACAAGACAGGTGGTGTATAAAAATGTAAATTGGAAGAATAAAAACTTAATAAATGGCACGAGGTAAATATTCAATTTTAACAACCGTAAAAACATTATTTTTAATTGTGTTTCGAGAAATTACGAAGTACAGGCAACTTTTTAATGCGTTAACAAAATTCAGAAGGCATTATAACTCGAATAAAAAACTAAATAAACTACCGCATTAAAATTCAGGGAAACAGCGCACTTTTTTATTATTCCTGATGTTTTACGGATGTAGGGGCGAAATTCGTATAGTACAGGGATTTCGCGTCGAAAAATAGTATAGAAATTTACGCGAAAACTATTCGAGTCTTTCCGATATTAATTTTGATAAACAAAAACCTACGTATATTATCGATCTAAGCCTAAATTCCGTACTAAAACAATAGTTTTATTTCTGACTGCGAGTCAGGAAATGTCCCCGCCGCGTTGGCCAACGCCAATTACGACAAATCGTCGGCGATTTCGATTTCACTAAATGGGATTTTCACCGTTTTCTTTCTGTCAAGGCGCGATATAAAAAAAATATATTGGTAAATTCCGACAGTTCTTGACACATTTCAACGCCGGACTGGGAAGAGAAAAAACGAAGGCGTTTCGCCACAGCCCCAAAGGTCCGGCTGGAAAAGGAGACTATTTTCCATAAAATGCCCGAAGGCGGTCGACCCGTTTCCAGCGTTGAAAAGGGGTTAGCCCCAGACGACGACGACGACGCCCTGACCTTCTTCCTCCCCGGACGGGACTCCTCTTTTTTTTTATGCCCCGTTTGAAGAGCATTGTGTAATCAATCACATGCCGTAACAGCCGTATAGCCCCGGCCGAATATAGGGCGTATCAAAACAGGCTTTCAAACTGCCCCCTTGACGAAACCCTCCTAATGATAGATAACCCAAAAAACAACGGTCATCACTATAAAAGTCGATAGTCTAACCGTAATAACAGTTATATTTGAGGCACTGAGTGTAACCGGTTTCGGCAGAGTACAGTCGAGAGGTGGCGGATTCTCAACCCTAAATTAATCGCCGATAGTTTCTTCGGATATTTACAATTATCGTTTGGAAATTAATCACGCTCCCGAAGTATCCGACGTATTTCCTTTCCGGGCTACCGGTTTATGTCGGGGCGTCGATCGAACCGAGAGGCGAAATGTTCGAAAACCTTTCTCGGGGTCTGATGTTCGGCGCTTCCAGGAATCGAATGTATACCCTCACCCCCACGTCTCGTCAGACTCAATAAAGTCGTAGCGTTCGTCATTCCACGGAGTCGTTCCGTTCGATTTAACAGCGGGTTTTGCATTAGAAGGGAGAACTGCCGGCCAACAACTGCACCAGAGAGAGAGAGACGACACAAGAAGTGGATCGTAATACGGGATACCGCCCCCGAACTCTTTCCGCGCCAACCAACTTGTACAACTAAATTCGTCCGTCATCGATATGTTCGATACGAGAACGACGAACACAAAATAACTGAAGCCGAGAGAGTTTTTTTTTTTAATGTAGCGAGTCCGACCCGCTGAGCCGGAAAATTGGGTAGATCGATAATACAGAACGTAATAGCAACTTCCGCAATCTGACTGTACAGTCGAAAATGTAAACTGAGTCGTTTTCCCGTATAGAAAAGGTCACGTATGCGCCTCGTATAATCGAATCCAATTTCCTGTAGAATTATATAAAATCATTATCAATAATTCGACAGTGTTCTAATCCTCCATCGTCTTGTACACCGATATTTTCGCGGTTTTTAAGGTTCGAAAAAATGTCAATACCAATAATATGTTAAAAAAATACAATCATTCCGCCGTATAGTTATTTCTTAAGAAACTGCTAATTGGCCTGGCTTGCCCGAGGCGGTAAAACGCCTGGCGCTGGGAATTTCTTTATTGTCGTTATTTTTATTGCGAGATTCTTGCGTGGGAGGCGACCCGTACCAATATTTGCCACTGCAGTCGTACTTCCCCAAATACAAATAATTCGTGTGAAATAGCGAAGACAGCAGAAATTAAACAGAATAGGAGGAAACGGGAGGGAAACAGAGGAAGCGTGTAGACGATATATTTGAATATTTGGGTCGGGGACGGGGGTTGGGGTCGAAATCCTCAGGTTTAGTCGGGCTTGTTGATCCTGCCGAGGCTTAGGGGCCTTAGCCCTAATACCTCCCCGCGGGGCTACCTTCTAAACTAAGTGTTCCGCCGCCCCCCCCCCCACCCCCACGCACGTCACGCTCTCCCTCCCTCCTCGGCCTACAACGCGGCCTCTCTTCACCAACGCGTTTCATCACGCGCACGCACACGCACACCGACAAAGTTGAGTAACCCCCATAAAATCGGCTTCTCATCACCCGCAACGCTGGCCCGACGTAGGAAATTATTCACGCGCATAATGAAAATCCCACAAACGCCTCTTATATAACAATTTCCAATACGTCCGAGAGAGCCCAGCCGCGCGTCGCCGTAACAACGCCTTTCACACTTTCGCGGCCTTCGCCGGGACGTCTTTTAAAAAATACCGCAGCCGAGAAAATCCCCCGACGCCGGGGGGTATCGGTATATTTCTCAATACCGATTTTCGGCGACACGTAACCGGCGAGGACAGCGCAGTTGCGTCATATTATTATCGCGTCCCGCCGCATAATTACGGCTATATTTCTCTGATCGGCTCGATATTTCGCGATCATTCGATTGACAATGTACGGGGTGATTACTTATATTAAAGAATTCGCTCGGACGGAACAGAGCGTGGACAGTTTCGGAAATCGACCGAGCGGTCAGAATTCGCTCGGTGTTTTCTCGCCGCTTTCGGCCGTGTCGTTTTGGTAGCCGTCCAAGATGTGTCCCGGAGATGACCAGTGACCGCCGGCCGGGAGGGAGAGCGTGACCGATTTCCCAATGGTGGAGGAGGTTCGCGCGACCCGTCCGGATCCGCTGGTTTTCGGCCAATCTGTTTGTAGATTCAATCGGTGCCGAGGGGGCCGACGAGTTGGGGGCGCGTGCCAGTGCCAGCGGCACGTCTCCGGCGGGCACGCGCCCCCCCCCCTTCTCCGCCTCCTTTCCGTCCACCATCCCATTTCGTGCCACTATTTTATTACGCGGTTACGCCAATTCCTTTCGAAACCTGTCGCAATTCTTCCGACGAATGTAATGGCGAAAATTTAGTAAAGAATTATATAAAAATTCCGAGGAAGGGTTTTTCCCCCGGCCATCCACTATCTCATAACGGGAAACGAGGAAAAGTATCCCTAACGAAGAGTGGCGGGGAGAATGAGCCTAAGATTAAGAGGAGTAAATTATTTCGGAAGTGAAGGTTAAACAACCGGCCGGAAGAGAGAATAAACTGAAAAGAAACTATAGAACCGTATAACATTCCTCCCGGTTTCACGCCATAGTCCGCCGCCGCTTCCCGAATAGAAGAAATGCCCGACGGCGGCGGAGAATGATATCGAAGTTCAGAGTATCCAATCTATTTATTAACTCAACGTCATAAATATTTACCTCATATATAGAGCGATTTAGTGTTGTGATATTATTAGTTCCAAAGTAAATTTGTACAGTATGTCAATATTCAATTCGTACAGTTACTACGAGTCATACACGGAATTCGGGGCTAATATCGAAAAGAAGCGGAATAAAGGCTGAGCGCTGGAAATCCGCTTTCTGATGTATTCTAAACGTGTGACACTCCCCTCAATATTTCAGAAGGCGCGCCACCACAGTTCCGTCTCGTTCTCGGCTCCTTTTGCCCGGCAAGTGTTAAACATTAGGTTGCGGCCATTATTAATGCATCGGAGAGAGTTGTCGGAGTTTCTGAAAAGAATATCGCCGGGGACGACAGTCTGTCGGAGGTCGGTGTATATAAATAAGGACGCCGGGGATATTGAGGAGAATGGAGGGGAGGGTGAGGGGAGGGGGAGGGGGAGGGTGAGGGGGCCGGGCACCGTATATAAAGCCGGGGGGCACCCTCCCAGCCACTCTCTCTATATCTGTACATGTTTTATTCAACGGGAATCTGGCGCCGCCCCCACCTCCCGCCCTCGGCCCCAACCATAAATCTCTAGTTTACCACCTGAAAACAATAAATAATGCACAAATTTCGTGTCCAGTTAGTGAAAACGTGTGCCGTCGGGGACACGGTCTACTGTTCCCGGATTATCCCGCCGATCCGCACCCCCCCGCCAGTTATATACCCTATAAAAAAACACTTTTTAAAACCGACTGTCCACGGTACGGCTTAATCCCGAAACGAAACGGTCTTGCATAATATCGATGCATAATAAATTTCGCGTACTAAATACAACAGACCAGACATTAAATATGGCACAGAAAACATTCGGTCGTTACGTTAACGCTAATCAATAGTAACCAAATTTTCCGTTAATTCCAATTCTCAACTGATCAATCAGAGAGCAGCTCATAAACTACGTAGGGTGCAGAAATTTTAAAGTGTACGAAGTGATACTGCGATAGTTACTGTGAAACCGACAACATAACGACAGTACTTAAGAAAGGCGCGGACCATTCAAAGTGGCGAACAAGCGGCTAATGATAATGATGATGATGGGAGAGCACTTCTGCCCGCTACTGATGACAGTCGGTCACAACATCGCGGTGCCAGATGAATCAGCCGTAAATTGCCCGCCTCGAGCGTTGTTTCGGAACGTTTCGTTAAATATAGAAGGAGGCCGCGCCCCGAATGAATGGTTCGTGGACTCGACTAAAACGAACGACACCGCTGCGTAGGGATTTTCGTGCGCGGATATCGATTGATAATGCGGCCTGCGTGGGGAAAGAGGAGAGGGTCGGGGAGTGTTGTTTTTTTTGTCGACGACTACTGGGCGTGTGTGGGAACCGGACGACAACGGCGCACACAACACAAGGCGGTTCGTTAACCGGCTTTTAAAAAGCGGCGCGTGACCCCTCCCCACAGCCACGGGGAGAAAAACAACCGGCACCCCGGCATGCTGGAGAAATTCAAGGAATGAAAACCCCGGGAGGGGTCGAGGGCCGGGGGACTCGGCGGCGATTGAAAATGAATCTTGCCAAACGGCAAGAGGGAGAGAGGAGGGAGGGAGAGAGAGAGAGACAGGGGGGAGGACACATTGTCAACTGCATCACGTAGCCAGCTCGGCACGGGCACAGCTCGCTACGGCCACACCGAGCGCTACGCAAATGTCGTCGAGTTTCGCGCGAAGTAATACATAACACATAGTGCCAGATGCCCCATCGCAGCGGAGGACGAACGGTCATCAAGCGGATAATCGAGACACCGAACGAAATCGAGTTTTCCGGTCGGGAGATCACAGCACGGTCTGTCTGTAGGATGTCGAGCTGTTAGGGCCAAATAAATAATTTAGCCGTGTTATAGGGGCCCTTCCGTACAGACCGCCTCCTGTTTACCACCCCAATTCTGCATCGATCCGCGCAGTGCACGCTGCCGCAGTCTCCCCGAGGGACAACAGCGGTAGCAGAGCGGAGACCGGACCAGATTTGTTTATTCGGACGATACCGGTCTGAGGAAACGCGCGCTAGTTAAAGTGGAAATGTTAAAGCCCCCGGACCTAGTTGCGCTGACCGAGGTGAGCCGCCATTTTATATCCTCCCGTTAACAGTCCGTCCGTCCTCGGCACCCCATCCGCCGTTTATTGCCGATGTGCCAACTTATTCCGCGCTATGACTCAGGAAACCGCAATTGCAAACGCATAAGCGGCGGCTTAAGGACCCTCCCGCAGCCGCCTCTCTCGGCGCACCCCCCACTCAATTACGCCCCTCTCTCTCTCCGAGTCTTCACGCTACACCGACATTTACACATTTCGAAGTTATGCCCTGTACGCGTAACGGATGTGCGCGGACATATGTTGCGCGATATTTTAAGCAGCGTTGAGTAGTTACGACAGTCTGGAATCGTCCCGGTGAATGATTCGGAAGCCGGCGGAATCTTCAAAGTTGTAGTGAAGTCCTTCATTTTACACACAGATGTAAACCAACCGACTGCAATCGCCTACGTTTAAATTATATATTTAAATGAAAAAAAGAGTAGTCCGAAGGTGTAATAGAAGAAGCGGAATGGAGAAACGAGGCCTAGCGCAATTTTGAGAGCAGACACCGGCGGTTACGAAACACACCCATCTCCCAGACGCTCCGATCTCCCGGTGAATTACAATAGCCCAATTATTCCGAACAATAAATTTAGCTTCGAGCACAATGAAAAGCCACGTCCCGCATTAACAACCGCGCATATAGAGGAGCCCGGCTTACCTTCTACCGCTTAATTCATTACCAATTATAATGGACGCTGTATCGGCTATCAATAATTGATATTTTTCCTCCAGACCGGCGGGTTTATGCTGAGCCTGACAATTTGCGACCGACAGGGACGGATAATGCATTTTGGAGGACTTCTCAAAATGGGCGTTGAGTAAAGGGGACACGGACCCCATCCTCTCGGCAAATAAAAATATTGTCTCTAAGGTTTAACACACGGCCAAATATCGATCTACCGCCTTTATTGTATACAATATACTGCGGGGCCCTCTCGAAAAACCGCCGACGCTGTAATAATAGTAATTTCAGGGTCGCGATTGCGCAGTAGGGCCAATATAGAGGTTTCGAACCGTTGAGGCCACATACAACAGTACGGGTTCAATTCTCGGTGAAGACATAGAAAATCCCTCGGGTGTTGAGGTCGAATGATAGGTAAAGATAGGGTCTAAATAGGGAGCGCCTACATTCTTAATACAGGATATATCAGGGAGGACAAAACCTATTATCGCTATATTTTACTAAATATTTAGATACATCCTCAACTAAATAAGGAAAATCGGTGGCCTAGCCTTGAATCGAACAATCTAGATTGAGGGGGTGTTTAAGCGCGATAACTTAATTCCACGTTGTCTATAGTTCATCCGACGCTATAGTAGTCGCTAATTCTGAAAAAGGTAAATGTTTAGGCCAATTGAAACGTTATTTTCTCCGCTTTTATCCGTACTGCCGATATAATGGGAACACGATGTTTACATCACTTTATTTTCTATAATGTATAATTATTTCTTTTTTCACGTCATTTTTTCCTACTTCGCGTGCGGTAATCACGAACTGAACCTAGGCTTAGCCTACCAGTTTTTTTTTTTTACGTTAACTCGAAACGCCCAATAAAAGGTCGGAAAGACGGTTCTGTTTCGCACAATTGCACAACAAATTTCAAACCCGCTGCATATTACCAAAGTTGGAAACCTGTTGGAGAATCACTGTTTATTCTGCAGATTAAATTGAAACACGCCGCTGCGTTGGTGGGAGAATGGGAGAGCGCGGTGAGGAACACGGTTTCGGCGTTCGTGCTGTTAATATTCGAAACATTAGGAGTGCTGTAGCCGAGGAATAAGTGGAGTGAGCTCAGTATGGCGTCACTGGTGCCGGCTTCCCCCAGTATTAGGTAGAGCACACACTATTATATTGTCGCGGCTCAGCACCTTCTCCTACTGATGATGACAACACGTCTAATTCATAACCTACCTAGGTGGGACAATAATAAATTGTAATTGATATACCGATGAGGTAAAACTGTAAAACTGTACCCTCACCCCACCGGCGGGGCGATTTTCTCACTCCAATAATGGGTTCGGCCCAGTACAATATCATTATACTACTGCAATAATTACGATTTAACGAATAGAAGCTGAAGTTAATTTAATTAAAAATAATGAAAGTACGAACCTTTAACACAACGACAGTACTGCAAACACTGATTATTATTATTAGGCCAAAACTTCGACGAAAAAGTTCCCATTTTTGTTTTCTTATTAGTAATCACGGTTATAGCAAAAATAAATATCCCACCGAATATATTGGGTTGACGACTAAGTGATTGGGGAATTCACCGACAAGTGGCGTTGTACATATTTTTGGTCATAAGTTGTCGCCTTTTAATGAAAAATTTTGCGAACCCCGGTACTGACACTGACGTTCTTTTAAGGCTTCATCACCGTACACGGCGTACAACTTTTTATGAGCCTGTAAAGGCATAAACCACCTTTGCGAAAATAAGAAAGCAAAATGTGACAGAAATGACTACTTTGGTTCACCGTGTTTTAGCTTGTTATACACGATAAAACTGGTCACTGTAATTTTGATACCGAATGTTTCAGAAAGGACCAAATAGTAACATATCAAAGAATCTTATCTGTGCAAAGACGTTGACGTACTCAAAAATGTTGGTGAATTCCGCAATTATTCAGTTGTCAACCCAATACATATTAAAAACTAATTTGATAAACTCGATCGATTTCACGCTTTAATTAATATCTGTAAATTCTGGGCCGTAGTACATACTAGGGACTCATTATTAGGAGTTTACTCATTGGAACCGGCCCAGATGTTTACCGAATCGTTTTGCGATTGGTAAACGATAGGGCATCGAACTAAGCGCCCGACAGGGAACCAATATTAGGAAAGGGAAAGGGAAACTGGACCATTATTGGTCCATTATGGGAGACTAATCAGCGTAGAAGCGAAACCGACTATTAGCGATCCCCCCGTCGGTGGGAGATAACATTGTTGTTGGGCGGGGGTACAGGGGGCCCCCGTGTAAAACAGATCCCGCCGGCATAATGGGGCCCCGTCCATGGGGGTGTGGCTGCCTACTCATCATTACACATCCCCTACCGCCACTTATCCACAATTCCCTCCTAAAAAAACTGGCCCCGATGCTAAAAATGGCCCATAAAATTTTACATATCTCAAATTTCAGAATGGGGTGAGGGGGGCGCATCAGACCTTGAACTGGGTACCACTGTCAAAAACAAGAGTCCGACACTAACTTGCGTTCAAAATTAGACTTTCCACATCAACACTACTCGCTGCACCTAACATTTTCATACCTGAAAACCAAAGTACGGAGATGCGCATGCGCCGTACGCTATTGACCACGAATATTTACAGTAATGAAACTCGAATATTACTCAGCGAGCGCTATCTAATCTTGCATTCGAATTTTAGCTTTCAGGAGTAAGTTTATCCGGAAATGTTCCTCCCGGTGCATCCAGGAATTGCAGTCAACCTTGTTCTCTTCGGATTCGGTCAATTGCGGTGTCACGCGCGATTCTACGGTCGTCTATAACCGCAATATTGTTCATTTCTACAATCTCTGGAGGCCGTACACCTAAATTCAATCGATATTACGTCCGGAACTGTTGAAAGACTCATTTCTCGAACAGTCCGTTCTTTAAAACCCGCCATTAAAAGGCGTCTCTGGAAGAAATTAAACGAACCTCGGCGGAGAATATTTACGGACAAGGCTTTAAGACGGCCAACGACCTGACAGAATAATTAACGTCGATACAGAAGAAAAGTCAAAGAACAAACTTAAGATTCACTTTTTAAATCTCTACAACGCCGTTATCCGATTATAAAGAACATTTATTATTTATCCTTAAATCCCTAACAATTAAGTGCTCGGCTTTAATTACTTAATTTACATGATGGCAACAACGCGGGGTACATAAAAGAACAGCGGGGGGGGGGGAGAAGACTTTTAAAAGAACTTTTTAACCGCGTTATGGACGTTGCTCGGTATAATGAGCCTATATACAAACAGAACAGTATTAGTTTTGGGTAATTAGCCGACTAAGCCCGAAATTAATATCCGAGACGCGGAGACCCAGCTGGGTTCAGCGGGATCAATCCCTGGTAAGTGCCCATCCAGACAAGTGTCGTTTGCCATCATTCACGCTTGGAAATTATTTTCTCAAAAACTTGCCTACGAACTTCTATTATAGAGGGGGAAAAAAGGTTGTCACAGTATTGATAATGATCTAGGATGATTGCGAATTAACTTAAAATGGCAAATAACTGGGATAGGACCTTCCCAGAATGGCCGGGGGGACATTAAAGCCAAATTAGAGAACTGTACTACAAATCGCCGTTGTTTATATCCAGTCCTTTAGAGTTATATTCTATCATATTTTACGCAGAGAATTTCTACTCCAATAATAAGGCCGACGACAGTGGGGACCGGTCAATAAAGAAATGTACACCGCGGGATGAATTAGCGACGGTCTCTTAAAACATTACCGATATTAGTCTCGGCGAACGTAATTAGAAGGGACAGTCTAAATTAATATCGCGGAGGGTATAATGACAAGGGGTTATTGATTGGGGGGAGAGGGGCGAGTTAAGTGCATTAGGGAGAGCCAGACACCCCACCCCCGGATTTATACCTCCGATGACATGTACCGCCACATATGGGACCCATAACGGCCAACAACCCGACTCAAATTTAATTCCCCTCCCCCCATCGGCGTTATAGTTTTCAGAAAATAGAAACATTAAATCTATCCAGGCGATGAAATACGTTAAGCGGGACAACGATCATTAGGCACCCCTACAGGCTTTTTAATGTACACGTTATCAATATTTCTGAACTTCAAAAAGGCCCTTTTACCAGATGGATAATAAAGAATAATGCTAATTCATGACGATTTTCTAACTAATTGTATTTCATAAAGAATTTAACGCGCCGATTGTCGAATTCGATTAGTTTGAAAATTGTTAAAAGATCATTTTTACATTAATTACAATAAGATTTCTATCGCGGAAGACGAATGTCATACTGGGGGGGAGATCCATGAAAGAAGTGACCGTAACGAGAAAGGAATGAATCGATAAAGCGGAAAAACCCCCGGCGCGGGAAAAATGTTATGGAAATTGTGGGAAAGAGTGGACAGGCTGCGGGACTTTGAAATAAAGAGGTGAACCAAGTACAGAACGAGGAATAAATGAATTTAAAATAGGGATGATGATGATGATGAGGAGGAGGAGGAGGAAGAGGAGAAACGAAGAAGAGGCCACAAGTAAATATGGCATAAGTGAGCCATAAAAGCTGTTGGAAACACGTGCTCGCCGGCCACTCCAACACAACTCTTTAAACCCACTTCTCAAACACCTCCGCCGCATATTAATAACAGATGCATCGGGAAAATACGTTAAGCCCGTCCTATACTAATTTAACCGCTTTCATTCCACCCGCGGCAACGCCAAATATCCGTGTTCGATCAGGAAATTTACTTATACATAATTTGACTAAATTAATGGATATTCTTGTTACCTCCTGAAAACGTATACATCTTGCATTAAAGTTTAAAACATACATCGCGGAACATATGATGAAAAGCGTGTTAGGATTCCCAAAGTATTACAGGTCGCTCCATAACTTTAATAAAGCAAAGTTAATATTTCTCATTAGTATCACCCCACCCCAGGAGTTTAGACGTATTAAAGAAAATGTGTTACACGCGAGGTGATTTTCCGTTGTTTCACTGTAACACAAATAATAATTCGTACCAAATAAAAATTTCAAATTATAATATGTTGGTAATTTTCCTCTGGCCTATTGAGTGCACGTGTAAATTGTTGTATATAATTCATTTCTGACTGAATGCAGCGCAGAAGAGCCTCGGAATAAATTTCCACTTATCCTACATACTATAAATGTCGAATATCGTTTAAAATAAAGGACATTGAAAAAATACGCCTTTCACACTGGAATGGGGCATTCCGGTTATACACCTGGTATACCCTCCCCAACAAGAGATAGCGGGGGCTCTCTCTCTCTCTCTCTCTCCCTCCTCTCCTCCCTCTCTCTCTCTCTCTCTCGGTCTCTAACGAGCCTGGCTAACCGCCAGCCGTGTCCATCGCTACGTCTCGAGTTTAGGAAGGTCAGCGAGCTTCTCCAAGGTCCCATAATCCTGGAGATCAGAAGAAACACCGTTTCTTCAACGGAACAAAACTTTTACCCGACCGCCCCGTTTCATTCACCGGCGAAATTGAAAAATAATTCGAAATGACTCCGAAATAATTCGAGTTTTACCGGCGTGCGACAGGTTTGGTTGGCGGTCTACGGATTTCTTTTCGCGGTTCGCTCACCGCTGAATAATAAAAACAACGCCGGCCTTCCATTATTTTTATTCGACTTGGCTCCTCTCGAGGAACTCCAGTTGCATCTTATACATAATAAACAGGCGGGCGATTATTTATTCGCGGCGGGTACGCGGATTTCCTCGGAATCGGCAGATTTTCCGTTCTTCTTCTTTTTCGTCTTTTCGCGACAGTTTTACGCCAGAAAGGAATTTCGCGGACGGAACGCGGAAGCCGAATTTTGGATAATTGCGGATTGGGAGGTCCGCGGACCTTCAATACCGCGAGAGGTTCAAGTTCGGACGTCACGACCGCGATTAATATAATAGGCCCACAAACGACGCTTTGCCAAATAATTTATGGGCCAAATTAATCAACAAAGAGGGAAACTAATCGCCTAACCCGTCATCGGTAAATATAGAGAAAAATGACTCGCTAATAAATTCATTAGCTATAATCAGTTCCGCTTATAGTAAAGAGCTCACTGCACACTTTACAACAGTCTAGATATAAAAAGGAATATATATATACGAGAGATACGAACGGACGATCGGTCGGTAAATAATAAGGATCGAGATAAGGGACGTTACGCCGGGACAAAAAACACACACTGGAGGGGTGGCGGGGGGTGGGTGGGTCTTTTTCCGTTTTCCCCAAGGAGAGGACGTGTCCGACCGAGCCCCCCAAAGTCCGGCATCTAAAAACGTTGCAGCGCCAACCCCGCCGTACAAACAAGCGGCTAAATAATTCAACGTATATCGAGCTGGATACGACCGGCCGACGTCGCGATGAGGTTTTTACCGTTTTTACCCGGCCCTCGTCCAGAGATGCACGCAGACAGTCTCGCTCAATAAAACGGCCACGATACAACTACTTTATCGCGGCTGAAAAAAAGAAAAACCCCGATAGAGCGCCAGACCGAAGTTCTGGCTTCTGGACAAATTATAACCGGGGGGGCCAATCACGGATTGGAAATTACTAAATGCGTTCTTTCGAAATGAATACCTCATTGAATATAATAAGCCCAATATTTTTGGTTCAATTCACTACAGTAGTATCATGAAAATGATACTCCACTCATTTCGGGGAGGCAGAGCGATCTGATTAAAAATTATATCCAACGCGACATAGGGGATGTTGGGTGGTCAGCGGCCGATGGGAACAAATCCCCGGCGGATAAAACGCGAGCTGGGGGCGACCGCAGCCGATCCCACCGCCGGCGCCCCCATAAAATCCCGGGATTTAATTCCAATTAAAACCCTCTTTAACGCGGGACGCTCGTTAATTTGAAAACGGCACCGGCTCCACTCCCGGCTTTTGTGGGGGGAAAAAGGGAGATGGAGCCGAGGGCCCGGGGCGACCGGAATGGAGCACCAGCCGACTGCAGAGGGATGGGATCATCGACTGAGTGGGCGTAGGAACGTTTCAGAGTCCGAGATTCGCATAAAGCATTTATTCGGGATCACCTGTCTCAGGACGGGGTGGACGGGAGTCTTCCCTCCGACGAGTGTCATGGAGGAGGAGGAACGAATGCAGGCATGGAACAATTGTTCACCGATATTGTTTTCAAAAAACGAACAACACGAAACTGAAAAGAGAACAGATGGATAATTCCCGGCAATAAATATAAGGACGGTAATGTACGCTGGCAACAGTGCTCCATCGGCCGGAACGGGCCACGTCTTTCGGAAACGAAAATTCACGACGTGTTCCGGTTCATTATTTCCCAGAGCGGGAATTTTTTACACTTCCAACGAACATTTTTTAAACTTATCCCCGTTAATTGGCCGGAAGACAATCGTGTGTTTTACGAATGTTAGGGGCCGCTCGACGGGAACTCTCAGTTCCTCCTGTCAGAAAGAAAGCCTTAACGTCCAAAGTTAAGAAAAAAGTGCAATGCAAAACTCTGAGTGTAACATATTTGCAATCTCGATACGTGTATATAAAACGGCTGACTTTTTCATTACGCCGGTCTTTATTATGTATCAATTCGTACTTCAGCGTAGCGCTCCAATATTAAATACATTCGCAGGTATTTCGAAAAATTCCTATACCGTAAAATTTAATCATCCCGACACCACAAAGGGTTATAAAACGTATCGGTCGGTTACAAATACGAGCGCAGTACAAAGCAATGCGGCAATATTTGAAATTAGGTTACATACCTTTTGAAATGAAAACTCGGAGAGATAGAGAGCATTAACTTCTAAATAACTGGACTCACCTGAAAAATAAAAATAAAGATTATTATTAATAGTATTTAATATAAAAATCTAAAGGGGTATTTTAGCTGCAATCGCATTAGCATTTTCACGTTTCAAGCTGACGAGTGTTGTGCCAAAAACAATACAGAGAAGGAAATAATTGAAAAAAAAGGTATATATTTTGAAAATGATTTTTTCAACTCGAAAGGAGAGTCAGATACGTGGCGAAAAGCGGCCGAGGCGTCGGAGAGGCTCCAAGTCTCATTTCGGAAGACAAACAAACCGCTCTACTAACGACATATCAAAAATTCAACGGGAAATGATGATGAATAATGGCGGAGGAGTGCGCTGGAAAAAAAAAAGATAGGCCTATGGGCAACGGTGAAGGCAGAAGGGCGAATAAACCGCCCAACGTTACACACTGGCAACTACGAGCAGAATTAATTAAAATAGTCAACACAACTAGACTAATTTGTGAGTCGATCGACTCTGTAGAAATGAACCAACTGTTATTTTAAAATACGCTATTCGCACGGTTTTTTACGATATTTTTAATTCGCTACCAGATTAGATGCGACACAATTTAGTATTTCGACCTTGCGTTTATTTTTCAAGTTGAATGAGTTTCAAGTCGTTTCTAATGCTGTGGAATACAGGCAGTTTTGAAACTCTGTGACCGAAATTCTAGTGGGGCTAAACCCGCTGTAACTCGTGGAGAAGGAATTTTCAGCGCCGTGTTAATTACATCCGGTGGACAGGAACTACCCCCGGTCAGGGTAGTAAAGGCGCCCTCAACACAGGGGGGCGTCAACTCGACAGAGCACAACACGCGTTAGTTAACACAATTAGGCGACACGTTCACAGAGCACTCGCACAAAACATCCCCCACGACCGAACCCTATTATTGCACGACACACCAGAGTCGATAACATTTCCCGGCCGAAAGATAATTTCCAGAAATGTGGATATCCTAAAAAGGGCACTTTTCGCTCGATCGGGACACGGTAATTATTTATCACTTCCGCCGGCTGGAGACCGTCCGATGTTGACCGTATAATTCGCAGTGAAAGCTCGTAAAGTGTCGTTTAATTCAAAATTAACGCAGTCGGGCCGTAAAACGCCGGTAATTAAATCTTAGGAACAATAAAACCGGTAGTGGCCCACTCTACCAGAGAGGGTAACACCGGCGGCGGGGGGGGGGTCTTATACTTTATTTATAACGCTTTGGGCCGGGGCATTATTGTCCCGCCCGGGACGAGCCCTCCCGTCCACGAAATGGAGAAGAACATCCAGTACGGCCCTCGCCTTTATTGCCTCCGCCCAGCCGACAAATAAATCAATTAATCTTTTCTCCGCTGCCCCGTTTCATATACGATGTCGTTCCTTTATTAAGCCGGCGTCGCGCCACGTCGTCCCCCCCACCACCCCGGATAAAACAGCTTTGAACGTTTAAGATTTCCGACCTAAATTCTCTTAGGACTGATATTATTATATTCAGTCTTGTAATTTTTATTGCTGTAAGTTCGGAAAAAACCCCACCGTACCCTGTATTACCCGATGGGAGGTGGCAGGCACTGTACAATCGTGGGCAGAATTTGACAAACGGCGACGCAGTCTGCATTTAATAGCCGCCTCTGGCAGGCACAACAGGCTCGATTGGCCGTACCCCACGCACAACCTGTCCGCCACAATACACACAACCGCAATACCGCCCATTCACAAATTGTCCGACGCCCCGTACCGCCTACCGGTCAATAACCAACTTCCCGAGCCTTAATTTCGCTCGGAATATGAAGTTGGGCCGAAATATCGCTGTTAAAAAAAACTGGAGATATTTTTAAAGTGTACCGCATTCGTATCTCAATAACTGGCCGATATCGAGCTATCAATAACTGTGTATTAAATCATCGCGTTAATACAGCGGTATAGCGGAGAAAATCGGGCAAAAATTGTTCAACGACAGTTTAGAAGGAGTCTTCTCGTAATGTTTTGCGAAGAAAAAAAGCGGATTGTCGTGCAGCGATGGGCGAATCCACAGAGTTGACTGATAATTTGAATTGTAAATTGAGCGATTAAAAATAATGTACGCCTAGTCGCGTCCGTATATTAACGCTTTTATTAACAGATGTTGCCGATGACTTTAGTGTAGACGCGTTAAGGGCAACAGAGGCAACATTCGGGCACATCTGTCGCGCATCCGGAACGAAACTAACGCTCCGGGGATTAGTAATGCGTGGTCCGCCCCGGGCAGGATATTGCGTCCGCGTATAAAAAATATTGAGGCGGTTCGTTTCTATTTTCCGAAATAAAAATAATCGGGAAAGCGACAAAGAATTGAATCGCGGCGAATCCCTTTTTAGGGGAAACTAAAGAAGCAGCGGCCCGAATGAAATGTCGAGACACAGAATCCTGCCCCCCCCCCAACGAGCGAAGTTTCGAAGGCAAAAGACACCATTTCATATCGCCCACCTTGAAACAGCCCCTAAGCCCTACCTCCTCTTTATTTATACTTTGAAACTTCGCCTTCGATATATTCGAAAAGTTGGCCCGCTCCCAACAAAGTAACTTAAGATACTCCCCGGGGATTCACTCGAACGTAAGACTTTCGCATAAATAGGCGGTCACCAATTAGATAGAGTACCGTTCTAATTTCGAGAATGCCTAATAAATTATCTAATCGGTAAGGATCCTACAGCCGTGAGGTGCTTCGGGGGGAGAGTTAAAATATGTTTCGAGAATTTAATCGGGAATAATAAGGCCCCGAACAGGAATCCCTCCCTGGGGTTGACAGGGGGTGGCCGCGAATTGGGCATTCCAGTGCTGTGTTGGCCATTTGCATTGGGGGGTCCTCTCTCGGTTGGGGGTCGACCCGAACCAGTTTTGCAACGCGCCCGAGAATGCCACATTACACACTCTCCCTCTGTGTCTTCACCCCGCCCCACCTTAATTGGAAATTCGTGACTCTCTCGCGGCTCCTTCAGAAATGTCCCGGAATGGGAACTGTCCGAGGCCTGGGCCGTCAGGGCGTCTTATCGCCGAAGAGGAGTGTGCCGGAAAAACGGCGAAACAAAAATCGTACTCCCCATTTAATTCCACAATTTCGGCAGTTTAATTTCGCTATTATCGAAATGAATATAACCATTTTAACAATTTAATTTTGCATATAAATAAGTGATAAGTTTTTTATTTCCTGTACCGATAATTGAGCACCAATTTTTACAAACCGAGCACCTGGCCGGAACCCACCCCCCCACCAAGGTATTCCTCTCTACACGGTTATTTTATCGATATAAAATACGATTCCTTTATAATTATACTACTCGCAAAGTACGCAACAGTGTATAATTATCGCCGCTATTTTAATTACTGCGAATGTTATATATTGCCTTGGCAGAGGCTGGTGCTGCATTAGAAAGCTAATACAGGAGGGCGTAATTCGTTCTGCGCCGGTAAAAACATAACGAACAGACCGAGTCAAGGCCTCCCCGTTAGTACCGACTAAGAACAATTATCTGTTTACAAAAGATGCGTTAATCTATCTAATCTAAAATAGTTTCTATCTTTGTTGTAAGTAAACTTGCAAAATTCGTATAGAAGTATAACTGTTCTTTTAGTCGAGACAATGCATTCCGTTTGAAGTGTCTATATTCTTAATTTCGTACGTTCGTTATGTTTAATGCCACATGTCATTGTTCCGTATATAAGCTGTGTGTTTTATGAAAGATTTAATAATTCATACTAAGCTCTCGCCTATCTTCGAATGTTATTCGCTGCAGACCGGTATGTAGGATGCAGTTATTTTTGACCTGAGGTCGCGGTTTTAGAACCCCCATATAGCAGCACTCCTCTCTTGTCCCCCCGAGGGGAGAAAGAGAGAGAGAGAGAGAGAGAGGGCGAAAGACGGGAGGAGAGGGAGAGATAACGAGAGGGACAATGAGGGAGAGAGAGAGAGAGAGAGAGATGGCGAAGGACGACTAATGCCACGGGGCTCTACGAATATAATAGCAGTGACAGGACAGATTACAGTTATCCAATTAGCAACAACGTCAGATAATTGGATCTCCACTTACCTAAGCAAACACTGCAATTACGCGGTTAATCAGCTCCCGAAATGGATCGCCTATCGAGTGACCCAATAATTCACTCATCGCTCGCCTCTCTACCGAATATAATTTCGAGCACGCAATAACAAAGTCGCACGATTTGGGCCCCCCCCAAATCTTCCTTCGGTCAATCCACTTCAGAAATGACAAAACCTCTCAACTCAATAGGCATCACTTTTAGAATACTGCATCGTCAACGGTATACATTTGCCAAAATATGTTCGACATTTAATTTTCAATTAATAATTTCAAACAGCGTATTCTAATCGGGGCAGATAAAACGATAAAGGTGTCAATTATTAGCCGGCACTTTAGGTTAGTCCCTCCGACACAATATTGGTAGGAAATGCGGTGGCCTTCTCCTATTAGCAGTAACGAAGAGATAATGTATATGTTTACTGAAGCCGGGAGGGATCCTATAATTGCGCGGTTAATCAGTTTTAGAAACAGACTGTTAAATTTGGCTAATGCAAAGGGAGGGTCTCTCTCTCTCTCTCTCTCTCTCTCCCTCCCTCCCCCTCGCCCTCTTTCTCTCTCGCTCTCTCCCCGGCCGGCCTAATGACCGAGACCGCCTCGTTAATAAGGGACCGGCTACTAATTACTTACAATGCTCAGGGTCGGTTATGCTACCAGCCAGCGTCAGAGAGAGAGAGAGAGAAAGGGAGGGAGGGGTTATCTGTCGCCCTCGCTAAGTTGGGGGGGTTGGAGGGGGCTTGATAAGAAGTTGACTGGGGGGGGGGCGAACGCCCATATTGGCAGAGGCGTCTCCACTAATTCTGCCCCCTAATCTCAAGTCCTAGTGCCGTCCCCGGCCCGAAAACCCGGATTTAGACCATTAACCCTTTCCCTACAGGGATGTTGAACAGGGACCGTCCCTGAAAAGATGTAGATACACTGTCCTATATTTGCGGACTACAATACGAGAAAACTTTTTATCGAGATTTATTTTTAAATTACCCGTCTATTCTGGTTACCCGCTAGCCCGTCAGCACTGTCTACTCAACGGTAACAGTGCAGGGGTCGAAATACAAAAAATTAGGTAAAGTATAAAGTTTAAGTGGAGCAATTCGTAATTTAAAGAATAATTTAAAAGTCCCGACAACTATTATTATCCGGCCGTTGAACTGGCAAATGATTTCACTTACTTAGATAATTAATATCGAGTACTGAGACGCCGCAACAAATAAATTGAGCGCGCCAGGAAAAACCGTCCGCAGAGGAAAATTACCAGAGGAAATTGATAGGAATCGAATTTTAACATCCCCGGCAGAAAATATTTTTTATGCCCATCCGAGTCGCTCATTTTTTCCGAAACGTCCATTAATCTCATAATCGGTTCTGGCGTCAAACCCTATCTCCTCGATAAAGTGATCTAATTAAAGATCTGAGAAAAAGTTGCGTTAATTGTGCGTTAAAAGTTGAGATACAGCCCGCTCTCATAATACAAATAATCTGTTCTCCGCCGCTACGATTATCCCCCGGGATGAGGCCATTAATCCTCTCACTTGTGGAATAGCCGTACACTACCAAACTTATATAAAGATAAAAGTCGGGATATTCTTTTCAACTGCAGACCGGTTTTCTTTTTCTTTTTTTTTTGAAATATCGATCTGAAAATGCAACTCTTTTCGCGAGAATTTTATAAAATTCTAAAGAAGGATCTGATTTCTTTACGAACCCTACGGTTACGAATTGACCCTACCCAGCGAACGGGGTCAAAATTAAACTGAGGTCATCACGTCTAATAAGGCACTCGCATTGAATGCAAAGACAAAATGAACTTTCTCACTGCTATAAAATTAAAGTCTTGTACACAGCTGACAGGGATTGTTATACAGAAAAGAGAAAAAAAAATCTGAACGACTTCTTTTGAGAAACATTTTTCAAGAAACTCCATTATTCTAGGAACTTTGTACGAAGAGTTCTAAGAAGTCTTATAATTAAAGAATGAAGGAATCCTCAGTTCCGATCTTCAAAAGCGGGACCTTTTGAAAAAAAAAAAAGCGAAGGTAGTTTTTAATCGCGCAAATAGCAATTTTCAAATTCCTATTCGTATTATTAGATAAATATAAGGAATAGTGCGCGGTATTCTAACCAACAAAACAAAGTGCAATATTATTATTACGTACACGAAGCCGCAAGAAGAAAACTGATTAAACGCACCAAGTTATATAATACGGATAACAAACAAGATAACACGTTTACTGCAATCGTTGTACTGTAATCATAAACGAATAAAATGAGAAATCACGAGTATTCAAAAAAATGAAAGCCCAATTTTATTACGAACATATATATTTTTGTGGCGAAATCCAGTAATTGATAGATAATTTATAAAAACGGTCGGTACAAATTTGGCACACTTTGTTCAACCCCAAAAGGTTTGCTTACACCAATCGACAGAACAGACCCGTTTGGTCGGTCGAAGCGGGCGGAGATGGTCGGAAGGCCTAAGCTAAATGGAAGAAAAATATTGCTCTAATGAATAAACTATTGACGGGATTTGGGGCCGAACACGTTCCACCATTCTGCCGATGATATTGGGCCATGAACCCCCGTTATTTATCTTTGCAAACCATCCAATAAGCTTCATTTTTATACCAACTAGACAATAACTATTTTTCCCTGGCATATTTTCGTAGTGGACGGATAATTTTATCTGTAAAACACAAACACGAGGTCTCATTATTTCAACAGTAGTAATAAATATAAATTACGAGTAATTTATTTCAACACTATCGTTATCCTTAAAACTGACAGGGACTTTTGAAACACCAACCGAGAGACCGGCAGTCGGATTAAGTGTCTGGAATTATAAATTAAGACTCTACTGTAATTAAAATTACCCCGAGGACGAATGACAAAATTCTGTTAGTCTAATAATCCATTTAAACGGTGAATTTAATTAGAAACGACTCTGGAATTATTTTGGGGTTTTCCCCGGCCCGACCCTCGACAAAAACTAGGCGTTCCACAGCCACCCTTCCCCCCCCCCCCGCCCCCGCACTCAACCAAATACAGAAAGAAATTAATTTTTTGAGAAAATGCCGTTTTTTTTTTTTAATCGATGGCCTCATTTCAGAACAACAGCCACTGCAGTGTTACTATCTGCAAATGGTACGAATGCTTATTTTACTGCTCTATACAGGGGGTTAAACTCTTTTCAAGATGGGCTCACTCATATAAATGTGTAATTTTATGCGTTATACAATGTGCATTGGTTAGACCTCAACTTTATCTGAGGAATTTAATTGCTTTATCTGTTCCTGTCCGGCCCGGACTTTCAGCCAGGAAAATTCTATTTATAAATGAGATACCGATAACACTCGACACATCATCGATTGCTCAACACTCGAAAACGAAATATAGCGAATTACAGGGGTTAAATATAATTTCTCAAACTTTATCACTCGAGTTCTACACACCGTACACGTTCCTCTACATTTATACAACGTCCTGCACTGAATCGAAATATATGTATAACGGGAAATATTGTGTATTGTACTTTCGGCGAACATGACGCAAGTAGTCGGAATGAGAAATGACATCATTTAGTTCCCCGCCGAACCTTTTCAACACCGAACGAGCATTAAAATTGCCTCGCTGCTGCTGTCGACTCTTAAATAACGCCGAGCCTTGTTGATAAATAACCTCACGGTCGGAACATTTAGTAAAATTAATCCTCGGAAATCTGCGTACAGAATATTAAGAACTTTCCTAACTCTTTCATTTTGACATACGTTTCAGTAATAATCCACAGGTGGACTTGTAGCTACAACCCCATTGCGACTATTTAGCCACAATTTTGCTCGTTTTAAATCGATTTTTTTTTTAAAAAACCGCTCTCCCAAAACGTGGGACGATAGGAGGAAATATTTTTACCCGAATTGTAAAAATAGGATAAAGCCGAGGGGGCCGATTTGTTTGGAATCGTCAACGCTAAAATAACCGAACGCTCTCTAACCCCCCGACCGGCCGTTCACTCCGTTTAGCCGTAATTCCCTCTAAAATTCGAAAATAAAATGCGCGGGGCGCCCACTCCGGACTGTAAATTCGGGCGGCCCAACAATCCAAACACGCCGCAGAAAGGGCCCGCGGATTAAACCCTTAAAACGGTCGCCTTTACACGGGGCTTACCCCATTATCGGAACCAACCCCCACCAACTATCGAACGGCTCCGTTCGTCCGCGGCGATGGAAAGGGTAAAAAAAGAAAAATTACCCCAAAAGTAAACAGAGTATTTTTTGTTTATCCGCCTGAACCCCCCCCCCCCCCCCACCACCACCGCCACCGGCCGCGTAATATATTCCGGGTATGAATATTTACGTATGAAAATTCTGCAAAATCCATTGTTGAAATATAAAAAAAAAATATTCGACGGAAAAATTCATTACGTGGACGCCCGATAAATCGAGGGCTGGGAAAAGTTCGAGCACGAAATTCATTAGCCGACCGCCATTCAGGCGGCAAATACAGTCGGCGACAGACACTACCGCAATTGGACCCGATCCCGAAGTATCCCGGACGGGCCGGTACAAAAAAAATATACGCGGATATAAATTGACAACAAAAGAAAAAGAAAAGCGAGAAACTCCCGCGCGTGCGATCGTCCCCAATTAACGCTGTACGCCAGCTAATATCACTAGCGACAAGGAAAACTATTTGGAACCGAGCTAAAATTAGACTGTAATACGCGTGCAACAGAATATACGAACCGAGGATAGAATTACCACAAAAATACGTTACTAGTATAAAATAATCGATTGCAATAAACTAGAAAATAAGGTTACAAATCTGTAGGTTTGGATCCCATTATCGTCGAGATCTATGAAATTCGGAAGGGTGGTAACCGATTTTCACTGGTCCAATTAATTGGGCGGTTCGAATGGTACCTTTCGAAAAGATGTCAATTATCCCGCAATTCCGACAACATTGTCGAACCCGAAGTAATCAACGCCGAATAATTTAGGTACAATATTTCAATACTCCATTATCCGCTCCGTCTTTGACCGTTGTAGGTAATTCAAGGTGATTGCGTCCCAAATAAATAAAAAAAAAAAAAAAACGAGAAACAGGGGGAATAATTAGCGCGTAACAGTTAATAGTAGCGGCCTTGGAACGTCTCCAAACCGTCTCAACACTGCATACATACAGATCGCCGAGGACATATTATACAACTTCTACCCCACCACAATCTGCCCTTATCTCTCTCGCCGATTTGGTCTTTTGCTAGACCGGTTTCGGCCGCTCGCCCCATCTTCAGTAGCGCTGTGTTAGTCACTGTCACTTGTACTGTGGCGGTTGTCTGTTTGTCGTGTGTTATACGAGGTCTGTTCAAAAAGTGTCGCGAATGTCAGTACAAGTACAAGTGACAGTGAGGATGCCCCCCGAAAAACATCCATTATATGACAGCGTTAAGAATGTGAATTGTAAATAGAATAATTTAATTCTAGCATAGAGAATGCACTACTAAAAACGTAACCCTCCATAACCCTTTAATGTTTTTCATACAGTTTGATAGGGCGCAGATTTCGGTGGGTCTTTCGTGTGCCATCCACAGACCAGAGAATTGACTACAAAACTTCACTATCCCTAAGCTCTATACAGTTTGATGGATATTCATTAAATTATTAATCTCGTTTTCAGTTCAGTGCTTTTCTTCCCGGTGCTGGCAAGTACTGTCCCCCGCGACGGTACAGGGAAAAGGGTCGGATCGCCCGTCATAAAAGGGCGGACGCTTTGAGCGATCAAAGTCTGACTGTTATCAGGTTCGGTGAGCATTGCCGGGTGAGTTGGGCAGAAGCACTGAAAGGATTATATTAGAAAATTCCGGGTGACGATGGACAGGATGACACGAAGTTTTATTAAATGGAACGCACTTCTTGGTGCGGCCGGGAACCGAAGGTCGTACATCGCGCTGGGCAATAAAAAATGGCGCCGAGGGAGGAGGCCGGAGGAGGGCCGGCCTTAATTGCCGGCCGTCCCCGGACAGAGAAAGTCACAGTAATTGGACGACGGGCAAAAACGTTAACATCCGCCACAAAGGGCGTCCTTTATCGCCGCTCCCGTTATAATTATAAGGGACGACACACTAAATTCCCACACACCCCACACCCCACCCAACTCGCCAGTCTTGCCCACAACAGAATTTCGCAAATGACCCGATAAACCGAGCCCCATTTACCGGTACGTGACAATAAAATTGTTCACTACCTTCCGTTATGACCGAGTTCGGAAAAGATATTCGCAATTTTCCTGAAGATATCCCGTTCTAAAATTTGGTCCTATAATTTATTACGTAATCCCTGATTTCCTACCGCGCAGTCGGTACAAAATTTCTAGTATTACGAGTCGGGAGAATGGAACGTTCGTCATCCCGTTGTGAGGAACGGCAGAATTAAATTGGAGACCTAATGACGAGGTAATTTACAAGTATAATTCTTGTTTTATTCTATTCTTAAACATAAAGTCATAACTCCGAAGTAGGGATACACGGGACACATTAGAAATTACTGTTTCTTCACAGCCGGCCACAACGCGCCCAGTAGACCTGTGGCTACGGAACCACAATTCCGGAAAGATATTTTCTTCAAAATTCGATTGGAAAAATAATCAATGTTTACGCAATTTCTCAACGAGTCTGTAGAGTCTTAATTAATTAAACAATCCTATTCGAATTGTTGTAAATTAGTGAATCTTAGTTTCACAAAAACAACAAATGCCCTCGGATACAATTCTGTTTGTCCATCTGTCGTTGGTTTTCATCTTGTTCGGCGAAAATTACGAAAGAGTCAGAGACGTGTGTCCGACACGTCTATACTTTGGAGCTTTTCTATAAAGCCCCCGACTTTAGTGCTGTTGAGAAAAAGCAGGCGACGGGATAATGAAAGCGGACTCGCTCCGGGGATGTGAGTAGTGACCCGAAAGGGAGAACGAAGATGGTTTGGGGGCGTAGGGAGGGATGGAGGGATGTAGGGGTGGGGCGTCATTAGGCTAAAAGGCGAGAGGGAGGGAGGGACACAGCCAATGCCCTGAGGACTCCTCCACTGCCAATTCGCTAATAATCTGCGTCTTAGAGGCGCGGCCACACACTCTGCCCATTTATAAATTCACTTCCAACACTGGACCTCCCACTGCCCTAGCTGCGGCGGAGGTTGCTCCAACCTCCAGAATTTCATCCAATAGCCAATTTTCATATTACACTTGGAGCAATATCGACAGTAGTTTATGCACTCCAGTGATTAATACCGCCCAAGTAGAGGTAGATAAAAAACCTATTTCAGGAAAGCATCGTATTAATATTCCCAATTGTTGTATAGTGGGGGACTACAACGATTGGTATATTAATATAAACTAATCGGCGCATTAATAGAGCACGGAATCGAATCAACAACCAATGTCAGCTATGCATAGTTAACGCGACTCCTAGATTGATATCGTCCAATTAACATTAGCTGTTCATAAATACGGTAAATACGTTCGTAATATAATCCATATAGAAAAAAATCGCGTAGCCGAACTCTGCAATCCTATTTCGTATAAAAATATAACTCTTTTTCAAATTGAGACAAACAACAGACGGGACATATCTGATATAGAAACAACTTTTTCTAAAAACAGTCGGGCAAACAACAAACCGAACTTATCCCCGATGTAAAATATACGTACCAATATAATTTGTTTTATTTTTTCCAATTTCGTGCGAGACAAATATTTTCCTCAACTTACACTGCTGGCCAAGCTAATTACCGACAACAGTTTTAAAGTCTACTTCGGAACATCCAAACTGTTTCCAGAGCGACTATTCGCACTCCGCAGACGATATTAATATATCCTCGCCGGCTTTTTACTTTCATAATTGCCGGCGGTATTTTATATTAATTTTCCTATCTTTTGACGCATTTTTTGCCACCGCAAAAAGTTTTGCATGGGGACGCGTTGTTCATTTGAACATCTCGCCTGAGTGCTTATAGCGGCTCCCCGCTCAGTAATGTTTCAAATGATGAGACACAATTAAACAAAAATGGTGAGTCTAAATGGGCGTTAAAACGCCGCCGAGAGCAAGAAGTCATGAATCGGGGTAAAATCGAGAAGGCCATTTCCCCATTTTCAGTGGCACTTAACATTTTCAGCTACAATAGCTAAACTTTTTTACCCCAATTTTCCTATTTCTACTTTCTTTTTATCCGGGGGTCTTAACTACTGGTTGTTGCAGTGCCGCATCTAGGTACAGTATTGCCACTTACTTTCAATGTTGGTTTCATTGTTGGCCCAACCGCCCTCCCATTCAGTAAAACGGATAATAATACTCACCCGGGTCTCACTACTTCGTAGGCGTCTCATTCTGGTCGAAACAATTACGAGTTTTTAGGACAGAAATTTCAGAACCCAGAATTTCAGGACATTCAAAAAATTATATACACGGGGGGGGGGTGGCTTTATATTGGCCAATTCTTGTTGCGCGTAAGATGAATCGAGGAAATAATTGTGGCGCCGGCGGGAAAGTAATTTTTGAGAAAACTAACACCGACCACCCCCCACGCATTTTTTTAATTCGGGACGGTGTTAACGGGCAGCAATACGATCCTGTAATTGACACCGGCGCCTATTTACTTTTGGCGAGAAAACCCGTCGGTTGGTTCCAGAGGGGGGGAAACAATAGGCCGGTCGGTCCACAACATACGAATACAAAGGGAAAGGGAGAGAAGAGGAGGCGCAATACAAATTCGTTTTTCCCATAAAATTACCGCGCGGCCTCGACCGATGTTTACTGTACAATGCAAAACGCGATAGCTAATATCGGCAGTCAATAGCATTAGCTTTGTTAAAAGGATCGGCGCTTTGTACCACGCTATACTCATTATACGAATAGAGTAAATATGCGATGGAGGTAATTTCGGGTGGCGAACAGGAAAATTCTCCCCAGCGACGGTCAAAGGACACGTCACTGGGACAGGCAATGTGCAATATCGTCGCTCGTTATATTATTTCGTCAATAAAATACAGGGAATAGAGGAACAAAGCTGCCGTAAAACCATACAATTAATCTCTTCTGAAAAACCTTATTATTCGTTCCGTAAATCCATATTTTATGACCTCACCTCTCTATTCCACGCTTTAATTTAAACCACGCTACCGTAATTGTTAAACGACACTATATTTTATATATCCCTTTTCAACCTGGTTTTTATCGAAGCGGTCAATTTAATGTCAAGTCGGTGCCAGGTACATTCAACTTTATTTCAGTTTAGACGAATTGAAGAAATAAAAAAAAAAAAAATTATCCGCGAAAGAGTTAGAAGAAACGAAATAAGTGCATCAGCGAAGAGTACTTTGGGCAGTGTTGAAGAACTAATTTCAAGGTGTTTAATGTTTAAATCGCTATAAAACTCGAATTAAAAAAAGAGCGAGATTGGACTAACATTAAAATTGAAGCAAATGCCAAAAAAAAAATACACTGTGATAATGGAAGGGAGGGTAAAATCCGTTAATGGATTAATCCGAAGGAAGGATAAGTTTAAGGAAGATACTAAAACTCCAAAGGTATTAACCGAGTTGGAGGAAGGTAAGGACAGATATCTCTCCCCTGGGAGTAGTTCATTCTCATACGACCTTACTCTCCTTTCCGTTATTCCGACCTTTCTCTCTCTCTCTCTCTCTCTCTTATTCCCTCTTTCTCTCATTCCCTCTAACCCCGACAGTCCGCCATTTGGCATACTCGAGTTTGCAAGCGATAAACTTATTTTCACTGAAGAAAAGATAAAACTGTTTCAAAGGGGAGGGGGTGGGGGTGGGTGAAAACCGTGTTCCTCCACCATAAGCCACTGTACTGGAGACGACCCTATGACCTATATACGGTGACAATGGCGAAAAATAAAAACAGAAGGCGGATAGAATTGTTCCTTCAACTGAAAATTTCAACCGAACGAAAAAAGTGTGAAAAGAATTATTAGTAATAAGGAGAAAGCCGTCCGATTTTCAAATGATATTCCTGTAACATTGTCAGTGAAAGTATCGCAATTGTTGAAGTTCGAAATAACTTCACGAAGGATATGACAATGCTATCATGTCAATGATATGTTTCCTCGGGGGACACAATGAATATATTCATTTTTTGTTGGGAATAGAAACAAATCAAATTATAAACGCATCTTATAATAGATCGTATAGACATCGTATAGGAATCATTGCAACCGAAACTATTACGTTTCCTATGTATATTATTATACAAATGTTTGGACGATAGGAAAGATGTTAACTGGGATAGCTCCGCTTCAAATCCTAGAAACTTCTCTGTAACACAAGTGAGCCTGCATCAATTTGGCAATCATCGTTACACCGTCTCTCTACGGCCGCAATTAGCCGACGCTCGGAACCGAGACTGCACGATTTTTTTTTTTTTTCAGAACAGGTGTTGCGATAACCGCAGTCGGAAATGAAATAACATTTCTGTTTCTTACACACGGCAGCCTTAGAAAGGGTATTTTCTTTCGGGGTACCGATTCCAATCTGACCTCTTGAGGAGGAACGAAAGAAATCTCTTCGCCGATCGAACCGTGAACGCGTTAAAAGCGTGCCCACTTTCAGACCGGCCGGACGCCCCGAGGTACAACCACAACAACCCGTTTAAGCGTCATTATCGATAACATATTTATAAAACGTATAAACGAAATAACAACCTTACAAAATGCTAATACCTATTAGAAACACGAGACTGTTAAATATCCTGTCATACTGTAGTATCGGAAACATATATAACTTGTGTTAGTTTACCTTGCCTGGTCCGTAAGGTTACTAATTACTATACCGTGGAATAGATCAGTCGAACGCCAGAAATTGCGCTTTCATTCGATACGATGAGATTTTACCCCTAATTTTCGGCTGTGGGGGTACTTCAAATTCTGCAACACTAGCTTAATTACACTACAGCTATATGCTCGTTTGATGTCGCAACATTCTTCCTTTAACACGAACAAACGTTTACGATAACAGAAAGCCATTCCAGAGGCTGTAATCCAAATTACAGAAGTGTGGAGGTTTCGAGAGTTGTGGAGAAAACAAGCGGAATCGGCGAATCCGCGCGACAGGGCTTTAAAACATTTTAATTAAGTTCCGGCCGGGGGCGGGAGCCTCGATCTGTTTAAACGTGCCTTTACGTTTACCGGAAAAAGTGAAAAACCTTTTCCTCCCTTTTTTTTTTTTTTGTAAAGCGAGGGGCTGCGGGGAATTATTCAAATCCCGGGCTAACGAGACGCAAGCACGGAATATGGAAAAAAAAAAAAGGAAACCGGGAAAGCCTCCTATCATCGATCCCGCGACTGGAAATACGTCAAATCGCTTAGAGAAGTCTGGACGTTTCGATTAAAAATCCGCCCCACCTGCATATACACACAGAGGCTACACGGGGGCGGGGGCAAGCAGGCGAAACTGGGAAAAAGGGACACTCGAAAGCTTGGAAAAAGTTCGAACTCGAATTACAGACTGGAAAGCGATCAAAGCCCGCTCGCCCATCAGGCTACCTGCCAAAACTCAATTCCCATGTGGGATTCATTAAATGTTCCAGCCTTCGCCTTTATTTCCGTGTACCTAGACCTTTATATCCGTTAATTTTTTTAATACATAATTCCCCTATAAAAGTATACTGAAATCCAATTATGTACAGAAACCGTATCTCAGGTATATTGAAAATCAATTCCGATATAACTCCAATACGATGCAAATTATCTGATTTCTGACACTGAAAATCTGATTGTGGCCTGAGTAAAATTGCCCTTATACGCGGTGGTAATTCGGAAATAATTCTCTGATCCTCGTGGCGCGAACACGAGATGTGTTGTGTGTATGTGTGTGTGTTACACTAAACACGCTGTTTAGCGCGGCGTAGAAACTTTCAACGAAAGCGCTGGGGCTTTTCAAATTTCAACCAGTTTTCAAACTGCCCCGATGAGCATAATTTTGTACGCTTGGTCCTACCAACAGTGCTTTGGCTTCTTTGACAAGATTATAAACACGTTTGTACAGGGAACTGAGATTGCGCTATAGCATTTAAGTTGAATTTTTTAACATACACGTGTGTATATATATATATATATATATATATATATATATATATATATATATATAAGGTTTGAATGGAAAACCTATAAAATAAAACGAAAGGGAAATCCGAAACTGGGAGATAGGGACAACAATGAAAAGTGTTGAATTTACTGGGTAAGCCGTATCGTTGTTTCCGCACAAAACCGAGCCACTCACCGCCCCCCCCCCCAAGCTCAATTCTATAGCCGTCCTACCAAATACACATTTCCAATTAAAATCAGACAGGGAACAGCGCAGAAAATTTATTTTAAATTTAATTAAAACTCGAACGGGGGGCGGGGTCACTGACTCCGAAGAATAGATTAATTGACGTCGAAAATGCAATCAATAATGTTCGGTTAACTAATCAAATATTTGGTTAACTGAGTATTGACGAACTGAAGGGGTACATATACGATGGCATCGAACGCAATAATATACCTTGTTCGGGCCGGGATGTTATCAAAAGTGAAGACTGGATTGGATATATTTGACTGTTCCTCGTTTTTTAATTTACGAATAGCGTGGGGAGGGAAACGTTTTCCGGAATACGTCACCGGTGAGGAAAGTTCGGTATTGCCGCGATCGCCAATTGGAAAACGGCGACATTACGGCAAAAATCGGGAAGACGTTCGATAACAAATCCGAATTAGCCGGGCAAAGTAATTCCGAGGGGGAAATAAGGGAGGTTCGTTCGCCGATAGGGAAGAAGAGGGCGGCGGCGGTTTCTTACTTATATCAGGACTGGCGGGCGCGAGATCGCCAGGGGATGGGAAAAACGAAAATACAGAGACAACGGATTGAATTCCCGGGGGGAATCGATGAAATACATGAATAGGACATGAGCCGCACACGCCGTGGGGACGACTCAATTCTCTGTCCGGGACAGAGGCCCGGCACAAAGCCCGAATAAATACCTCTCCCACCCCACTTTAGCCATTCCCGGACAACAAATAACATATTTAACCCGACAATTCTTAGATATTGTCCATACCCTAAGTCTTCCAAACACTGCGTCGACCTCAAAGTAATACCGAAATATCGTTCCAGCGGTTCCTCTATTTTCCGATTTACATCGAGAAATTTCAGTGTAATAACCGCGTAGGGACAATAAAAAGGCTATTTATTTAAGCTTATATCTATTACAAAGGCGTACGAAAAACAAGCGTGGATTTACATTCGAACAGAGCTCAAAGGCTGGAACAATCTAATTGTGAGCGCGTAAGTCAATCCAACTTATTTACACGAAAGTGATTTGAAAATTGAAAAACAGTTTTATTTTATAAGTCTCAACTCCTTGAATTTGATAATCCAGTAACAAATAAGAACATTAAGCGTTTACTTTTCAATATTTACGAGTTCTCTGTATTCAATTTCTCAATTAACCTTTATCGACTTTATTTAATAGCACCGAAAATGAACATTTCGTATTTGGCACAAGCGGAAAGGGAAACTGCGCGAAAAATGGAGCGAATATGGGAAAGCGCAAAAAGATAAATTACGGCATCGTATCTCGTTTAATTCATCATTTCGGGGTAAAAGCATCGCGGAAGTGTTATTTCGGAATAAATATTTAAATCTAGAGCGAAAATGCGGTCTCAATATTAAAAATTAACGCGTCGCTTTTTTACGTTCCTATTCCCTGTGTATATATTTTTGATGCGTTTACAGTGTGACCAGTTTAGTGCGTTAATACCGTCCGTTTGTGTTGTCTAAATAAACGAAGTCGACAACTGCTTAAAACTATATATTCGTAGAACATGAGGCAAAGCCAAGGAAATGTAGAGCAAACACAAACAGATTCTAGGGTTTTTAAACGGGTTTATAATAGGCATTTATATATTATATATTAATATAACAACTATATAATATCGTTAACTACATACCGGTACATACCAGATTAAAAACGACATATTATCGGGATTAACAAAACTGTACTATATGGAACGCCAACGGTTTAACCCGAGAAGGAAATGACTCGACCACTTTGGAATATCATACAAAAATAAAGTTGTTTTCGTTTCGAGTAATTTCAAACAAAAACAAGAGAAATCAAGTGGCCGCCGAGAGAAACCAGATATCCAACTTTCACTGCACTCGCGGACAGATTTCACCTGCATTTGTGTTTTCCACAATTTTTATAGATATCGTTTCAAAAATACGACAGTTGGCAAAACCGCAACAAGCGTAGAATCCACCGAGATCATTAGTTGAGACTATTTCAGACTAGGGCC
Source organism: Lethocerus indicus (assembly GCA_019843655.1). NCBI lineage: Eukaryota > Metazoa > Arthropoda > Insecta > Hemiptera > Belostomatidae > Lethocerus > Lethocerus indicus. Next base: position 1,323,912 of record JACDQD010000007.1, on the reverse strand, counting down.
GATATTTTCCATCCTTTCCTCTGTCCTTATGTCGATTTAAAAAAAAACAAGAAGCCAGCAGTTGAACGCGTTCCACTTTACGTGCCGTTCATAACGACTACTGTATTATGTATCGAATGCGATACACAGAGACCAATCGGGGTCATTTCAGACGAATTAAACTAACAAAGATCAGAAGCGACACTAAAAATCCCATACATCGCGATTTATTTATTTACCGCCCGTTCTACGAATGATTTATTTTAATTACGACGCCGCTGCCGGCTCTTTGCTGGGAATAAAATATTACGGTGGCCCGGGCCGGCAGATCGGGCCCTCCACAGGGCAAAAAGTAATAGCCCCCCTTCATCAACGGTTCTTCAATTCTATCTCGCGAATTAAAAAGAAGCAAAAATATATATATCTCTCTCTAAAAAAAGAAAAGGGTAGCAAATGAAGCAGTAGTTTTTTGGGCGGGGGGTCACCCATCAAAGGGCCCAGTGACCCGTGAAATCTGGTTTTAATTTATCCCTCGTTTTTTTTTTTCTTTCAGCCCATTCAACAATCTTTTCTATAAGGACAGAGCGGGGCGCCCAAAAAATGAATCGGCCCTTCTTTAGCCCTCTCCAACTTACTCTTTCTTTTTTTTTTCAACTTCACGTTAAGACGTTCCCAGAAATTAAATCGTGAAAAAATGTACAAAAACTGGGGCGCCCGAGCCCGCCGGACGAGGCGACTGTAGCAACCCGATTTTTTCTTCCCTGCGATGTTGTCGATCTCTCGAGAACGTTTTGTTCGAACCGAAAAGGTGGGGGCGGAGGGGGGGTCTCTAATCGAAACGCGGGTGGCAATTAAAATTTTGAAAAATAGACGGCAATTAACGTGAAAGGAAGAGTTCGGTACCGAGCGTGGAAACAATATAAAGGTACTCGAAATGACTTAGCGAGCACTTCAAAAGGAAACTTTCGGAAGAATCGGAGCCCTGGAGTGGTAATTATTGAGTGGGGCCCCGATGGAAATGGCCCCAGGGACAAAGAGGCGACTCCCCGGTCGGCCTTTACTTTCCGGATCGCTAAATATTATGCCATTATTTAACTACCGCCTTCTGCCCCCGCGACAGTACCTATAATGATACCTCGCGAAACTATGGCCACTCTATTATTACTGAGAAACCCTCGCGGCTCGATGAATTCCGTACATTTCAACCCTTGAATACTCACGAATGGATCTACTTTGAACCCGGTGTTGGTGCCTTTCCTCGAGAATTCCGACGCTCGAGGATTCGCCTTAATATAATTATAGGACATTAAACGATCTCTCCTACCTCGGAAATAAGATTAAACTTTGTCGCCCCCGGCAACACAACAGTGCCACGAAGCGCGGAATCAAGATATCATTTTGCCGAAAACGACGGCTGATATTTATTCCCTTAGCACGATTTCTCAGAACGGGGTGGTGGGATAATTTCGCCCATTGTGAATGTACGACGGGACAAGAATAATTCAAAATACCTTGGTAATTTTCAGTTAATCCGTTAGAAATTAATATAAAAATATCCGACAACTGTAAAGTTTTATAATTCTATAAAATGTTTTAAAATTTAAAGAGACCCGCTATTATAAAAAAGAAACCGCTTGAAATGGATCATTAGTGATATATCCGTTGTAACTAGTCCAATATCTATGTCAATATAAGAGTAGGATGCCGGCAAGGGAAGAGAGATAAGTTGAAGAAATCGCGGGTAATCCAAATACTGGCCGAGGATAGAAAGGCTGAAAAGAAGGCGGCCCCCGCCTACTGGGGGGGGGGGGGCAGCTCCGGCCTCCCCTAAGATTTACTGCCTCTATTATTCGAGCCCCTGTACCCTCCCCTACACCGGCCGCCCCCAACACTCACACTCACACCTGCACAACAGAGAGGGAGCGAGTTAAGGGTTCAATCAAAGTGGCGGTGGCGAGAAACAGAAAGAGAGAGAGAGAGAGAGAGAGAGAGAGAGTAAAAGAAAAGAGAAACCGTAATTGCTTTGCTACAAGCTCCACCTATAATGGGAGCCGGCCGGAGGGGTAGGGCAGGGCAGGGGGTTTAGTTTGGCAGTCTGACCGCGAAAATAATTGGACGGTATCTTTTAAAAATAACTTAGAGCCACGGCTGGAAGAAAACACTAATAGCCTGCGAAAAGATTTAAACCGATCCATCGACTTACCGGAAAGCATTGTATCGACAAAGAGGGAACATACATTTTGAATGATATTTCTCGCGGTAATTTTATAAATTCATCGGATGCTACACCGGCCTGGAGTTTTGCCTCGGCTCGCCCCCGGAGGAATACAGAACAAAGTTGGGCGCAATATAACAGAGGACAACGAAGCGTCTCAAAAACCTCAGCGACGACCCAGCTTTTTCCGAAACTTAAATTGCCCGATGAGGACGTCCGGAACCGAGCCCCCGCCCCTATCCCTCTCCAAAGGCTGTCCGCCCCCGGATACAGCTTTAATACAAAGTAAATCCGGAGGAGACCATAAATCCCCCGCTCCAAGCCCGTTTACCGCAGACCGAGCGTCGAACCGCCCCACCGATAAATAACTCTTCTACCGAAACGAAGGGATACAGTGTCCGTGTATGAAGGGAGGAAAAAATAAAGAATAGGGTCAGAATGGACGGAAGTGAACTCTACGACGAAGTACAGACGGCAAATGAAAATTCCGCATTTTATTAATGTAATATATTACCAATTACGAACGAATTTCCTCCGAGAAAATTATTAATAAAATCATAAATTAATCGGTTACTTTTAATTTCGAAAACCGGCTACAAGTTTGCACGTCCGCATGACCGCCCTATTCCGCTTTCGGCTTGTTCCTAACTTCGCCCGGTAAAATAAACTTTTGCCGCTAATTATTCAGGAACGAGTATCTAACGAACGTTTCTTCCAGTCGACTGTCTCGGGGCGAAAATCTCCGAATATATATTTGGAGTAATAATTTCGCGTTTCGGACTGTAAATCGAGTTTTTCAAAATGTAGGGGGTGGTAAAATATTTGCCGGAAGAGGAAAAATATCGGCAATTTACCGGCGCTGTGAGAGGGGCGGCGGCGGCGGTATTAATTCGGTATAATTTTCACCGGAGAGCGATAGGACCAGGGTTACGATAGGAGTCCAAAATGCATCAAAACAACATTAGGCCGCATGCAAACAAAGCATTGGCCGAAATGGGCCACCGCATTATTGTAGCGACTTCATACCGCGGCCCGATATCCGCGAATAATGGGCTTCAATCATTTCAGTAGTCGTCACATCAAAGCGTTTCAATGTATACGAAATTCGGCACCGAATTGAACGCAATTATACTGTTTCCTAATGTCATTCTGTAAGAATTCCCGAATCAATTCGGTTAATATACAACTGGCTAAATACACGTACCAATTATTTTAAGCGAAGGCAAAATATGAAAAGAAAAGTCGTCCGACATTAATGTATTGCCGTTACATGACCAGAGTGGATTGCCAAAGATGACGGGAAACTAGCGCACAATCAGATGGGGCAGTTGTACCTATCGCGATTGTTACCCAATTTGTGTTTAGTTACAATGGACAATCAAACACATCATATCTCTGTAGCGGGGGTGTAGTGCCGTTGAAATGAAAACGCGTTAATAAATACGTTCAAATGCCCAGGATACTTTTGTATCGGGGTATTCTCGCTTGAGGTACGAATGAAATTTCCTGCATTCGGGGAATCTAACAGTATCTTTCGGGTCGAATTGGAGAATGAATGAAGTCGCCCCCGCTGCTAGGGGGTGGGAAATAAAGAAGGGCGGGTATGATTAAAGCCCCCCGTGTGGGGTGGGCATTGTTAATTTGTCCTCTGTGGGGTGGAGGGACAGGTGTCGGGGACAAACGGGGAAGTGGTGGGTGGTATGATGGGCAGGCGCGGCCCCCCCCCCCCCACCAAACTACACGTAGCGACGGCAGAGGCCCAAGGTATTGTTTTAGCCGGCGGCCACTCTCCCGGCCCTCACATTGTCCATTCATCAGGGACGGGCCAAAAACGACAGATGAAAAGCGGGAGCCGGCCTGGAGCCCGTTCAATACAATACACCGCCAATAGGCCATCATCATTTAGGTCCTATTAACGGACGTCCCCTATATAGAGACCCTCCGGCCGAGATCTAAGTCGGCCACTCGAATACTGCATCGAAATGAGAAACGGTCAGTTCCCATCCCGTTATGAAATTAATTACATATAACGACAAAGTCCTTTTGTCTTTCTTGTATTCCACGTTCGTCTTCTTTTCGAGGATACAACATATATATATTTGAGCTTATCGAATTTAATGCTCTCAGAATATATCGGTACAGTCCAATTCGATACAATTTCCATTACAGTTTATTAATTAAATTTAAACAATACGAATTTTCCATTATACGGCCCAATAATAATTAATAAAACCTCCGTCCGAATCGGATAATGTAAGCGTCGATTTGCAATGGCCGAGTGATAAGGAAAAACAGTAAAGGCGGCGCAAATTACGGACCAATTTCGGTAGAAGTGAAAATACAGAGGAGAGGGCCGCCCACTCCGGGGCCCAACCGGGTTATTATCCCTTTTACCCTTTTCCAACCCTCGCTCTGTCTTCAACCCACTTCACGAAACCCTCACCAAGTCAGATAGCGCAAACGAAATTTCGTACAAATAACAGAAATGAAATACCTATAAATCTAATTAATTTACAACTGTATTTTAAAACCTATTCGGGTGTATGGAATTGAGTCTTGGGCCTCGTCCACCTGGCACACGAAAAACCATTATTAAACGAAAGCAAACACTCCGCCGTGCCCTAAGTAATCGGCAAACATAGAAGCGGTGTCGATAACGGGTAGGTCCATTTACCCCCCCCCCAGGGGTGGGGGTGGGGGGCTGTTATCATCCCGTGCTCCAGTTACTTGTTCCAGAGCCCCAGTGTACCTGTTGTTTCTTATTAGATCGCGTCCGCCAATTAAAATTCCGCTGGACCGTCTCAAACGGCATAGTTAACCGGCAGTAACTACTAGAGGCGGGTATAACTGGAGCAAAACATCTTCATCGTTGCGGCGCGCCGAATTCCATTTCTCTTATTGCCGTCTGGCGAACAGAAACTGCCGGATAAGTGGATAAATAACTGCAGTACACCGGCCGTTCGGGGAGGAGTGCATTTAACACAGGCCGTATACCTCTCATCGGATTGTATTTTAAGCTCGCATTTCCTCTTGACCGGAGGGAGAGCTTATTTCTCCGATTACCTGACTCTACCCAACGTCTCCTCTTTATATAAAAGTACAGAAAAAATAAAATTGTAGGGTGGGCGGTTCGACAATTAGGGTTAGAAAATTGGTCGGATTCGGACAGGAAATTACGATCGGATTTAGGCGCGCCCAAAACATTTTTCCTCCCCCGGAACAAAGAAAACGCCCCCCACAACCGGGCAACGGTAAAAGGCAAATAGTTCGGAATCCCAAGTTGGTAATAGCAGTGGGCTCCCTTTTACCGTAAAGCGAACGGTCGGCGGGTCGTGTCCTCCGTACCGTCGTCGTCGTCGTCGTCTACGGTAAACCAGTTTCCGCCGGCCGATTCTATTTTAGGGATACGCCGGTTACAAAACGCGAGACCGCTCTGTGCCCGCGCCACTTTCGTAACGGCAACTTTTTAACGAGGAGGAGGAGGAGGAGGCGACTATTTCCTCATGAAACGGCGGCCCGGAGTTCATCACTCGGATTTTGGCGGCGAGAAATAATAAACGGAACAGAATACACAACACAAGACAGTAAACGTACGATGCCCCCCCCCTCACCAGAATTTAGTCCATTTGTCGCATCCGAGCTTTGCTGTTCCCGACGTAGATTAGCAAATTGCTAAACATCACACTGGTGGACCGATTCAATCCGGTGCTGGATGCCGCTTTAATTAAGTAATTCAATCGCTATTATCGCCATGCCACACCACGGTTGCAAAGGCGTATTTCCACTGTGGAAATACATACCGCGATACAGTAAATAATAATTAACAATTATTTGAAACAACAATAAATCTACAAACTATACTTACGACCTGCAGTGGATAGTTCACGGCACAACGGTTAACAACTAACTGCTTATTGTGAGGGGGGCCAAGTTGTTATTGTTGCAGTTCGGACCTTGGAACATAATCCTCGCCCGAGCTCCTACCCCGTCCCCTAGACTTAAGTCAATTTTCGCATCTACTCGCGCGAATATTTACACTTTAAAATATACAACAATTTGTTAATATTATAATGTAATAATAAACGGTTTTAAATCGTTTTACCTAGAGCAAAAATAATATTTAATTACAAATAGTGAAAATCTGTTTAAGAAACGAAATCTAATTTCATTTTATGTTGGACGTTAAATCCGCTCTATATCTTTTAACGGATAGAAATTGACTCGTATCGAGGTCGGAAATATATTATAAATTCAAATTTTCAACATAATTAAATAGTTATATAGATCTCACCGCATGTTTATACCCGATTTATATCGGTTGGATAAAACGAATTCTATCGTGACGTTGCTGTCGTAGAGAGGGCTACCCCCTAGGAACGAACGACCCGAATGTTTAGTCCTGGATACGGGGGTTGAATATTTCCCTCTGGCAACTAACCAAAATGGGGAGCCGCTTCCAGGCCCCCGGCTTTTCGAATTTCCTTTCATATTCGTCAGTGTCCCGTATCGCGCATCACTATTTACATAATCTTCCCGGCTATCTATCATTCCCCCCCCCCAACCCCACAGGACCCGTATCAATTTTCCTTCATGTCCGATTCCTATATGTTTCGCCTCCACGGCGGAATTACGGCGGTCCATTTTTCACCGCCGACTAAATCGTCGAGAGTATCTTCCGTTAAATTACTCGTAAATTATTCGCGTACCGGGGGAGATCCTCTACCAGTACCAGTTTTAAATTTAGACCCGTCAGCCTCAAAGTTATAACTTCATTCGGTTTATGGCAAACAGATGATCAAAGTCAACGAAAAAATTATTTTCTCCTACTCCATAATATAATTTCGTGAGTAAAGATACTTTCGGGGATACTGAGTAATAATGAAACTCTCCCTCGGACGCTAAATCACAGATTTGACGATACGCCATTCGACTATGAGGAGGCGGGGGGCGAGTCCGGGTTGATGCTCGATTTCGAGGCCCTCGACGAGAACTCGACCCGGGGGGAGGGGGGGCAGGCTCGTCGTGTTTTGCATTTTAATAATGGGACCGGTGGAAGCCGGGACCCGAAGGTCCCCGGCCGGCCTAATAACAGCGGCCCGTCCTTGGGACGCGCCGCCGACAAAACCAGAAAATTAGGCCCGTGAAATAACAGGCCCGAAAGAAAAAAAATTAGGCATTTAAACGGAGGTTGGATGAGGCGCGCCCCCCCCTTCCACCACCACCACCATCTCCCTCGGAATAGGTCTCCAACCCGAAATATTTATGATGGTCAGGGCCCCTCGGTGAATGAATGATGAAGGATAATAGATAGCCGCCCCCTCCGCCCCTTCAGTTCCCACACGGCTAATTAACTGTAAACACCGCCGGTTATTCCGTACGCCGTTTCGACGGTTGCCGGCATAAATTGGGCCTCGTCACTCTGTTGCGTAATTTTGAAGACAAAAATTACAAAACGGAGCCCGATTTCAAAAGCGGGTCGACGACCAGACTCAATTTATAATTACCGCGGACGTTCGAAACGTCCTCAGTTAATCCTGAAATTGGGGTGATATTGAAAAAAAATAACGGACATACCCGATAAACTGAACCGGAAAGAAAAATACCAGAAATATAACAAAGAAACGAGAGAGCTGATAAATAGACAGTAGATTAGATAATAGAAATATCGTAAATGTTAAAAATACGTTAAAACGGTTCGATCTTACGAGACGAAAAAATTGTTACAGTTTTCTCAGTAAACCCTCGCCCCCAAACAACAGAAAATGGATTCCTGCCGCGTTTTTATTTGCTTTCCGCCGAGGGATAAAAATATTCGGTATTGGCGCGCCCCCGGCCCCCATTAAATATCCCAATCGGAAAGAGTATTCAAGATCTGCAAACAGAAGTGGGGCGGAGGGTATTATAAAAAGACATCGCGCGGTAAGCCCCCGGGCCCGAGGGGACGCCGCCAATTTCATTCACGTCACGTCCGCACCCCACACAGCCCCCAGCCACGACAACAAATCATCCCCCTAATAAGTGGCGCCCCCTACCGGTCGAGTGCTTATTACGAAGTCTACATCTACATCTAAATCTACATCGGGTGGGGGGGAGGGGGTGGACCCCCGATAAAGCGGGCTGCTAGGAGGCCGGGCGGACAAAACGGGTTTAAGAGCGAGCCCACAGCCATTTTATAATTCGTGCTCTATCCGCGATGTAAGTCCCTAAAAGATGTTAACGCGATTGGTGTTTCGACGAGGGATGAATTGTTGGGTCCGGTATTTATGGGCCTCGGGAAGAACGAACTCGGGTACATCTGTAAAGTTGTGCGCGCCGACGGAAATGGAACCGCCGCCGACTCCTAAATGGAGTTCCCCCTCCCTGGAGTGGGAAACGGATAGGGCTCGGAGCAATTAGCCCGCTGAAGAAAGAGCCGCTCAGGTCCTACAGTTGCTAAATACCGAAATACCTACATTATAAATAATAATTTTTGGGCTATACAGTCCTGTATAGTCGGAGCGGGGGAGAAATCGAACGTTCGGGGCCGACGTGACGGCTGTTCTCGCTACATTGACTACAATTAAGCGATACAATGGAGCCGGCCGAAAGCTAATAAGTCCGATTCATCGGTCCAAGTCCTTGAACGTGGAAAGGGGGCGCCGGGATGGGAGCGCAATCTTCTTGTTAGCCGAATTGGGGGTGCGGACGAACGAGCACCGCCGGATTCAATTGATCGCTAATCGCGCCCCGTCATCCAGTTGCCGCCGGCCAATGACTCAGGATACCGGCCACTGGACACCGCCCAATTACAAGACAGGACTACCATCCATTAAATAGACCACCGTCCGACAAGTACTAATCTATAATTGTGGTATTAGTTTTTTCCGTTTGTCATTCGGGGGCAGAGATTGCGAAATCTAAAATTCAACTATGTACAATAATGACGTCGATATAAGTTCTTTAATATAAAACCCTTTATTCTAGACGTTACCAGTTACTTGACAATACTATTATCACAATTGTGCAGTAACAGATGATACGAAATTTCATAGAAAGAATGTACCCCAATATATTTTATATTGGTGAACCTCCCCTACCCCTCTCACGGGGTCGTAGATATCGGCCGAATTTCTAGCAGTGGCCGTGACAGGGGATCACGTCCCGACGACCCCCGCGGCGTTCGGCAACGTCCCCCTCTCATCGGCCGATACAAAGTAATAAAGCTGGGCCCGCCGCAACCCGGCCATAAAAGTTTACAGCGGCGTTGTAGAGTGGTGGTGGTGGGGGTGGCCGCATTAATTCCCTAGGCGCCCCTTACAACCCCCAACCTCGCGGCTATAATTGGAATTGCTAAGTTGGAGGCGGAGGACGAAGGGGGTGGGAAATAAAAAATACGCGAAACAGACTCGACCCCCGGGCCCGGTAATTGGAACGACGGAATAAAATGTAATAAGCCGCAGTACCACCAAATAAATAATCTGCTTCCAGCAACAACCACCCCCCTCCCACCGCACACCAACTTATTTTATCGAACCCACTTAAAACGCGTCGCGGTTAGACCGTCTCCTTTTTCCAGACCCCGACTTACATTTACGAAATAAGGAAAAGAGCTAGTTGGACTCGTTAAAATCGTTCGTTAGTACTGACCTAAACTAGGTCTAGGGAGGAGAAGGAGGGGGGGGGTAGTAATAAATGTTAAGAATCCTTTCTACACTAGATAAGTTATCATGAGATGCATTCAAATCGGAATTAATGAGAGCACTCCGTAAGAGAAGGCCAAAAACAGAACTGAATGAATGAAACAACCGCCTTTCAGTAATTTGCATTTGAAAACGATTCCGCCCGATCTTCGAAAGCTCCGATAGAGAAATATACTAAAAAACTGATAGACACGTACGATTAATTAGTGCCAATGGCAATTTGTACTAATTTAAAGGCTCGAACACACCTTTAATTATAAATCGCCCCCCCTACACGTTCGGCCGATAGAAATTGACAGTAACATTAATTTTAATTCGAGTTAATCCACCGACGGAATCGAATTTTGAATCCAGATCGAGTGGAACTCCCCTCCCGATGAACTTCATACAAGACATTGACGTTGTTTGGACGTCGATAATGAAATATGTATTTGATTAGCGGGTGGAAATTACAAAAGGGGAATTCCAAAAACAACTCATATAGGCGATGTTATTTATATAGCCGATTAGTATTCTATAATGACTTAGTTATAATAACTTTTGCGGGTCACCGATATAGTAAAATGGCGAGTGGTAGGTAGAAAATATTTATACCGGTGAGTAAGAACGGGAACCCGGTTATTAGAATGGGAGAGAGAGAGAGAGAGCGAGAGAGAGAGAGAGAGAGAGAGAGAGAGAGAGAGAGAGAGAGAGAGAGAGAGAGAGAGAGAGAGAGAGAGAGAGAGAGAGAGAGAGAGAGAGAGAGAGAGAGAGAGAGAGAGAGAGAGAGAGAGAGAGAGAGAGAGAGAGAGAGAGAGAGAGAGAGAGAGAGAGAGAGAGAGAGAGAGAGAGAGAGAGAGAGAGAGAGCGTGAAGGAAATAAAGACGTTGTTACAAGGTGGATAGCTAATATTCAACTTTTTCAACGGAGTCAACTCCAATTTCGCGTAGAGAGTAGGAGGACCCTGACCCGATTCCGAGATAAGTGTGGCGGCTGCCATACATACCATATAAGGCGGTAGATAACATTTATGGCCGCAGGTGCCCAGGTCATTCTCTCATATTCTGTCTGTTTGGTCGACACGTAAAAATTAATAGTGTGAACATATAATTAATCTTAATCGAGACTCATTCTTCCATAAATTCCTATAATACGACGAGATATCAGACGGTGACGTAACGGTCACTTATTCTTACTTTTTCCAATATATAATAACATTGAAAGAAACATAGTAGGGTTCGACTGAATTTTATCAACGCTGAAGTAAAACAATATAACAAAATATACGTAACCTAATAATAGGTATTAGGCGCCAATAAAATAATCTCAATTCTGCCTTACTATTAATACGAATAATTGAACTTTCCCTAACATTACTACTGAATTAGGTTAATTCGAATAGTATTGGTGCCGGGTTGAAATTTAAATCAGTCACTAAGAGTCCTCGTGTCCTTTGACCTTACTCCGCAAATCCTCGGCTAATACCCAATTCCCGGGCCAATCCCTCCATTAGTGTAAGTCTGCCTCTGTGTGTGTGTGTGTTTGCCAAATTTCCGCCCAATTTCAAATCCCGCCTACGCTCAAACCAGACCGCCCCCAACCATAATCGATTCCCTCGGTATCATTAGTCGAGCACCTGGATGAGTCTCGGCGGCAGACTCGCTTCCGCGATGATGACAAAATTAATTAGATTAAGCGGGAAAAAATAATGTAACCCGTAAAAAATATGGTGGCCAAGAAGAAATATACGTCGTTATGACCGCATCTTATTATTTCGACATTGACACTTCCACGTCAAATATTGTCCCCTCTATACAGGAACGTGAACGACGCGAGTTAACGAACTCCGATGAAAATCCGTCATTCTTTCCCACCCCCCCCCCCGTAATTCCAACCTGCTTCACGCCTCGTTTCTCCCCTTTTTTCTACTTCACTAGCCCCGCAAATGTCTTTTTCCACAGCTCTAAAGGACTGTCCGCAATAACAGACGGGCAATCGATCGGAGACCGCTTTAACACTGTCCTTAAATATACTATTGCGATTGAAAAATACTCACGTAACCCGACACCGGCCCGAGAATTAAAATGGATGTACTGACCTGAAACAGAAAAAATAAAAAAAAATTACACAATTATCGAGCAAATAGAGTGATGAATTGAAGATCTGAAAACTAAATTTACTTGCCGTGTTAACACTAATTAAACGGCAGAATTCTAACAACAAAACTAGAGGCAACAATATGTGTGATCGGCTCAAGATCGTAATCATAAGTCATAAATGAATTCAACTTTAATAGTAAGCATTATTCAAAAAAAGTCTATGTACTGCCCTTCGTATTCTCCGGAACGACTTGGCTTTCCTCCCGTTTCGGCGAGAGAAAAATCCCCTAGGAACTACCGGTTTTATTATCTACCGCCCGATTCGGAACTAGCCCTTTTCCCCCAGGGGGGGAGGGAGGGGCCAACGATAGGCTTTCCCTTGGCCGGCGCTAAATATTAATTTTCAGATCACGTCCCCCATTTATGAGGGGCTGACGCGTGCCTGTAATCACTTTGCCGCCCCCGCCCACCCCTTTATCTTTTCTATCCGCAGACCGCCCTGAAATTCATGGCGCCCGAAAGATCCGTTCAGCGAGAGCCGGCGCCGGCTCGATAATGTTCAGAAAACAGAAAACCCCGCGCGAAATCTAAACGAACCTGTAATGTCTTAAATCGGTCAAAACCCGACACAATTCGACCGAATAAATCTACGAGATTAATAAGTTTACTACCGCGTAATATTTCGGTACAAAAATTTACTTTCCATCAATTTCAGATGAAATAGAATGGCGGAATCGTTATAGAGCCATTTTCTCCCATCCTTTTACTATTAATTTATAATATAATTGAGTCATAATTTCTTGAAACTAAATAATTAAGGGTACAAGATTTTGTTCACGCGCTGAGTGGGATCGCAGAAATGACGGATCCGGGAAGTACTTAATACTACCGATAACAGGAAAGTATTCCAGAAGCTACTGGTGATGAATAGGATGGTGGACGAGATCTAACCGGTGGGAGGACGGGTCGGTCTCGGTAGAGGGGTGAGAGAATGAGAGGGATGAAGAGAAAGAAAGAGATAGAAAGAGGGAGGGAAAGAGTGGGAAAGTACCGGAAAGGATTGTGTAGTTTGGTCCGATTAAAATGCATTAGAGGTCTGGGGTGTCCCCAACCCCGTCCTCGTCCCCACTTTTTTTTTAACGGCCCCACTCACTTTACAACTGCCACTAAAAACCATTAACTTTTCAATTTGTCTCGTCCAAAAAAGTTATATAATACTGGGCGCTCTAGCACAGTCGTAATTGCTATCAGCGATCCACTTCATTTTTATAATTAGATCGTAAAGCCTTCATTAAATCACGCCCGGCATTCCTTCAGAACGTTTTTTCGACACTTCATTCCTGTAAAGAATATTAAACTGTCGGGCAGAGTAATTCTTAGGATGTGACACGGGGAGCGGCGTTTATTCTTTACTCCTGAAATCTAATGTCGGATGTTCTTTATTTAATCGCCGCGCACGACTGATTAAACGGGAGAAGAGGGCCGTAGGGCGGGGTGTTCGGGGATTAATACGGGAGAAGGGCTCCTTGAGGCGGCCATCATGAAGATTGATCGGCGGGCCCCGCAACCGATTCTCGTCGGACGGTTTCCTTGCGTTTAGGGTTGAAACCGCCCCAGTTTGATTTATAGTAAGGGGTTGGGGTCGGCGGGCGCCGGCTGTGTGTATCGGTGAAAGGGCCCCCTAATTTTCGTACCGGGGGCTGAGCGTCATAACGCACGCTCTACCCGCCCATTAGCCGTGTCGGACATTTCCCTCGGCCGCCTTTCCTTATCGCGTAAGCCGCAATTCCTCAGCAACAACAATAAATTGTTTCCTCGTTCCAGGTGTTCGCGGAACCGATAATTTTACGTTTGGAATTACTCTAACGAAAAATTCCCATTCCGATTGGGCCGAAGGGACGGACACGATAACCGGAAAACTGCCGATGAAGTCAAACACTCGGATATTGAAGGGTCAAATATTGCCATCGCCCTTTAATTTATTCCGCGCTATATACGGACGTTAGGTCACGGAATACATTATTCAAATCTTCCCCCTCTGAGGATGGAAGATCACAAGAACCGTGGTAGTCCAAACCTAACACCAAACAGGTATATGGAAGGCGTAATATTTCCATACTTATTTCAAACATTCACGAACAAAGTGACTGTTATTAATATACTTATTAAAAGCGTAGTTATAACGCAGCCTTCTACGACTCGATTTGAAATAAATGAGAAAAACTCAAAATTCTCAAATAAATATCCCGCATTAAAGAGTTTCAACCGCCAATATTATAAACAACAAATAATTGCGGAATAACGAAAGAATATCGGGCGCATTCCAGTCTAACGAGAACTCCGAGATAACCACCCCTCCTCCAGTCTCCTTTTAGCCCATTAAAATGCATTAGAGGGAGGATCCAAACCTCCCTACTGTACTGTCCTCCATTTTGGTGTCTACTCCTGACTTCTATAAACCCCCGGCGGTAAAACCTCCGACTTTTCAATTCTCTCGTGTAATCCTCCTCCACTGTCGCAGTGAAATATCTGTACGTAACGTAACGAGAGAAATATTCAATTTTTATTTAATCGCCAATCATGGCAAAGAGAAAATTCTTTGTGTTTCAACTCTGTACATATTTTTCATATTTATATGCGACCCGAATGAACGATGTTTGGACGTGGCCATGAAACGGTTTTCAGCTCAGTCTGTGGGTCAAGTCCAACTGCAAGTCCAAGTTTTGCGGCGGCCAACAGACGAGAGCGAGAAACTAGGTATAAATGGACATAAAGCTTCTAGGTAAACTTTTCATTGAAATTCGGACGTTTGTGATCGCCAGGTGGAAGGTGTTAATAATAAATAATAGTAATCAATCTGGACACGAATGCTCATGATATATCCAACCGAGATGATCTTATCATTTTTAAAATGCACTCAACCCACCTCCTAAACATGATAATATCAACAACTGTTTTTTCACGAATAATACTTTTTATGATAATCGGTGAAAACACCCCATTGTCAGAAACCTGTCAAAAACGTGGGAAGAAATTAATGGTCCTCGAGTTCAACCAAATTAGCAAAGAAATTATTCCTGTTAAAAATTACATTTATCCCATATTATTTCTAGATGCTATTGTTGCTTTTGACGCTGATTCATAGTGGAGAGAGCCGGTGGCGTTAAACGATTATGGCGGTAAGAGATCGCCAAACAAACAGTTCCAATAACTAATTCTAATCAGGCATGCAAAAAAGTCTATTAACAGTATCGAATATAAGCCAGTTAGCTATATTAATTATGGATCGTTGGAAGGGTAAAACGGGAACAATGATGCATCGGGCCTTCTAACGAGCTGCCCAATCACAAAGGGGTTGGGGTTGGGGTTGGGGAAGTTACAGAACACAGAGCGTTACAACCTGCCGCCCCTTCAAATACAACCGCCACAAAACAAACAAGCGCTCCTAAAATATAACCGGAATAATTAATTACGAGCCATACCCCCACCACCCCCCCCACCACTAATTTGACTCCAAAATAAACCTGCTTTATAACGTCCCTGTCGAGGGGCGAGTTTCAACCACACCATCCACATTATAGTTTATTTAAAACAATAAAGGGATAGATAAATGAACGTGTTCAACAATAAAAAATATAAATTGGGTAAAACAGAATGCGCTCCTGAAATTTAAAAAATCCATATAACCAAACTGCAAATAGAGGCAAAATATATATTTAACTAAGTCAAGCCATCATAATACGTGCTTTTTAAGGGGCCGACGGAAGGTAGGGAAGTAGTAAAATGTATGGGGCTGTTGGGCAATAGTGGAACAGAATGAATGGGCCCTGGTCTAGAGTATATCTAGACTGGGGCTCGACATAAAAGTAAAGAAATTACTGGGCCGGGGTCGCGATGTTTGGAACGCAGAACGCGGTTCTCGCTACGGCCGTGACCAACTTTTAAGCCTACTGGTTTTCGCTAACCGACACACGAGGGACTAAACTGCAGATTCACTGTTTACCCAATAATCGATTGATTTGTCATCGCAATTATCGGACTTTTTCCTCCCCATTAAATTTGCCGGTAATTTTTCGTTCGATGTTGACAATCGGAAAAGTCTTTAAAGAGGACTCAAATACTGAGAAAGTGTAATGCTTTTTGCGCGCAAAAACTGCACGGGCAATTTTATAACATTGTTTCATGACTTCAACCTCCTATATAAGATATGCAGTAAAGCTTGTTTGATTTGAACTCCTATTCAACAACAATAAGGGAACTATTAAATGTAAATTTCTAAACCTGTCGAGGACAGCTGCTCAATGACTTTCGTGGAATGGAAATTTTGGTTTTGTTTGGCAACAGCGAGATAACTATTATATTATGCGCTAGAAATAGAAAAAAATTGCAATAACGGCAACTCCGAAACCTTATTGAACGAGGAAATTTGACCGGCATTGCGACGAAGTAAAATTTTACAGACAATTCTTAAGCGGCACAGTTTTCAGGTCTGATTATTGCATAACACACTTTCGACGAGAGGTAAAAATCCAATATTAGGTCTATTTAGGTCTTTTCAATGGTTTTACCGTCAACTCTCTTGCTTGAATTGTTTGACGTCAGCGATTGATCGTGTGACGCAATGACGGTATACGCCGTGAAAAATAGATTATTTCGATTTTTCCCCACAACTGCTAGCCATTTTAGATTAACCCAAGATACATGACCAAGCATGACGGTCTAACTGAAGTGGAATATTTTCGTATTCAGACGTAGACTCAAATCAAGTCGACGCTTTGTTTCCTACAAGACCTTATACGGAGTGACGAACGTCTATATAATGAACATGGATGAAAAGCGCCACAATAGGCATTGCGTAAGGGCAATTGTTTGCCGTGGGGGCAGTGAAAAGGAGGACGGACTGATTAACATGTAACGAGGTGTCCCAGTAGCGGGCCAAAACAACTAGAGCCAGGCAATTATTAAAATATCGCTGTTAACCGAAGAAGGAAGAGGAGAGAGGTCACAGAGGGTTAATGGGGGGCCCCCCTCTCTAACGCGCCCCGCTTAATTATACCGTTCTTTACGACTCTCCATTAACATGTGATCAGTGGACACCGGGGTTCATTTATTAGACGGCGAAGGATATTCGGGTTGAACAATTGGAATCGATTATCCATTCATGGGGATAATGGGAAATAAATAAAACGCGCGCGTACTTCGATGAAATTAGTGAACATTCACTAAGCCAGGAATCAGTTCATTTCGGTTAATAAATCTGTATCGAACAAAATAACTTGCTTTAGTTGGCAAAGAACGACCCCACCACCCCCGGGTGAAACCGTAGCGATTCGTTTCCCCGTTAATTAATACCATTTCCCCTCAAATATTATTCATCCTTATACGCTCCGTTTATAATCGGATTTTGCGTCCCACGAAAAGAAGCTTAGCGGCGATAGAGACGAAATTATTGTCAAGCGCTTTATACGATACGTGAAAAAAAAAATAAATGTCGACGGCTGTATTGCGAGCGGTGAAAATTTAATTTCGCCCCGCAAATTACTAATAACTGTACACCCGAACAGTTAACCCAGTTTTCGGTATTCGGTTTTAAAACCAGTCCGCATATCTGAATTACACGTTAACTCCCGGGTGCAGCGAAAACGCTTCGATTGTATAACCGAGGTTGGAGAAAAACGGGACAGACTGTAGTTTCGTTTACGCGGAAGCAATTTTCGTCAAGCTCGTATCTGATAACCGTTCGACTAAATTCTAATTTCACTCTAGTTTTCTGCACTCGTACGTCGTTTTATTATTCCAAAAAAAAATGGAAAAATATTCGGGAACATAATTCCAGATTGCATAACCGATATATTATTACCTCTTATAACCATCCTAGAATATTTCACCTCGTCATAAAATTTTGTTCAACTCAATTCGGTCACAAATAATTACCTCAATTACGTTAAATGGGGTACAAAACTCAAGTTCAACAACGGAAGGTTCAAGTTGCACAACAACGATTTTGTCTTATCAATTAATCTACCTTTGTCACGTTTGTCAAGCCGATCCGTTTTCTAGTGAGAAATGGGAAAACCTCCGGTTATAATTTCCGCAGTTTATTCCGTTTCTCGTTAATGTATACGGCAGAATCGCTAAAAAAAAAATGGGGAAATAAATTAATTTCGTGGGAAACTCGCTAGAATTAATTTTTGCCTAGTTTCCCCACCAGTTCGGCCATCGGCTGAATTGATCTCGTTTATCTTATTCTCGTCAGCATTGTATCAGCACTGTAACAATGGTGTCGTAACACAGCACCTAACATGGTCTGTGCCCAGTGCTCTACATCTTTATTCGTAACCCGATTTCTCTTAATCTACTGGCGAATGAAAAGAGAACTGAATCGTTACCGTTCAAATAATTTTCGTTTTCAAGTTTTTTCCCCTTCGCATCCGAGGGTTGAAAATAGTAGGTTTATAGTCGGAATAATAATGAAATACACCCGCCGTGTGGCTGCATCTCTTCGGTTCGCACACGTAACCCCGACCTCCGGGAGATCCCAACCTGAGGCTGGTAATTTCTTATTGCGCAACTATCCCATATCGTGGATATTCAACAAAAACGTAGACGGCGGACCGAGCCTACGTACGCTCATTATTCATCCAACCTTCGCTCTCCTCTCTCTCTCTCTCCAATTTTAATCGATGTACCCGGTCGCTCTCTGTAAAAACTTCGAGTAGTAAAACTTTAATAATTTCCCAAGGATGACCAACACGAATAAGACTTTCTAATTTCGATAATGCCGATTTTATGTTTCCCACCAGCCGTTAACTTGTGTACAACAACTGCCCGCGTCGTTTAGTTCACAACTAGTAACCGTTACTGAAACGCTCAAATTGACCGTATAATGGATTAAAAAAATATATCCAGTCATTATTTCGGCCCGACTAATGGCCAGTTTCAGATGGGAGAGGAGCGCTCGTTGTACAACATAATCTGTGCGGCTTATTAACCATCAATGCACGAAGGGAAAATATAGGAAAGTCCAACAAAACTTAATACACATCCATACATCCCATAATTAAAAGTAATTTTGTGATAGTGTTTTAATTTATATTACTGGATTTTATGGTTGGGTGCGATTGTCAAAAAAGGGGGAGCCAAATCTCCGGCATAGAATGCGGAAATTAGATTTTTATAGAATACCATAACTTATTTTATTTTAAAAGAGACCTCGAATAGAGAGAAAAAAAAACCCCTGAAGGTCACCAATTGAAACGTCTCATGCCTCTAATAATTGGCTTCTATAAATATTCTTCCCAACATCCATCTGACAACGGGGGCGAGTCACGGGATTACAATCCGCAGTTGAGTTAAGTCATTCGCGAGCCTGATATATTTCTGCTCAAATTGAATAACAGACTCGAGGCTATAACTCGTGACTCAGTCTGCCAGTATACAAAAAATGAATTTGAAGGGACCCGGCGCATTGCTGTATTAAATTAAGGATAATAAATTGATAAGGAATGCTTTTTCAATTACGCAATTCGCAACGCCTCGTACCGTATTACGAAGGTAGGGTTCTCCTTCAGGCCGCTAAGTGGGGTATACTTTAATGTCAATTTATCTACTTTGTTCTCCACACTTTTAATTTTATCATCTCCGCGAAACGCTTTCTGAATGCATGATTCGAGCGCACAATTGTGTGGCACGGACGGAGGCATGAATGTGGTATAAGTGGGTTGCCAATTATATTTCTGCGATGCATACCGCATCAATTTCATAGCCGGGAGAGAGAGAGAGAGAACTCGCTCTTATTCTAGATATTTCAAAGCATTTTTAGAACGGTTTTAAATCATTTACGCGTACAAAAATAACTTGGCGTATTGTTAACATAAATTACAATATAAGGGTAAGGCGCAATTAGTTCGCCACGAGTGTTCCCCAACAAAACAGGACCTGCAGATTAAAAGTCTGATAAATTTAACCCTTTCGCTACTACGAGGCCACTATAGTGGCCTTCCACAAGATGCCACTGAGGTACAACGGGCCACTAAAGTGGCTCTCCACAAGATGCCACTGAGGTACTACGGACCACTATAGTGGCCTTCCACAAGGTGCCACAGAGGTACTAAGGGCCACTATAGTGGCTCTCCACACGATGCCACTGAGGTACTACGGGCCACTATAGTGGCTCTCCACAAGATACCGCTGAGGTATTTCGGCCAACCGTTTTGCATAAGTATCTGACTCTGGACATGCACTGATAGTATTTTCTTTTGCATCATTACCCTGGAATACTCTTTATTTATAAATATCCTTTGGAGAAAAATTTTTTCGTCCGAAAACATTCAAGCAGACGGAGAACCCGCCCACCGTTTTGAACTATTTCGACAAAATAGTTTTAACGTTCAATGATATTTTATAGATATCCGCGTAGAAAGTACCTAAACCGGAGTCGTTAGTTTGGATCAGGGAGGGAAAACTGCGACGTAAATTACAAGAATTACGTAAAAGGCGGTGGGGTGTTTTAGGGACAGGTAGGTAGTCCTCGGCCTGGACAATCTTCGGAAAAGAGATGTGGCCGACAACGGGCCCCAATCTGGTAATGATTTAGAGGCGCCCCCGCACTCCCGATGATATTGCTCACAGCAGTGGCACACAAAGCAATCGGACCCGCCCCGCTAATACATAATGGGGAGTTGGGTTTAAAAGGGTTGAACGCCGCCCCCCGGATTATACCGGCCGCCAGAGATTGTAACATTAATCAGCTTTAGGGGGGAGGGGGTGGGGGTGGGGCCGCCACTCTATATTGCGCCGACTTAAGCACCTTACTGTTCAATTTCCAATTAAAACGTAATACCGTCGGCGGTCGGCGGCCGGCGTCGGAGGCGCCTCTCCCGAAACTGGTGCCGACACCGCCCCCAGTCTGTAATCGCCCCGGTTCGTACAGATACAACACCCTTCTCAACGGGGCCGACCCTCCGTATAATCGACTTTACAATTTCACTCCTGTTTCTCTCGTTCTACCAATTAACCGAGGCCCGCTCTGCCGAACGTCCCCCGGTGCTGTAATTAAGAGGCTATTTTAATTCGGTTAATGGAGGCGTCGAATAAAACGAGCCCGTACGCTTTATCATTTTAAGGTTGATGGATCGATACGCCACGAATGTAATAATTATTAACGCCCTCCAGTATGTGGCTTATGAAATGTTTTATCCGTTGTATACCGGCGGTATGAAGATAACTGCCGTGGGCACTTGGGCATCTTTAGACCAAAACTAGTAGGTAAAATACGTGCTTAAAATCTGTCCTTAGTTTCGAGGCGAGGTAAAATAAAAGCGACGTGTAACTCCTATATAGCCTGCTTAAAAAAATTTAAATACCTATCGAAAGACTGTCTGTCCGCATTCACGACAACAAGCAGAAACCGCTCATAGACCCCCTTCCAAAAATTTTAATTTGGAAGCTTTGTAAATGAGTTTAAAAGAGAACAACCGGGCAGAAGGTAAGCGGCGTAACGCCGTTTCGGATTTGCAGAAAGGGGCCGATCGTGAAATATTAATGGAGGGACTACGCCCTAACCGAGGTTACTGCGGTCTGTCTAAACGGGCCGGAATTAAATTAGGCGCGTCGGCAAGTTTCATTTACCCAGGTTTCCGCCGAATTAAATTGTTTCGACCTCCGTTTAATTATATCGCGCCCTCGATAAACGTCTACGACGCGAATCGTGTGTGGATCGTTTCAGCCGTCAAGGAGGGCGCCGAGGCCAGTGCAAATTGAAAGTTGTTGTAAAAATTAGACAAAGATTTACAATTTAAATTCGGGACGACCGGAGGAGAAAAATCGAACGGCTCACAGTCCCGAGTTCACTGATAAGATCGGTAAAGTTAAAGATCGATAACTGGATTTACAAATTGGGAAAAAATTTTTAGTGTCACTTTATGCGTGCAAAATGAAACCTTTATAACGAAATATCTAATGATATTGTATTTTATTTATCGCGTGTTTTGTGGGAATTTTAAACCGGCCAAACGGGTCTGAGAGAGACAATAACGACTGGTAATAGCCCATGAGAGACTTGGGGAAGTGTTGAGAGGAGTTTTACGGCCAGTTTCCCCATAAAATACTTATTTTGTTCGAAATTTCAAAGTGGGTTGTAGACTACCCTTTTGAAAACCTGAAATGACAGTAAAGAGTGTATAGAACCAGTCGATCTAAATAATAATCGAGCTATATATATAATTTGTCGCCACTCGAAAATAATTTCGATTCTATTAACGCACTATAGATATATTTATGAAATAAATCTGGTCCCTACCACCACCTGTACCGCAATTAACGTTTAAGTATCAATTTTTTAATCAGTCAATTAATCGGGTTTCAATCGATAGGCTAGAATAAAGTAACGGCCGTGTGTTTACGTATACTCCTGCGTTGTTCTGAAAAGGAGAAATAATAGTGTCACGGACGACAGGGTAGTCTGTTGGCAGGCCGACTTCCGTCCTTAAAGGAAAACGACTCGGCGCCGTTCTATCTGTTACTTCTCATACCGGCGTATTGATCAATACTATTCGACCCACACTCGGACTTATAAACTAAATAAAAATGACTAACGATAAACAGATTCATTTTTCAAAAAGCAACATCCCAACATAACGCAGACGTCATTATCGCATCACGCACAGAGACCGTGGCATTAACGCTATGTTTTATAATATACTCGGTGTTACCTAGCCGACTCCTCTTGACATTTAAGACGAATATTATAGGTCAATCAAGCATAATTAATGCAGGAATCAACGCTCCGTTTAGTAACAAGTAACCTATCGGCGCCAAGGGTTACTATAGTAATGTAGTAGCGCAAAATTGTGAAAAAAACACAACGCAATATATAAAATACGAAGCCGCATTTTAACACAGATGTAAGGATAACGATTCGAGCCGAGAGGAAGGACAGAGGTATGTTCCGTACACGGCTAAATATTTATTGGACGGCCGTCGATGTATTACATAAGAACCGCGCCAAGGCGAACGCTACATATTTCCGAGACCACGCCCCTAACATACTCGGATAGTAAACAGTGTTGCCGTTCTCTAGAGACAATGCAATCGGATGCCGACTGAACACCGAGGATTCGGATTAATAATTTGGCATTTAAAACCGAGTTTTTATTATTCCTAAAATTAATTATAAATTCCTGGAAAATATCTAACTTCCAGATGGGGAAATATGTCGAGCCTCCGAGCATTATTTATACGATTATTATCTCGGGATATTATATATATATGGGGAGGGGTAGCAATCTTTCGAATCTGAAACGGACGAAGCACGGCCACTCCCTAACCCTGGTTAGGGGCGATAAGACGGGACGAGATTCTAACGGGCAAAGAAACCCTACGGCCCGATTGTTATCCCCCCCCCCCCGGATAGATTCGTGTTTTTACACGCTCGTCGCAAACATCATCTCCGGAGTCAAAACGTGATCCACTTAGGCCCATTCTTTCTCCCGGTGGCCCTCACGTCGCCGACCCGGGGACGATTTCGCGGCGGATATCGCGGAACGAAAGGGCGGCTGGCGGAGAGCGGCTTTTCCACTTTCTCCGAGTCACCCCGACCGACTATCGCTAATCTAGGAAAAAGGTTAAAGAGGCCTCGGTGAAAACACCTAACCTCCTATGACTGACTTTCTCCGCCGGAAATCGCGAATATCTGCATACGTGACCGTCATCCTTCTCCCCTTCTCAGTCAGGAAGCGGTAAAATCGCCGCGGTTCAATTAACGGCCAATAAACTGTAGCCCGGAAATAATACGAAATATTTCTACCTTATACTACATACGCAGTCGAATGGCGTATTGCATATTCCATCACGACCGCCGATTTCTCCTTCCGGTGGGTAAAAATAAACTCCGGGAGCGTGACCTCTTATCGATATATAGAAGAGTCCGAATAAACGAGGAAATCCTCGCAATCCTCATCAAAAATAAGGTCGACGAGAAAATATCAGTTCAGTTTTTCTCCAAATTGAAATACAACCTTCTGCATGTAAAATACATAAAAGGGTTGAGATCGGTTTAAGAGTGGACTGGGCGTATTGAAACAAACTGGGAAGGAGGGAGGGAATACGAGGTGGGGGGTG
Source organism: Lethocerus indicus (assembly GCA_019843655.1). Lineage (NCBI taxonomy): Eukaryota > Metazoa > Arthropoda > Insecta > Hemiptera > Belostomatidae > Lethocerus > Lethocerus indicus. The sequence continues at coordinate 1,299,841 of JACDQD010000007.1, read as the reverse complement.
GGTGGGTATGAAATGTATTAGTGTTGAGGCGGGAATGAGGATGTGAGGGTTTGGAAGGGGGTCAGGAGGAGTTGGTAACGGGGCCAGTGGCCCACTCGGGTACCGGCTTTGCAAATTTTACGCTCAATTACAGGTTAAGGAGGGGAGATTGGTGGTGGGGGTGGGGGTTGGGGGGGCACCCGCCGGACGTGCCCCTCTCCACGGCCAGGTTTTTTCGGCGTAAAATTTCCGATAACGCCTCCCCTTCTTCTCTTTATCTCGAAAATTTCTATCCAGTCCGATTATTTAAATTTTACGGCCTTCTGTTCGCGACCGGCCCCCGATGGAATCGGGTCGGCCGCTTTCCCGTACCGGCTATTGGGTGAAAAGCGCTTTTCCTTATCAGTTTCCGTTCGCCTTATGCGGGCGGCCGGCGACGAAAATCCTCCTAGGGGCGCCGTACATAAAACTTTCGCCGCGAACGCCTATAAAATATCGGAATTATAACAGCTTTGTTCGAACGCCCCCAGTACCGACCCTACTTTACACGCCGCGTTTTCCCTTCCCGCGGGACTATATTTTCAACTTTATATTCCATTATTAAAGAACAATTTATGGTGATATTTTGGAGCGAACGGGTTTGGAAATTTTTTTTCATTAATTTTGGAACACGGGTCCAGTTTTGTCCGTATTGCCCTCGCACCAGGGAACAAATCGTCACCAGAAAAACACTTTCGCCTTACGCAAACTAATGCACACAGCTATCTTCTCATGGATTAGACACGCTAAACATCAATATAATGTGTTTATCCCGCAATCGTAACGATTAATCGAAGGATCAATGGAGTAATCGGGCACTCCCGAAACCGGGTCCAAGGTTATAATCGAAAATATGGATAGCAGGTGGTAGGACGGAAATTATTGCCAGGCTGGAAGAAAATAAGCATCCACCGCCTTACTGGTAAAGCGCACGCACGGCGCAGCGACCGATCCGGTGGGCGAGTTTTAAAACGCCTTAACTTAGCAATCCCACGCAGCCCCAATCCTCATTTCCCAATCCGGTAACGGAATACTCGACCGACGGTAAAACATGTCCGAGTGGCCTACATATTCGCCTTTCGACTATATTCCTACTGAAAAATGGCAGATAGTATAAAATGGTTATAGAAAAATAAAAAAAAAGAGCGAGTATCGGTTTCGGTTTTATAAGAATTGAAAAAAGCTGATACGTCCCAAGGTTTTATAAAATAAGCATGTTCGGCTCGAATATATTCCTCATATTTATCCGGTTTAATACTTATCGCACCGATTAACTGAATTACAAAAAATGACCTTCGAAATCGTAGACTAGTCACGGAATCATTAACTTGGGGTCGATTGATTGAATTCAAAGTGGTTGTTGACTTCGATAGGGCGGAGAGGGACGAGGTGGGCCCAAAGTGAGGGGACCGTAAAAATGCGGGGGTGGCGACACAAAAGAGGCCGGCGTTGTTTTATTCACACGACAACAGATTAACACCCCCGAACCCCCCTCAACACCCGTCACCGGCCAAAAAGCGAATGCGTAATTGCTCTGTCGCGGGCGAAAACATTCAGTCCCCCCCTTGATTTAAGGCGATTGCCCGCTATATTTAATTAGCTCTCGGCGTCCATAATCAAGACGGTCTGTACACGGCGGGTGGGCGGCCGGGACAATCCCATTACGACGAAGCGTACGGCTTCAAATGTTTCCCCTGCCACATTTCTTGCCCTCTGTAAATAATTAAACGCGAACAACACATACAATCGCGACCGGATGTATTTAAATTCGGTACGAACTGCAGAAATGTGTAACACATCTGGGACGACTGACTGATATCAATATTATATACACAGCTATATATAAACAGCATCAAAAGTTATATCAGTAAGATTCATACAGATATAGAGAAATGTATGTAGGGGACGGTTTTTAATTAGTAGATCAATCTCATATTTTTTTCAATTCGTCAATATCACTTCCAATTCAAACAGGTTGACGTTTGAAAAACTTTTTCTGGCTAATTGATTTTCTAAACTTGGCTTTAAGTGACAGCGAATGTATGCCCTTTTTAGATTGACGTTTATAAATATGTAGTTAAATTGGAAATATAAAACTCCCACAGCGTCCCGATTGTAACATCGACTATTAGGTCCGATATTGTTAGAGACAAAGTACGAGTGTCCGTATCGAACTTGGAGGAAAAGGTGGATAGGATAGAGGTCGGTACCTCCTTGTGGGTGTTCCGGTCGGCCGTGTTCACGGCTTCCGGTTGCGGCCGTGTAGAATAACACCCGGGGAAAGTGAGAGGGGTGCCACCCCACCCCCACCTTAGGCTTAGAGGTGACTGTTTGGCCGGATATAATGAGGGGTGCCCGGCCTCCAAGGGTGGCTTTGATTGGTTCGCGTGGGGGGGAAGTTAATTAAAGATCTAAAGTTGGGAGGGTGGGAGGGGTTGGGTTTTGAACGCATCTGTGGACCAAACGAAGACATTACACAACACTAGTTTTACCTTCTTCAAAGACCGACTTGTCGCGGCACTTGTCTTTCTTATCCGAAATACTTGGCGAGACGCCTCGATCCGATTTCCCGACCCCATCCCCCTTAATTAGTCCGTTTCCCCTTTAGCTTTCTTAATTATAAAACACGGACCGGGATAATAATTAACGCTTTGATTGTGCCTGAATTTTTAATCGGGGCTCAGTTCAGAAGAAATCTCCGTATAAAATATTACGCCATCGTCCGGGCCATAATTTTTCATATTTTCACCGTGGGCTTACCTTCGACCTAAAAAAAAGGGAGGATTTTATTCTCTACTTTCCGCTACGTCGAACGGGCTCGATAAAATGCGGGCGTTTTGTAGATAAATTTCTACATTGAAATCTATTCTACGGTAGATTGGCTACGAAAAATCGACAACCCTAACGACTGCTCAAATACAGACAGGAGAAACAAAGAAAGTGAAAAATTAGAAATTCAAACGAGATATGACTAATCAGATAGAAACATGCATTTGTGCGCACATCAAAACGCAGATCCTGTCCATATATCGAACCCCGAACAGGAGTGACAGCCCGCACATAATAATGCCAATCAATGGTGTCCCATTTTCTGTTAACAAAACATCCAAGTGAAATTTCCGAGCTTTTAAAACGAGGTTCCTATTTTTTTTAAGTAAAACAATCCGATATCCAAGGTTAATTAAAGACTGAAGAAATCCCGTCTCCTTCCGATTCATTCGAGTAAGAAAAAACATGTATCGCATTAATTATTGCATTTACTACACGAAAGTACTGAGAAGAGGTCAGAAAGTTCGTGAGTATAAATGAAAGTAACGTAGCATGGTAATATGGCGATTTATATGCAGATATAAATAAACATTTATAAATATTCCCATAAATGTAATTATATTGTGCAATATATATTTACACACCAGGAGATCAAACGGTTTAGAATAAAATGCTCTAGGTTCTAAACTAATTATTTTTTTTAGTTGGTCATTAATACAAAATTTGGTCCCTTTACAGAAAGAATTGCGCAAAATAAAAAAAAATGCTAAATCCCAATGCACTACTGATATACCTCGTATAACTTCACTATTGACATTTTTCAATATATCAATATGTTTCTTCCATTCAATATTTTCTATCTGCTATACGGCCATATATATATATATATATATATATATATATATATATATCGCTATGAAAAATAACATTAAAACAATTGATCTGTTGTTAAGGGGTTAAGGTACACTGCCCGAAACCAATTTACTGAAATAAAAAATCTAATTCCCACTAAATTAGGACAATCTTCCAGCATATCATAAAAAGTGACTATATATATATGTATATGCCTTCATATATACAAACGTAAAAAGTAAAAAATGAACTCAAGGGACTCTGGGTACGTGCCCATCCCTCTAGAATTAAATCTATATCCGGGTGGCGTTATTTGGGAATTTCAAATCAATTTAAAAGTGGAGCACTTCCTTGCCCAACCCCCACCCCACAAACCGAATTCCGGTGATGGTAAAACGGAAAAGAGGCAGGTGGCTGAAGAGGAGGAGGAGGAGGAGGAGGAGGAGGCGTTGGGGGTAGCACCGCCGGGTCGATAACAGAGCTAAATAAATAGGCGTCGTACGTGAGGTTCGATTCGTTATCTCCTCGGGGCGCACCACCACCACCACACCCCTGCGCCCCTTCACATGACCGCCACTGCGAACGCTATATATTGGACTCTCTTGGCCGGGTCACATCAAGGGGGACACGCGACCCTCCCTCCCAACTCCATTAACCGAACCCTACACGCTATATTATCCCTTACTGCTTACACGTTTTTTTCCTTATCGAAACGTATTATTCCGTAAGAGTGCTGCCGGTACGAAGTTAAATCTATTTTAAATATACCAATAAAACCATTTTTATTTCTTTGAGGATCCCCATACCCGACTGAAAAGTACAGATCTAAATCGTAAATTTGAGACCTCTTTGAAAAGGACATCAAAACTGACAATAGTCAATAAACTGACAATATATAAAGCTATACTAAAACCGACACGGACATACGGAATAGAACTATGCTGGGTTCCGCCAAGAAATCCGACATCGCTCGCATCCAAACAAACATTCCAGTCAAAAGTCCTTCGTACCATCCTTAATGCTCCCCCCCCCTGGGTATGTTTCTAACCGAACAATCCATAATGACCTCAACATCAACCCGACAGTCGACTAAGTCGCAAAATCACGCTTCCTTAAATTCCATTCCCGCCTCTCTCCACATCCATATCCACTCGTTCAGTCCCTTTCCTCTTCTACCCACCCATTATCTTAAACGCCACTGGCCTAGAGACTTTCTGTAGGTCGGATACAGGTCAAAAGTACCATCACTGGATGGCGTCTTTATCGAGTGAAACTAATCAAACAAACCGCAATTGTACCTATAACTGAAATATAGTTGATTGTACAATAAATAAAGTTAAAAAAAAAAATTTCTCTGAGGGGGCAGGAGAGTGGAATATTATGCCCATTCTAAACGCGTCCCCGGGATTGGAAATATACTGAGGCCTATTATAAGAGAGGCCTCACATTGGGTAGCGTAAATTCCTATTATCGAAAACAAATTAGCTATCGGCAGTCGATCGGTTGAACTTCATAAATTGGGCGAGAGTTGGTGCATTGGACTAATAGAGAGTCCACCGCCAACTTCCGTTCCAAAATGGAAGTTAGCCGGCTCACCCCTGCCCGGAGGGCGACCGTTTTGTTTATTTTAGACCCCTTCTACTGCCAGCAATCTAGTTCCCAATTTACCGTCAGCAATTTACAAATGACAACGTTGTCGGGGATTAGCGCGAGAGAAATAGTGAAAACAGAATTTCTACACGCGTTTCGCTCGAATATGGTTCATCATCAGCGTTTACACAGATACGTATCGGTTAGATTTCACAAACTCCATTTTTCGTGCGACCCGAACGTGTCGCAACGGAACACACGGAACCGCGTCCAACATTCTTGCGGTCGGGAGGGTTTTTCGCTTTCCCCGCGGCGGATTCAACCTGAAACATTGATTCAACGGCCTCGAAACTGGTAAAGAAACACGACGGACACAGAAGGTAAAAACATACGGCGGATAATCAGCTCCGTGCAATGCTACTATCGCCATTGATTGAACTGTTAAGGCGTTGTTAAGGAATCGGAACCGAGGTCTATTGAGGCTGAGGAGTATCGTCCCACTGTTCCAGTTCTCCAATCTATTATAATAGGCCTTGCCGCGTTCCATTTTCCCGCCTACAAAAACAAACTGATAACTCGGTTAACCCACCGACAACGGGGGCCTGCGGCTGCGGGTTGGGAAAATCGAGTGGAGTTTTCGTTTGAAAAAGTTTGCCCGAATCCACTTTTTCCAAGTATGAGAGAGGCTATAGCGCAGTGGAAGGTACAACAGAGTCAAATAATTTTTCTCCCCAACTTTTTTACCGTTAGTCTTCCATCCAATATAGGCAACACCGTCCTGAAGACCCAAGTCTCAGATTTTATTTAAGATAAAAATCATTCTTAAAATTGACTCGTAATTGTAACTTCATCAACATTCACTGTTGTCCGCTTAGAATTTCTCCATTTATTCTAGGGCGTTATTTGGATTTATTTGCGAGTACGGAACAAGAGAGATACTGCAGGAGAGGATAATCCATTAAAAACCGTACTCTCGAGGTATATAAATATTGGATCACCTCCAAAATACCAAAATCAAATGATTTGGCTCTAACTCAACTCTCTCTCTCTCTAATGACTGAAGAATAGTTTTGTATTATTAATTTGAAAAAGAGTCCTCTCCATCCTCGGAATTAACGTAACCCTTTTTTCTTAGTTTATTACAAACAGCTTTCAGTCCGCCTTGTTTCCAATCCGACAGAATATTTTTACATCCAAGGATTCAACCGACAACAGTGGCCTGTACACAAAGGGAATGAATACACCGTATTGTGATGGGCGGTGCCGGCCATTCAGAAGATACGGGCCGCCGCCGCCAACCGAGAGATTTTGAAAGGGAAGAAGGCGTGAGAAGGTTTTCGAAAGGTTAGTCCTTGGAGGATATGCTCGCGAGCACGCGCCCCCCACCCCACCCCACCCCCTCTGTGCTGTTCCTATGCTCTTTCTTCCTCAACATAGGCAAGGTCAATACATCTGCCCGTGTAGAACAAATCCAGAATGCTAATATGCGGAGATTAGCGGGTGAGCCCAAGAGCCCTACGGTGGATCCGAAAGGCGAACCTCGTGACTTGAATACATCAGTGCCGGCACTAGCACACAAAGAGAGAGAGACACTTCTTTCACTTTCCTCAACACTGGCGGGCACTATACTAGTGCTTTTTTTTAATCACACCCTAGTGGGGCAAATAAATAAAAATTTATTGAGCGCCCCGCGCGCACTCAATTTAAATTTCCGATCGACAGAAAAGTGAGAAATCCACCGCAAGCCGGAGTTTTGTTAGGCCACGTTCAAATCGTCAATCATAAATCCCATCCGCCGGAGTTATTCCTTCGACACTCTCTATAGAATCGTATTCGGTGGATCTTTCCTATAGCCATCGTAACCGATGAAATATAGAAATAAATTCTACGTTGGTCGAAATGCCCAAATATTATAAATCCGGGAGATCGGGAGCAATTATGATGATGTATTTTTGTCAATGATTATATTTTTTGTACGGCTGTGAAGATACATTAACACAGAAACTGTATCATTTGAAATGAACAATTCGGAAATTATTTAAAGTAGAGCCAAAGTGGTATATATCGCCAACCGCGATGCAGTAAAATTATTTATACCGACCCGCAAAAATGCGCCTTTCCACTAATGAGATGAAGAGACGAGCATTATTATGCAACGCAGTTAAGTACCCAATCCTATTTGAGTTTTCAGTTACTCATCACACGTGGGAGGGGGGGGGTTTAAACTTATCCTACGGTGAACATTTTCGACCTCGAAGTATCGTGTTTCCGGGTCGCAGGAGTCAACTTACGGAACAGAATATATCCCTGTCGACGATAATTCTGTTCCAATACATTGTACACTGCATTCCAACTGGATTATGTAAAATACATAACAGTGTACTTTTTAAAGCTTAATTGTTTAGAATGGTTTTACTTATTTTACAGTACTCGGCGCATAATTAAAGCCAAAAACCGTTACTCGCGCAATTTTTTCATATTTGTGTCAGCTTAAATGTCGCTGGGTTAATTTAATAAAAAAAACCATTATTTTTACGGTTTATTTGAACAATGAGTTAGTCCCCTTCGTGTTTTTCGTTACCCATTAACATTAAAATCGCCGTTCGTATATCAAGCTTATTTTCATGTTTATCCCGACTTTTATGACTTCCCGGTTCCTATTATTATCCGGGAACATAAATTTTTCCCGTCCATTTATGATATGCCGGAAGCAATATAATTTGCCTTATCTCGGTCCGATGTTGCGCATCTTTAGGGGACACTATATATATATACTATACGCGTGACGGGGATTCCAACAAAAATCATCAACCGGGCTGAAATTGTACCGCGTCGCGGAAGGGGCGAATAGGCGCTATTAATCCTGTTACTGCCATAAACGAGGACTTATTGTGGAAATATCGCGGCAATAAATAGAGCGGTTAATTTCGGGCGACATACAGCGCAAATAATAGCGAGTCTAATGCAAGTTTTGGCTCTCATTAAAATGGTCGGCTCGTGACCGGAGTGGAGATGAACGCGATCCGCTCTATTTTATCAAATAATTACGACGCACTTGTGTTAGTCAACAACAATATTATTTCGCCACAAGGACAAAGGATCCTTTTCGCAATAATTACAATGTTGCGACATATCCAGTTAATAAACCTTAGGCGTTGTCGACTCCAGTTCTCCAAATCGGCGATGCGCATCCCTTCAGAATAACGTCCTAAATACAAAACAATCCGGAAAGTTCAGAAAAATATCTCGCTGTTAAACGATAATTGGTTGGCACAATCGAGGCGGCGTGAGATACAATCTTAAAATAAAACGAGTTCGAACTGCCGCCACGGCCCGTTCAATCCGTTCTTTAACGTGCAAATGTATGTGAAACGGTAATATAAAACAAGATGACAGGTATACATTAGCATACATCGGTTCCGAGACCTTCGTCGGATCCGCGTACGGTTGTATATTTAGACCGGCTAAAACCGGTAAAAAAAAAAAGGGAGGACGGCGAAATTTGGGGAACGTCGACTCGCCCAAAAGGCCCAATTCGGATCGGACCAGTACAGTTAGAATATGCAGACTGTTTCCACTATTCGCATAATAAAGAGTACGGATGCGGGACCGGACGACCTTCGCTTAGCCGACAAAATAAAAATAAATGCCAAGCATTACATATACAGAGCATAAGCCAAAGGACGTCGGGTATTAGGTTAGATCTAACGGCATTCAGCGCGTATAAATTAATGCGCATAAGTTACAACGGGGCGGAATGAGCGGTCGAAATAATTTTCATTTAACGATCTCCGGAGACTCGGATTTTTCGTTCGATACTCTGCGACCGCCGCTAATTAACGGAAAACGGTGACCGGTGGCCGTTTAATTTGGGCGCCCCGAACAAATATCCCCGGCTAAAGGGGGTTCGGTCGGGTCTATATCGGGGCCGGCACGGTTAAAATAAATCTCCTTTTAGCGTCTTCTCCCCCACCCCTATACCACTATAACCAGAGGCCGATGTTGTTCCCGGGCGGCGTCCCACTCGGCCGCTAATTGGATTGGCCGGGGATGAGGGAGAGCCCGAGATAGAGGCGGAAAGGGGAAAGGGGCAGGAGGAACCGAAGGGCGGAATGGGGAAGGCCGAAAGGGACAAAAACCCGCGCGTTGGGCCCCGACCGAGTCCCGGCTCCGCTGATTGGTTTTTCTGGACTCTTCCCCAAATCCAACGTCCATTTGACTCCGATCCTTTTGTCCTTACGTAAGGAAATAAAGGCTCCCCTACAGGGGCCCTAGCCCTAATGTACCCGAGCGGACCGCCTCGAGGTTACGAATTGAAAATCTGCTACTTCCCTCTCGGTGCTCGGATAATACCTTTCCTCCACTAGCTCCCATTCGAACGAAACCGGCCCGTGTATAGACGACGACTGTAGGACCGGGAGAATAGTAAACCGCGGGCTTGTTATAGATAGTTAGAACCAGAAGCTCGTTCGGTCTGAGATTAGACTGAATTACTTACGCCCCTTGCCACGAGAGTAGTTTAGGCTGCCGTTTAGGAGCAATTCTCAGTATCGCTACAATGTACAGTACTCGAGGATACGGAGCGAGAACCGAATCGAGAGGATAAACTTCGAATTGCATACAAGACAAGTATAACGTATGTTTGAACCACCGTTGGATACTGATTTCCAACGGGAATAATTATACCTTATTCGTATTATTGTTAGTTAACTAATCGATCGAAATAAACCCGTTTTATATGTTCGAACGCGTACAGCTCCTGTACTCGTGCCGTCATTGAATACAATATTACATAAAGGACGCGATACGGGGGAGAAATATCAATTTCTCGACTAAAATTGTGCCGGCGATACGTCTACCGCGGGATTAATTTCGCTTCTACTTTCTCTCATAATTTATCACGCCTCGCCGGAATGCAATAAAATGCGCGACAAAATAAGACGTGTTTTTGTAAAAAAATAATAAAAATAAAGCCGATAAAAAGGGAGAGCGGTCGACCTCCCGGGCGGGCGAGTGGCCGCCACCCGCCGCCGTCAAATAACTGTAATAATGGCCTCCCCCCCCGTATATTTCAAATACGACTCTGACAGCCGCCACGGCGAACAGACATAAAAAAAGGCTTCCCCAAAGTAGGCCTGAAACTGAAAGGGGAAACCGGCCCGAAATGGCGTCCCTAAAAACGTTTGATTGACAATGAGACCATTCTCGCGGGAATAAAAAAAGTCCCAATTATTTCGCTGCTCGAGGCGACCGAATCCGACCGATTTGTTCGACCGGAATTTTAGCGCCGGAGCGGAAATTTATCTAGCAAACGACGAAATAAGCGAGGCGAATATCGGAAGGTATTTATGCGGGGTCCAGGAGGAATTTGAATATCATCACTCACCGAGACCCGCCCCGTTTCGTCGCGGTCTGTAACACTGCTTGAATACCTCGCGTACCACCACCGACGGTGGCGGGTAAAGCGGAATGCTACCGACGGTGGCGGAAGCCGAAACAGCGGAGGGTGAGACGGTATTGAGTGCAGGCGACAGGAAGAACACGGGAGCGGGTCGGGAGGAGGACGGCTGGGGCGTAACGCGTAACTCGAGGCCGGCCGACGGTTCAAAATATCCGGGTTAACGACACGGCCGGGACCGGGACCGGGGGGGCGCGAAAACGCGACGCGCAATGAGAGGGAGAGAGATGGAGGGAGGGAGGGAGGGATGGAGGGAGAGAGTGATAAACTTGAGAGGAGGGGCGGGGCGGGCCAAGGGAGCTACCGAGTGGGGGGTTCAACGCTCGACCTGAAATGCGAAATAGGTTGCGTAACAGAGCGGCCACATTCTACTGCAATACTTACAAACAACAACCTACTGCGCTTTACCGGACGCCGGTAAAGTTCCCGGCCACTTACCAGGTCACATCAATCAGCTCAACATCCACTTTGGTCAAGAATCCTCATCTCGATACGTATTTAAATAACCCAGATCGGAGGGTAGATAAACTGAATTGATATATCTGTTAGTTGAAAATTAAAACCTACAGTCTTTAAATGAGGAAAATTCGCCCGACTAATGAGCTCATAAACTCCGGTACACTCGATGAAACACATTTCTAGATTATATGAATTTATCGCTCTTGCAAGTCCCCCTCGGTCAGTCGGTCCTACGCCAAACCGGTTTCGCGTCTAGCCATCTGTCACGCGTACTTACCCCAGTAATGTGGGTAAAGAAAGAAAATTCTATCCGAGGTACAGAGCAACAAAATTCTTCCGCTTTCTTGAATCGGCAGGGAAATTAAATTAATCTCAAAGATTAAACGAAATATAAAATAACAGAGACCACTTTGTTGCGGGAATAAACTGCGATCGTTAATTAATGTATTACATAATCCGAAATACCCGCGTTACCTATTGTCGGTACCCTCCCTGTCCGACCTAATTTATGCGAGTTAACGTTTTTATCTGTATCTTTATCGAGGACAGAGAACGGACGTAGTACACGCGCGCGGTCACATTGTAACTCCACAGTGCGACATGATGGATTACTAGAATATGTCTAGAATGATATCTGGAATGATGAATATACGCGGGGAGATTATTACAGCTCATGACATAACAGCAGGTACATAAATTCGCCGCAACGAGCAATTTTATGATAAAGAACTCTGGAATACCACGGAAATAAATAAAAAGGAGGTTACGTAATGGATAAATCCGAATAAATTAATAATTAATCTTTTTTTATATTAATTGGCATATGTTTTTTTTTTACTATTCAATTAGACTGCGAAAACGGGGTATCATTATGTGAAAAGAGTAATTAAAGTGTATATCTGATCCTCAATCAATGGCGCAAAAACACACTACTGACTGGCAGTTTGGCAATTGGAGTCAAAACGATTGCCGGATTATAAAATCGTTCGGCTTATAATATTTCCTTTCAGTACCGAATAGTTAACTGGCCCAGAAACGCTCCTGTCAATATTGACACCAATTCCCGATATTGTCCGGACAAAATGATCTGAATACCGATTTAAACCGGGTCGTAACATTCAGTCCGCTAAGTCCGCATATAAGTTAGGCAGTGCTGGCAATTGTGTGTTCACCGCACACTCGACAGTACAATAATTTGTCTCTCGACGACAATGGGCAATATCCTAATTAGCCAGATATAAACCGAGATGTCCTGCACCAACGCCGAATACGCAACAAAGGCGGGAACTGCGTTTTAACGCGTCGCGCTGAGGTGAATTCACTGCTACGCAATGAAAACGGGCTTTATCCGACCGGTAATCTCAACAACGCCATTGTATCTGATCCAAGTTTCATTCGTTCCGCTTTCACGGGTAAATTAGGTGTGCGTCAGAAGAAATGCTGACCGTTACTCGCGGATTCGTTCAATTCATGTAATTAAAAGGGGGCCTTAAATTAAATTATCCAACAATCGGTTGTAATTTATGAGACGCATCCTCCAGATCTGAGACCGTTTTGTTATTAGGGCAGAATCTCATAAATTATACGAATTTTATTTTTCAAAATCCAACTGTTCGCCATCATCAATAGCCGGACACTTGTGGGTACTGTGGGTATTTTTTTTTTTTATATAGATAGGGAGTAAATTTTCACGATTTAATTATTAGGCGCGTCAAAATAAAGCCGCTAATTATGACAAATAAATGACGGGGCCGAAAAGCATTACCGGCCACGGAGGAATTGAATACACCGGCCCCCCCCATTTGTAAGGATCGGAAACTCGGGGTAAATTTAAAATCAATTAATTGCGGTCTCCCGTCGACCTCCTCGGCGTCCGCTCGGAGCCGACGGTCGGGAGGACGAGCGCTTAATAAATGACCGAGCGGCGCTACTGGTGGTAATCAATTACCGGTGTTGTTAGTATTGGAGGGGTGGGAAGGGAGTTGGCCGCGAAAGGACGACTAATCATCAATTATTGGCGGACAACTAACAGTTGGAGGCGTAGACGTCGAACGCCCGAAACTGGGCCAACGTCCTCCGGACTAACAGAGTCACACTACTAATAACAACAGGATAAAGATCGAGAAATGGACATATTTATATAGGAATTCGGGGTGAACTAATTTCCACCACCTACGTAGATTTCGAAAAGTCGCTATCATTTTTACAAAACAGGCGAAAATAAGACTGGACGAGCGATGATACTTTGCAGAAACGAGAATTGCGGAAATATGTCATTAAGCGTGTTGTGCGCTAAAGCAACCCAAAACGACTACTTTATTGAAGGATGTCTACGTTCAATCCCTGTGCTTTCGAGCGGTTTGGCCTATACTCATAATTCAAGTACAGAAAACATGTCGTGCGATAAAATCCATTTTCGGCTATGTACGCCTCGCGAGTTCAAAGAATGTAATAAATATATCGCATGACGGGATTATAACGCCGCTAGACTGAAAATTCTGTCGAAGATATTGCTCGAAGATAGGACTTCCGGATCTCCTTTTATTTGGGAATATTGTAGCGATTTTATTTTCCACTTACGATACACAACTTCAACTTATGAAAGCTGGTAATATCGCGAAATAATTTTATAACTACTGAAGATCATATTATATAAATCCCGCGCGAATATTTAAAATTTAAAAAATATTTCCCTTTCGAGCGGAGCTATATAAAAAGTAGTTTATAGCCAGCATTTATCCTAGATATTAGTTTGCGCGTGTACTTTCACTAGGGAATAAACCGTTCTCGGACATAAAGTTGAGAGCGTTCGGTCGAATTCGCGTAGGCTGATGGCTTTATTTACGAGAGGAATGCTCTCGGTGGGTGGGAAGTTGAACCGCGTAATATGCATAACCGTGAAAATCATAGCGGCGTGAGATATGCCTAAACGGTTTAAGTATCTCCGGGACCGGCAGGCTAAGCTAGGATTAATAACTGGACTGTGTTGGCCGAGCGGTTAACTACACGGTGGGCGGGGGTGGAGGGAGGCCGATGGGGGGGGGAGGCTTTCAGACAATAAACCATCCCCCAACAATAGGGCAAACAGCCGCACACCAAACACAGGGCCAACAGGAAAAGGCGTCGCCGGTTAAATTAAGTCCGGGAGAATTAAACCAAAAACCAAACAGAAAGCTTAACCTTCCACGAGACCGACCGCAGTAGCCCCGTCACCCCCCCCCCGGTCATATCTGCTTTACCAAAGGAAAAGCCAATTCTCGAGGAAAAATAATTCTGAGTTTTTTATAACTGTTTTATTGCCACGACTCCAGAATACAATAAGCGATATTGACGTTTGAGTAGCACTATTGAACAGAATAACGGAGGAGAATCGTAAATAATAAACTCGGTAAGTTCAATTCAGATTGAAAACTCAAAGTAGTAAATGTTCACGGTCGCCAAGCGGAAAGTTAATTTACTCCGATTTTGGGGGAGAATCTGGATATTGGACCAGCGTGAATCGGGGAAACAAAACTAGCTGTCGGTTACTGTGAGCAATGAGGTTTTCAATCAATTTATTTACTATCTATTATTTTAATACTTCCCATCAGTTCCTTGGCATGGGTCAAGATCAAGTTTTCACGTAGGAGTTATTTGTTTAATTTCACTATTGCGAAGGTGTTTAAATAAAACGGACCTAAATTGGAATAAAACACCCGACCGGAATTGGACATAGAAACACGGTCTGAGGGTTATCCTGAGGGTAGAAATCGTTTGATACAGTATTAGCACTAGGACTGGGGGCTCTATTAAGGGGCGGGCACTCGTCTCTATTAGCCGGCTTCGTTCTAACGTCTCTCGTAAATCTCGACACACGGCTTCTCCATTTTACCCCGCCTTTACCGCTCCCCCCTTCTTATATATTTCATAATTATCCAATATTTTACACCGCCGGCTCTTTTGTTGCCGGGGGCCCGCCTCTCAATATATATAAAGGTTTACTGTGAAATGTTCTCCCGCCCTTATCGGGCTATTAATTTTCCATTATCCGGGATAATGGCGTTGTCGTTTATAAAAAATTCGGAAGGCGGTGTATTCCATAAAAAAGGAAATATGACCGGAGAATAGGCGAAATTTATTCGAGACATTGGGGGACTATACTAAAAAAACGCTACAATGAAAATTGCGTATATCTTCCCATTCCATCCATTCGCCTATCGATTTCATAGTAATTACATTTTCTACAGAGGACCGATACAACTGTAAAAAGGCACAGGTTTCGTATAAATCCAATCTTTTACCTAATATAAACATTGTAAATGTAACACCCGAGTTGTAAGTAGTGTCGAGCTCGCAGAATCTAGTAAGTCTATAACTATAACAAGAAAATTGCAGCCAGAACACCCGGCTAATAATAAAAGTAATAATAACGGGGGAAAATTACCCATCGCATGCCGAAAACTGTAATTCGAAATATTAATAACTTAAATTCGTCCATTATCGGACACTCGCCTGAAAAACGGAAAAAAGAAAAGGTTTTTCCTCCAATTTTACAGCGAGCACTCCTTCCAGTCCCCAGGTGAAATAAGTGACCCATTCAATTTAAGCACTCGTCCCCTTAACTTAAAAGCGTAATCCGGCGTAAGATATCCGAGCCCGAGTCATTTTCCTCCGGTAACGTATCGGCCCATCCAACTTCCCGTTTCAAAATTTTATACCGCGGAAATCTCTCCGTTCCTCTGACCCTCCGCAGGCATCGGCTAGCGAGATATTTTCCGCAACAATATTTTCCGGAGGAAGAGGAAAAAAATTCAAGAACGGGGTTAAATAAATAAACCGCGCCAAGAAAAGGCTACTTAGAGGAGCGAGAGTTCTGCCGGCTTAGGAGAAGCCAGTTATAAATAACAAAGGGAGTTTTAATAAGCCGACGTGAATTCGTAAAACGTAGCCGGGAGTAGTGGCTGGGAGGAGTATTAGGGGTGAAGTCGGGCTAAAGACCCGCCCCCTACCGCTCTCCCTGCCCACACCCTCTCTCTTGATTATTCGAGTCCTCGGATGGGTAATTAGCCGGCGTTATATATTCATAGTATCGGAGTCGCCCAGTCTGCCGGCAACACCGGCTCTGCAGCCCCACCCCCCCCCAACCACCCCAATTTGCAGACAGAAAGCGGCCCCTCCGCGTGGGGCCACTTCCTTCCTGGACACTCGGCCAACGCCCAACACTATCCCCATTACAGAGCGCTTCAAACGCTTTATCTCTACCACGTAGATAAGATCTGCAATCATAATTTCCAGTATCCCTCAGGGGTCACAGGTGTGTTGAGATATAAACATTTCGGTCTATCAGTGTAAAACACGGCCCCCGGGTCCTACTCCAGGATCAGAACCGGACTTCTCGTCACGGTCAATAACGTGTTTTCATTGTCGATAGGAAAGGTGCACGTGCCCGTCTTGGAACTGCCCCAAAACTAGAAATAGGCACGGAACAGGATAACGACCTAGGACAGGACCGTAGAGAATTTGTAGCACCATCACCGGGCATCATATTGTAGTCCGACCTTGGGCTAGACTCGCGTTCATGAAGCATCCTGTCGGCGCTGTCATTCAGGTGGGTTTTGATGGATTATAGGCGATCTTCTCGGGTTTTTACGAGACAGGAATAGCGCGGGGAGAATATCGCCGGTGTATATTCTTCACCGGCAGTAGACAAGCCGAAATTCGGCAATTTCACTTAATGAATAATCTTGATCGTCGTCTAATCGTATCATTATAATGAAAGCATAAGTTCACAAACTTTACACACGGCTATTATAGACAGAGTTTTATATAAAACTGTTCTATAAGTCAAAAGGTAACCGCGAAGGGGTCGAAAAACAACAGTGAGTTATTCTAACGACTTCATCTCAATATTCGTTCACGGTAATCTCATTTGAGTGGGGGCGTACAAAATTCTCCCAACGTAAAATACCCTTCAAAATATGGAAGCGACCTTTTCCATTTTAAAATAATCCCGGAGAATCCTATGTTTTAAAGATCCAAGAAAAATATTCCATTAGAGAGGGCAGAGAGAAAACTCAAGTCTGACTGATTCAAAGATGTGAATCCAAATGAAAAAAGATTGGACAGTGGAGTAATAATATCTCACTATTTTTATGACCATTCAGGGTTACCCATTACTAAGCAATAGAGCTAATACCACATTAAATTTAATTAAATTTTGGATTTAATTCGTTTTTTATATTATATATTGTACAAATCATATGCACACTATAAACAATCTTTTTTTCAGCGATAGTCACTCCAAAATATCCTATGTCAATTTATTTGGCAACATAGTTGGTTTGTACATGTAGAACTTATTTGGAATCGCGGTCGGTAAATTGACTAAAACTACGTACGTCAAATCCTAATTTCCCTTTCTTAACTTAGAGGGCAAAGGACACATCCGTCATTTCACGGTTTTACCACCGCCGTGAAATAAATCGCATAAACAGTGAAACATAAACGGTGGCGGCTCACAAAGGGGGGAAACTCTCGTAAACAGCAAGATTTATCGGGTTGGCCACTTCAACCGCACGAAACACTAGCTCAATAAAGGGATAAATTTCAACGGCCAAGGTAGCGAATTGAGAGCAATGAAGTTTCAGCCTGAAACCAATTATAAGATGTAATTACGCGTATAGATTTCGAAAAAGGAAATACTGGAAATGACCTACGGTTTTAAAAATTTATTTCACCAATTGATTGCAAAATGTATGGACAAACTTTCACTGTTTTAATACAACTCGATACAATCTTTTATTCCTTATGTATTCAATATGGACTTTCGGATTTTACAAAGTACCGCTAATTAATTCCTCCTACACAAGAAGATTTGATCATTTACAAGAAGTACAGACTAATTTATGTTTCGTAAAAAGATTACGCAAGTCTATTTTGCGAATTGAATCAGCGAATCGACTAGTAACGTGACGAATCTTGGGCTATTTTTGAAACTCTATTTCGGTACCGACTCTTGAGGATCACCGGACATTGTAATGACGAACTCTAGTTGTCTATTCCACGCACGTTATTATCCAAACTTTATCGCTATGTTGCCAATATTCATTCGCCTATAAATTCATTTTCTCCTAATTATACTGTATTCAAGATTTCACCAATGTTCTCGAGGAGGGAATATTAGAAGTAAAGTCTAGTTTATCGGGTCCAAAACAGAATAATAATGGATAGAGTGGATTGTTGAAAGAGCCGACACTAGGTTTGAAAACGTCACGGTCGGGTGGGTGGGCTACTGGGGCCGTTTGCCCTTAACGTGGCCGCACGCACAAGTCACGGTTATGGTTTTGTTGTGTGCAGAATCCTCGATAGTCGGGCGCTGAGGGAGCACAAGGACTCGTAAAAATCGGACTATTGCGCAAATCAAAAATAAGCCCCCACCCACCCCCAACAAACCTATCAACGGTTAAATAACGACTAAGTGTACCGGACACGGAGCCGGGACCATTTGGAACGCGAAACGTTGGCCAAAATAGCATTCGGTTTGGGACGTGCGTACGCCCTGGAGGAGAATTTTTTTCCGTTATTCATGAAATGCGGCGCAATATATTACAGCACGCGCGGAACTATACAACGGTTAAAGCTAAAGAATCTGCCGCCGTTTGTAAAAGGAAAAGCGGAATATATAAGAACGCAAATAAAAGTATGGAAGACGTTGGTCCGGGAACCTTTACGTGAGGCTATTCTCATTGCTTCTTGAGACGCCGTTTATTTTCTAATTTAATTGGCGACATCTAAGGACATTAAAGACTCGGACGTATATAAAAGGGAATAAAGGTTTAAAATAGAATTATCACGGTAGTGACGCAATATTAGTGGAACTCGTCATTTCCACGTGCATACTTACATTAATTATTAGGTTTCGATTTCTAAATAATACAGCGCCGAAGGTTTTATGACGGAGAGAAATAGATACGTACAGAATCGTAAAAATAGTCCACCACAACGTACTGCAAGATAGATATACGTGCCAATTTTGTCGGCCCAACAATTATCACTCTTCGCTTATGAACCGAGCGCCAACTATCGAACTCTAATTGGCCGTCAGACTACCATTTAAAAAAGTCGCCTTTTCCTTCATTAGTTTCAGAATAAGTTGACCGCGTAAATAAACTTGTTACATCCCATAATTCTCGAAGGCCGCTTCATTATTTTGTTTTTTTAAATACGACCGGTACATAAATAATTATTATTTCGCACATCAAAACGGACGATCCAAGGATAACTCCGTACAAGAGATATCGTAAATATAAGAAAATATAACTTTAAAAAAAGTGTGTAGTGGACCTATGATAATTTTTTTTAACGTTTTTTTTTTTATTGCGCAATCAACATCGTAACATGGTTATTGTTCAGACACATACATATAGAAACACAATATATATTTTTTCAAGTAGAGCTCCTCCTCGGAAGTGTACAAGGGAGACTAAAATGTAAGGGCGCAATTATACGGTACTGCCTCTAATGACCCGGGGGGGGTTAGAGGGGAGGACGCACCAGAATTTCGCAGTCCCTTAAAGATCCGCCGGCCCTACCCACCCTTTTAAAAGGCGGAGGAGGAGGAGGAGAGAGGCGGCGTCTTATATTGCAGTTTTCCTAATGACCGGGAAACATAAAGTGATAAAGGAAGGGGGGGGGAAAGGGCGGAACCGGGGGGCGGTTTTATTATTAAAAGGAGGAAAACCCTCCACGCCGGAATTAATTACGAACAGGATAAATCGGGGACGGGGGTCCTGACTGAGGGACAGGTGTACCTGAACGCCGAACGCCGAGAGGAGCCGCCCCCTCAACTTCCACCCTCTTTTTACCCGCCACTACAACAAATCCTCCTCCAGTATTAATTACGGTAGCTACCAGGGGCCGCTCCAAAAACACACGCTTTCCGCTCCATTTGGACGGATTAAAAACACGACCGCCCCTACTTCCACCATCAATCTGCCTCATTGAACGCTCCCTTCAATTCGCAGTTACGTATACTTTACACGGCCTATAGTAATTGGATTTCGCGCAGTACGAGCGTATCTGACGAGAGTGAAGAAGGCCCGAACGGTAGGTCCGACACCGAATTTATTATTCATAAATCGAAGGCAGAATTCGCGTATATATTCGTCCGGGCAAGAGTATTTACCGCGGGAATTAGAAGAGATATATTCGATAAACCGGTTCGGATGATGATTCCTATTAGACGAGAAAAGGCTCTCCAGGATTAACCCGAGCATCGAAGCCGGACACGGACCGATCGGCGATTAAATATCGGGTCCGGAAAGGGAGACGTTGGGCGGGCAAATGCCTAATTGAAAACTAGCAAATTGGGAGAGGAAGCCGGAGGAGCGGAGTGGGAATAGTGAGGGGAACACAAACACACGTCTTCCTGTTTGTCCCCAATCAATTTACTCGGTTGCCTCGCGGCGGGGACTCTTCAATGCGGACCACTTCAAATAAATTCCATCAATTATTTCGCCTTTCTCGCTCCGACCTCCCTCCTCTCACCCCCTGCAACTCAAGTTTATTCCCAATTCCGGGACCTCGTCTAATTTATCCTTTTATAACTAATTTTTATACGAAAACGGAAGAAAACAGTTCGAACCATAAATAATAAAGTCGATATAAAATACTAGGAGTTTAATCTCTCTTCTACGATATAAATAAATACACATTTGTTACGATTATTGTCGTTAGGGCAATGTGACAGAAGATATATGTCGCCTCTAGTTAACCTCATTGAGTGTTGCGTGGGTTCGATGAATTATTTCTAGGTCCGTAGACACGTAAGAAGACCTGTCGACAATTTTAAGTGCTAAAAAACCTGCAGAAAATCGTGCTAAAGGAGGGCCCCTAATTAAGTTTTTTTTTGAAAGCGGCACCCACCGACTTGGACAGTGATCGACACTCAAAAGGCTGGCCAGCTTATATTTATCCTTCGACAATTGGAACCTCTAACATCTAATGGAGAGCGCAGGGTTAAGTGGCATAAGTTAATTGATGACTCAAAACGCCCATAAATTTAGCCTAATTACGCCTGTCTCCTACACGAACCCGTCTAGTCAAATACCACTACTACGACAACGGATAGCTGTAATTACATACAGATATATCCGTCTTAATAAATTACTAATTGGATTAGCAGTATCGGACAGGACCCCCCACCTAAGGAACTCGGGCGAATGTACTTATAAAACGATATTTTCAAGAAGCGTTTAAAATAAAGCCTAATGAATCAAATATAGATACCAAGAGAATAAGGTCACGTGTTTTACCATACCTGATTACAGAGATCTTCGACAGAGTCAGAAGGAACGGCAAGGACAAAAAAAGAAGAAACCTAGTGACCACTAATTACAGACATTGCGCCGGATAATTAGTCGTCGAAATTAAAGTTATAATTCGAACCGAAGCTTCAAAATTAAAAAAATAAATGAAGGCGACCCCCTTCACCGGGTGCGACGACTACAAGGTTGAGGGCCACAGATTTGCGGCCGGTAACGAATTTCGAGAGGATTTACGGGGTTTTAGAGGTCACGGTCGGCTGTGTCCAACTTTCATTTGCAGACCGAGACGCAGATAAGCGCGTTACAAATCAGAGAGCCGTCCGTGATTTATGTATCGTCCCGTCGAATGGATCGGGCGATGGACAATAGGCGCGGATATTGCTCGTTCTAACGATAGAGGGGAAAGCTAGAGGAAAGCTGCCATGAGGTTGGAACACCATTTCACCGAAACAATTAATATTTAAATTTTTAAAAAAGCCATTACGCGTTCCAATGAAATCTGCATAAATAAAAGGAATAAATCAATTCCACACTGTTAGCGAATACACGATAATAAACATCCAGAAACGATAAATACTCTAGGTACACCGAAATAGCAAGTGCAAAAACGGTTTTAATCGGTTTAAACACGAGTAAACCAGGTACATTAATTTATCATTCTATCGCAATTTTTCATAAACCTTTTTTTTCCTTTACTGCTTGGGTCGTTTTAGAAGGTCCGGGAGATATATTTTAATAAATCCAGTGAATGTAAAGGAAATGCACTAAGTGTAGTCGAGAACCAATTTATGTATCCGTAAACTGAAAAATTTTTCAGTGTCGCTTTTATTTTTAAATAAATTACAGTACACGTATAATGTGATAGTTAACGTATAACACCGAATTGCTGCTATTAGATGCTTAATGTCTACAAAGCCGTCCTCGCTTTTTGTGATAAAAGTTTTCGCGAATTACGCCGATATACAAAGATTTATTTCAACACGACTTCTCCATAACTTATATTGATCCAGTACTCATTCAAAGAACAGGGTCTCTATTACGAACCAAGCAATTAAGATGAGTAAGGCTGCAGTAGTAATTAACACTCATTTTCGACATCTGTTGCAAAAATTATTATTATTAGTAGTATTTTACTAGGATCTTATTATCTTAAAACGTGTTTTCATCCTATAATTTCAGCCTAATAATTAGCCTACAATTTCGATATACGTTTAATAAACGGCATCCCCGTTTTAACGAACATGTGGAACTATGTACAAACGATATTTCGCCACTGTACCGGCCGAAATAAGAAAAATAATTAAATACAATGATATTAGAAGACGGCGGCGAAGTAAGATGGCAAAAAAAAAGAAACCTGGACGTCGTAGGGTGAAAGTCAACCGGCTACAAGGACGTCGTCCGCCCAAATGTCCGATTCACTCAATGCCCCACAAACACCCAAAACGAGATTCCTTCCAAAAGTTGCGACACCCTCGGATAAAGTTTTAAACCCGTTCTGAAATGAATAAGCCCGGCGAAAAGAAAATACATACCAGATAAGCCCAGCCGAACGGCTACGCGTGGGCGTAAGGGCTAATTTTACAAAATTATGACATCATCGGAAAACGTGTCGACGCTATATATATATGCGTTTCATTACTGGACACTGATACAAGTTTGACACAATTCTAGTTTCGTTAGCAACATTTAATTCGAGGCGTCGAGAGTTGCCTAGAAATTCCTTCTTAGTCGATGTTGGAAAATTAGAAAGTATTACACAATTATTACAAGATAAACCTCCGATGCTTATGTATTAACGAAGATGGAAACGCTGTAGGAAATATTACATCGGTATAAAGACTGATAATATTCTTGGAAAGAAGAGTCGAGATAATTCGAACTGTATACAGAAATAGTGGCGAGCGAAGGAATAACAAAAATCATTTCGCCATAATTTATGCCATAATTCCAACCCCCCCGCCCTTTAGGCGGCAGCGAGAACGGTGCCCCGCTAAATTACATAATCTATCCTTGATGAATTTCGTATTAGCGAGGCGTCCTTCGACAGGGGCTCGTTTAATAAACATGCACGGGCGTCGGATTTATTCCCGTGCCCGTCTTCCCGTGGGACAACGGCGTCTCCGAAGACGAGATGGAGAATTCAACTGTCGTTAAAACTCGATTGCACTGCGCCCGCTGAAAGGCCCGATCCGCGTTTAATATTGAATTCGAATTTTCCCGGTTTCGCAGAACAGAAGCGAAATTGAGATGGGGTGGGGGTGGTGGTAGCTCATAAACGGGGCGAACAGTTCGATAAGTGTCCGACATTAACGCACGGGGCGGGGGCAATAAAAGGGCGTTTAAATTTTAACAAGAATTAGGTAGCAATATTTCAAGACTTGGGCCATTTTCGTCGTTTGGCGTCAACCGAGATCAACAGCTGAGCCCAATCCAAATGTCACGTTTCCAACTATTTATACACCCCTCTGTCATCATTTGACACGGCCTTTATATATATATATATATATATATATATATATATATATATATCAAAACTGTAATACATTGCCGACAAAAGTTCTCGGAAAAGTTCGAAATTTTAATCCTCGCAAAAAGGAAACACGAAGTAAACTAATTATCCTTTTAATTATACATCAGTGGTAATTAATAAAATTTGTTTCTAAATAATTATTACCCGGGAAAATTGTTCATTCCGTTCCATCACCTTGGACCGAATTCACGGTGAACAGAGTTATTGTAATTTAATAAGAAGCGACTGAACAAACAGAGAACAATTGGAGCTTTCATTTGATATGCAGAAACGTAATTTGAGCTATAAATAATTCAGTCGTTTTCACTGGTCATTTAAATATTGCCCCGCGGAGATTTATTTAAAAATAAAACGTTAATTCGCGTGACTGAAAAATGGAGGATAAATAATGATTCAAAAATTCCCCGAGTACCTCCACAAACCTCCAAAGAATTTCGTTGCTAATATTACGCGCGTAATAAAACATCAGCTATGTTGTTTCAAGAATATTTATAGGCTTCTGTACGAGGGTATTACTAAAGGCTGGATGGTTCAAGGCGTACATCTATTTATAATACTGATATTATCGATACGCTATTATTGAGGAAATATTAAGAACGCTATATTAGTATACGGTATATAAAAAATTTATTCAATGCAACGAATTGTTTATTGTAAACCCGAACAAATAATACAATTAATTGAGGCGAGTAAAATAACATTGAAAACCGGTCCATCGAAACAAGTCCCGAGAAGACTTAGAGGCTCAGAAGTTTTTCTTCCGAAAAGACAAGTAAAAGAAGCGACTTTCCCGATTACTACTACTACGTTCTCGCATTACTGTATTGGAAGTTGAGAAGAGGAAAATCCAAATCACAACACGACATTAAATCGGATGTCTAATAGTCCTTGATGTACTTCCATTTGCGACACTGATTGATCAACGCTAACTATTTACTGGTGAAGGTCAGTAAAACTAGGTAAATTGGAATTCGTTATTACTTTAAAAGGAGAATTCAATGAGTGGTTGACAAATGCACGTGCACGCAGTATTTTTCCAAAGGTAGGACTGTGACCCAGATAATATTGTTCGGCCAGGTAAAAATAATGCCGAAGAAATAATTTTATTTTTTTCTACAAGACAGTATCTTTGAATTGATGAAAATATATGCGACTGTGTACATCTTTACGTTTCATCGATAAACCAATATTCCTAACTTAGCATTCTAGCCGCACAGTTTTTAATCAATGGAATCTTACTCAGTAACCAATTACTTATTCTGATAATTTAAATGGATAAACCGCGCGCACAATTCGGTCCGAGTGGTCAAGTTGAAAATTGCAAAAAAGGCCAGGCAAAGTTAAACTGGATATAACGAAAAGTGGAGGCTAAAAAAAGTTGGGCTTAATAAAATAAAGCGGGCGGAGAAATGAGCAGTTAGTTTTTGGATCCCTCACAGCCCGGGGCACTGGCTCAGGAACCTAATCTGGTTAGAACAGTGGAAAAAGTCTAGTAAAGCGGGGAGGGGGAAGAGAGTCGAGCGAGGTAAAGGGAGAGGGAGAGGAGAGAGAGAGAGAGGGGGGCAGAAAACAGGGTTTAATTGAGAGCGATGGGCGGAATTAGGGTTGGCCCCGGCTGAAAAATAACAAATAAGGGGGTGGTTTTAAAACGGAACGCGATTAAATCATTTGTCTAAATAATAGGGACGGTGGGGGTGGGGGTTGGGGGTGGTTGGAGGATTTCTGCCGACTGTTTGTCTAACAATTTTCGGGACAACGCTCTCTGAATCATCTACCGACCGGGAGTAATCTGATAGAGAGAGAGAGAGAGGTCGCCACATTTACATAACTCGACCGTTTACGCGGTTTTATCTAAATCACATCTCCCACGCTCGGTTCAATGTCGGAAATAAAGTTGAAAACAACTTATTTCAGTGTACGGGAATAATTTATAATACGCGCATTAGAAATATACGTAGCTACGGTACAATACTTAATAAGAAATCAAAGCCCGAATGGTACATAAAAATATCTACTTTCGTCTCCTGGTCTGAATTACCAGAAGTCTAATAATTTTTGGTCGGATATTATCTTGTCTCACAGTTTATACACACCGCAACTTTCACGCTCCCATACCTACCCTCATCCCCCGCCCGCCCGTCATCCCCTTTTCTAAAGGGTCTCGTTTCGCGAATATCAGGTCGCGCAAAAACAAACTTCTTTCTGCATTAGGTTTGATACCGAGAGGAGAAGAAAGCCAACTTTGCCATACACACACACACACACACACACATATATATATATATATATATATATATACAGGGCCGGGGCTTTAAAACTTGGCTCATATCTTCCAATAACGTCGTCCCTGGGAGAACGCTGTAAATTTCAAGCGCCATCCACCAGTTGACTGGTAGGGAGGCCGACAAAAGGAAAACCGATAAATAGATAGTCCGGGAGAGCGGAAAGGAGAGAGAGAGAGAGAAATATATAGAGAGATAAGTAGGAAGAGGGATGAAGGGGGGGGAGAGAGGAGAGTGGTTTTGAGTAAAGCCCAGAAGTTGTTATTTATTCAAATGCGGTTTGGAATTAGAGCGGGGGCGGGGGGGAGGGCGCTCGACCAAATGATTTAGACCGACCAGTGAATATAATTTAACCGAAACTGCGGCATCACCGACGCCACTTCGCTTCAATTAAACGAAATGTATTTATCCGGGGACAGTTTTCTTTTTCAGGCCGAAGGGTCGGATCCGCTACGGTTGTAACAAATGAAAACCAAATCAATCCATCCCAAAACTGTTGTCAGTACAAAGTACTCCACCCGAGTAGAATAAAATAGAAATCAATTAAACAGAAAGTATACTCCCGTTCCAAATAACGTTTTCTTCTCGATACTTGAACAATCAAATGTATAAATGATTATTTGAGTAATGAAAATTACGTGGACAAATCTGGCGAGGATTATCCGATAGTTTATGAGAAACCGATTGTCGAAAGAGGGGAATTAAGACGGTGGGAAAACATGGAAGAGATGTATCACTAACGAGTGGACAATAAGAATAGTACGAAAGGAAATTTCAGATAATTATTAGTATATAGTAAAACAATGTAGTAAGGTGGAAAACATGTTGACGAAATTATAGGACTAAGCATAAAAAACGGCATAAAAATTAAGACATTCATTATACTACATTCTGATTGTTATCAGTTTCCATTTCCTTTATTCCTTGGTAAGACGGAATAAACGGGAATAGCGTAGGATCGAGCGTTTTGAGGTTAATGGATGTCGTCCCGCCCCGCCGCCACCCCTTCGGACTTCATTACAGGGGATTTAATGGTTCGGATATTTTGTCCGGAAAATCAATCTTGCCATACTTCGGGAACTTAGCATCAAGTGTAATTACTTGTGGAACGGAAGGGGCAAACTTAACTGGCGCTTTTCAGAGCCAAGATCGATACAGGGACAAGTTGTGTACACTCGTTACATAAATTATATATATATATATATATATATATATATATATATATATATATATATATATATGTACACGATGAATGACATTAACGTAAAACAAAGAGCTTTAATCAATGACAATGAATTCGAACTTTGAAACATTTAAACAATTAAAATTAAACCGAAAATCGTTTAAGATATTAATTTAAGGTTAGAGGAGTTGGAAAATAAAGTCTATGAGATTTGACAGTCATAACGAAATCACCCCAGCGACTGTTGTGAATATAACACTAAGATCATACCCTAATAATTAGGACGGCCAAGAATGGACAAGGGATAACTGGAATAAATACGAGTAAAAAATTG
Organism: Lethocerus indicus; assembly: GCA_019843655.1. NCBI lineage: Eukaryota > Metazoa > Arthropoda > Insecta > Hemiptera > Belostomatidae > Lethocerus > Lethocerus indicus. The sequence continues at coordinate 1,272,059 of JACDQD010000007.1, read as the reverse complement.
GGCCGAAAATCCGTGGATAGGTTTCGTATCAGTGATATTTGAACCGGGACCGGAGTGTCTACGACTGGGATCGATGGAGTCACGGGGGGGAGGATTAGAGGATCCCCGATTGGGTGGGAGAGGAACCGTGTGACGCGGGAAGAGACGACAATAAAGTTAAGGGGCGGACATAATGCTACGGTCGGTTGAAGCGCACAACTCGTAACCCAGCGCCATTATTATACTGGCTAGCGTTAAACCCCCCGGGGGGGGGGAGCCTCAATCAGCCCTAACGACAGTTGGACAGTTGGCAGGACCCGGCACTTCCCCACCCGCGATTTACATCCCTACATAAATCTCAACACTAACTGCGATTTTAATACGAAAGACAAACGGGGGGCGGATAAGCGAAGCGGCCCCCAAGTTGATAACAACGACATAACTAGGACTCTGATAAGCTTGGTTTATAAGTTTTGCAAAAACATTCTCTGTAAATAATCCAAAATAAGGTTCACTTTCAATAGTACCAGGTTATATCGAAGAATAACCGTTTGGGAACGCCGAATTTCAGCCGCCACTGAGGTCCGACGGTGGGAGCGAGGCAAAAAACTGGGACGCAGAAATTTGCAGGCTGAGTGTCCTTATTTGGCGTAAACCGTAGCAGAAGGAACGAGTGTGCGGTCGGAGTCGGATTAGTAAGAGCAATTTATTCGTTGAAATTAATTTTTTCCGAGATTATAAACTTTTATAGAGGCTGTTCAACAGATGTCAGGCGTGGGGGAAAGCTGTTGAGTCACCGAAAGGATAAATAAATAATAATAATAATATATACTTATTGCATTTTACAGTTGTGACAATAAAATTTTAGATTCCAAATTAATAACGAATTAATAAGTGACGAAAATAACGAGAAGAATTTTGTTTAAATCTGTATCATTAAGAAAGAAAGTTTTCGTCGAACACAGAAATACAATGAAGATGGGCGGTTTCAATTGAACAGACAAATGTATTAAAGCTCGGATTTTGTGTATTTTAATACTGTCGGGTCGGGGCGCCGCAGAAAACTGTCTGTAATATATTTGGCTTATTTTTTAGTTGGGGCCCCTGGGGGCGATATTATTCGGTGGTGAATAAATAAAGGTTTACCGGCTGAAACAACCCACCGACCTCCGGCCGTAAATCCGCAAATCTGAGGCTGAACTCGGCAAATTAAATCGGACTCAAATCGGGAACGCCCGGCCTAATTTGTTCCACCGATAGCGGAGAACACTCACGGCATTGGAAATCATCAACTTACCAAATAGTTACACCTCACCGGAAATTCCGTAGAAACGTTTCTACAACATGGACAAGTTTCCTCCGAATAATCTGCAATCCAACGCTAATTAGCATATTAACGACTCGAATTGAAACACTACAACAACCAACCTAGTATTTTCAACTGATTCGACAGAACGACACAGGATACGACATTGCAAACAATGGAATGAAAAGAATGAAAAGGAATTGACGGTAATAACGTCCTCGTCTCAAATTTATTATTGCTTAGCGTTCGCTACACGATTTGAAAGACGTAGACCCGTAGAAATTCGCCGGGGAAATTGCGGAAATGAATTCTCTTCTCCCTTAGAGAACTAATTTAAATGGTAATTTCCGCGCCGTTATCTGTTCCACTATGATTTTAATCTTATACCAACTCATATAGCCGGGACTCACCGAGACGCTCTTTTAGAATATCGGCCCGTTGAGAATTCGCGCTTTGACCGAGGTAATAAACAGGAGGAGATAAAGACACGCGCTTTTATAGACGCACAAAAGGGTCGGTACGTTTCTATAAAGAAATATGAGCCCGAAAAACTGTACAGCGTAAAAATTAATTTCAAGAATAGCCGACAATTTTATTCTATAATACCGCAATTATATTAGGGTAATAATATTACACTTTTTGCTCCACACTCGAACGTGATGATCGGAAGGCGATTCGGGGTTAAATTAATAAATAATTTGATAACGAATTAAATTGAACCCGTTTACGGCGGCCAAATTTGGTATAAGGGGAATAATAAAATGAAATGAGAGCTGAGAATAGGAGTGCGTGGACAGAGTGGAAATGAGAGAATGGTTTGGGAGGAGGAGGAGGAGGAGGAGGAGGAGGTGGAGGAGGGTCAGTGGCGAGAGTCACGTCCCTCCTCCTCCCGAACACCACAACACAACGTTTTCCCTTTTGACTTTGACCCACTTCCATCCCGAAACACCGGGAGGGAGGGACAATAATTGCCGCCCTACAGCCACCAACCCCAATTGTTGTTTAAAAAAATAATCCATTTCCACCAACCCCGGCCTCCAAAAATATAATATTGAAATGCCCGATTAAATTCGAGCCGCGCCCAGAAGAATTCGTAAAAGCTTTGGGTGGAGGAAAAGGGGCAACTTAATAAATACGTCCACTTTCGAACAATACCGATGAAAATGTATTTCCTCGACTTTCCTTCCTTGTAAATGGACTTCTCCTAGGAGAGGGGGGCTTTCTACGAAATCCCAAGAAAGCAGAAATACCGATTCGGCTTCCACTTTATAAAATAAATAAACGATAGGTTCAAATAACGTTTCCACGTGTTTTCGAGGAGGAACACTACTGGCAATAATATATTATATAAAATGCGATAACAATTGCTCACCTAATTGGAGGCTGAAAGAGCGTGCATCGAAAAAACTGGACTCACCTGAAAACATAAAATTCCAGTTAGTACGGAAATATAAAAAATAAATGGTACGTTATAAATATACATCATAGTAGTTACGCTTACGATATGATAAATTGAATGAGATCGATGCCAAAGATACTTGGACGAACCGAGTGTCCACCATTAAAAGTGAGGAAAAAAATAGCCTTCCCGGAAGGAAAATTTCGCCCGAATTTATATAGCTGTTTCAAATTAATTCCTGCTCGCAAAATTAAAGTTTTAACTCAGCAGCCGGGGGGTTCCGTTCGGGACGATATTACGGGTATATTTAACGTCGAGACGGATAATTGCAGATATTTCGCGACGCGCGGGGAAAATTAAGTTGGGCACGGACAAGTGTTATCCGAGGGATGTTTGTAACAGGTTTTTCCCCCCCCCGCCCCCGCTTCATTACACCGGTAGAGCGTTTTTCAATAGCCGCTTGGGGGTCGGGAGAGTGAAGGCGGAGCCCGGGTGAAAGCCCTCCTTCCTCCAAACCGACAGGAATAAATGAAAACCGCTACAGCGAGAGATCCTCCCGGCTGTCAAAATTCGAAAACGGCGCTATTAAAATGAAATTACGGTGAGAGTACTTAGGGGAGATTGGGGGGGTGTGGGGGGCGCGCCCGCCCCGCCCGCTTTCTCCGTTCCAGTCTCGACCGGAAACTCCCGCTTTCTCCCGGACGACCGGAACCGTTATGCTCAACTTGTAGGCGAGTTGTAACTACAATTCGAAAATAGAATATGTTCGCTGTCCCAGATGTCCTTCGGCCGTCTTCGGTACCCGCCCAACTGCACGGCTTTAATTATATATGGAAATTTTATAAACGCGTTTTAATTATATTTCGTAATAAATGAGCGAAGGGCTCCGCGATCAGAACTTGCACTATCACTATCTCAACTTCGGGCAGTAGAAAGGCTCGGTTGGCAAGAGTTGACACCTGCTGTTTGGTACCGCCCGAGCGAGGTCCAGTGTTGGGTTAGGCACGTAACTTTGATTGTATTCATAGTCATGTACTGTATCGCATATATTATAGGTCAATATATAGTATCTTGTTGCGGTCGATCGACAATACAAACGCGTCGTGAAACGTCCCGGAAAATATGACGAAGACGAAGGCTGAGAAAATTCAACAATTCGGCTACATCTCTTAAAAACCGACAAAGTCAATATTTGTTCGTTACAGACCTCGGGTGTTGCGCAGTCTAATTTTAGTATTTCTTGTTGTCTATTCGTTCCCTTTTTTAAGGACACCGCCTCTATAAAGATACAGCGGACACTCGAGTTCTTTTTTCCTTAGAAAGCAGGCTTTGTGAAAACACGTAAGTTGCGAAACAGTGCGTAAATACTAACAGAAGTCAAACCGTTGACATTCTATAAACTAAAGAACAAATACACGGGGCACGTTAGGGCCCATTTATTACAGCGTGGGTGTAAACTATTTTAACATTCGTTCCTTGAAAGTACACATAAAACGCCGAACTGTATATTTTAAATATATCTCTACGGGGGGCTTAGAGTATACACACTTCCTAGAAAACCTGAATAGATTACAGAAACAGGGTACGGTGAACTAGCCACTCGATTGTTATTGAAAGCAGAAGCTGCATGAAATTCTAAATAAATTACAGAAATTACAGTGCCTAAACATTTCAGGGATATACATGGTGGTCACTCGAGTGTAATCAAAACGGTAGAAGGTAGAATCTAGAGGACAGTTTTCATTTTTTTTTTCAGTTCATTATTTCGTCGGGTTGGCATCAGTGAAAGTTTGGCTTTCATACCAGGGGGGACAGCTGAAAGCGGCCCAATTTTCTTAAATTCTTGAGATAGATGTAGCAGAATAGTGAGTATATAATATAATTAGCCATTCTCGGATCGGCAGTAAATAATTGGGACGGCCGTCGTTAGAGGGAGGCGGCCGCGATATCGTCCTCCTTATTCGAGAAGTACGAGGAGGGGGTTAGTTACATACCTTTAACCGTACATTTTAAATGATATATTGAACGGTCGGGATCGGAACAGGGCCCTAGGTAAAGGCGGGTACCACCCCCCCACCCCGCATGATAAACTGCACAACAGCGGGTAATACCCGGGAGGGGAGCCAACCGGGTTTAACCGCCCCACAATAAATTACACGCCGAATAAACAGATACACGAGCCAACCCCCATCCCACCCCAGGACTAATGGGGGGGGGACCCGCGGACCCACGATGACGTCTACCCGTGTCCACATCCAACCCCCTTCAGAAACGAGTAACTGAAATCGCTTAGCGCATATTTGATAAGCGATATATATTTAATTGTGCCTGGAAGGGGTTTAGGCGCGAGCGGGGAACCGGTGATAAATTACCGGTGAGGGTGGGGCCGGACTTACACTCCTCCCTCCGCCCCCGCACACCGGATAATAAACTACTCGGGACGATATATGAGAAACGGACAGGTAGATAACGTGTAAACCTCCGCTAATGGAGGCCGCCCTCAAAAAACCATTCTTACTTCCCAGTCGGAATATACATTCCTAGACCGCCGGCCCAACATCACTTTTAACCCTATCTCGGGAGTCAGCGCTCGTACATTCCTATATGCGATGGGGGAGAAGGAGATACAAATAAAAATAAATAAACCGAGTGTTCAATTCCTGCCACATTTACATCAAGCTTATTACTCGAACATTTCATGCAACCAGCCGGTGTACTGAAAGAATTTAACATTGTTTTGATGTATGAAAGAGAGGAGATTGAATTTTCTTTTTTAAGTTCGTTTCGGGATAAGACAATACGGTGCAGATTCCGACGGCATTGTGTAAGCGAGGGCTTGGCGGTTCCCACCGACGGACGGTAGGCGTATCCACTTGTCACACGGACACGAACAAGACGAGACGTCCAGAAGAATTACTGGGTGTATTAAACGATCGTTAACTCGTTCATCCCGATTGTATTTTCTCCGATATCCTAATCGATTCTTTACGAGGCGCTCTTATGTAACGGCCGGCAACAGTTTGTCGATCATCAACTCGCGTCACCCCGCTATTCTTAGTCCGTGGCGCAATTAATAAAATGGAAAGGCGGAGATCGGATCTCAGTTTCATAATGACCCATTCATTAACCGCGGTGCGGGTCCTTCACGACGATGGACGAAAGTAGACGGCCCTACTCCGACTTGGCTAATTGGGCGGGACGACCGGTTCTCTAAAAGAGTTTACGCGTCCGTTTGGGAAATATAAAACGAGAAAAATTCCAATTCGTCCGGGAGAAACGTCGCGACGTCCCGGTTCGTATCGCCCGGAACCCCCCCACGCCCGGGACGCAAAACCGGAAAACGAGTATCGGGGGGAGGTGACTCATTAGAGCGAGATACGCCGGGTGGGGTAGCGGCGATATTACATGGCTGTAGGCCGGGGCCGGCTACAGAGGCCGGAAACCGATCAATAAAGGTGTAAACAGGCGTGGGAGCACATCCGCTGTATATATATATATACAGTGTAGCATGTCTCTGGTTGGCGAGCCTTGCCAACACCCATCATTATTTTAACATATTAACTAAACGAACACCTGGCCACATTCTTATTCAAATAACAACCTGACGCTGTCCACCTCAACAATTTTTACAATTCTGTTACTAATTAGTGTCGCACCGGCTTCCCTCATCAATACAACCGTACAATACCTGTTTGAAACCGTTATGAAAAGAATCTGAAAGAACTGTCGAAATAATTTCCACTTCGACACATGTCTCGATTATTTAGGGAATGATAAAAAAAAAACCCATCGCCTATAATTCGCGGATAAAAAATACCTACACCGGGATGCTCGCACTTTGACAGTGTTCGGTGGGAGGGCTAGATCCGAACGGGAGGTATTAGGCGGGCCGCCGGCTCAGAAGGCCGACAGGTAAAATGAAAGGTAACCGGCAATTTGGGAGTCCGCCATATTCACGGTCCTTCACCGGCTCTGACCTCAGCCGGACAACACACACAAAAGCCGCCAGAAGAACAAACCTCAACAAACTGTTTCATTCAAAACGAACGCTATAATAAATGCCTCCATCGATACTACCGAAGGCCCTCTCTCTCTCCGCAGATTCTTGAAGGATAAAAACACGTGCTACCAAAACAATATCTTCCGTTATCGACATTCCACGATTATTGATTGCACGTTAATTTCAAATTTGTATCAAATTATGGTGAACTATCGGAACACAAGTGAATACGTGCGGATAAATTTGTAATCCCAATTACCAAAATACGGGTTAAATCCTACGGATGTAAACTGAAGGTAACAAGAACCACCGTTGACTACGATATTGGAGTGAAAAATTATATTTTACACTGGAGGAAGTTCAATACTGGAATTCCTATTAAACTTCGGAACGGAAACAGGAAACAAGGAGTGGCGATACTAGGTGCAGCTGCGGATGGAGGGAAGGGACCGTTTCAGCCAAGAACACGTTTCATGAAGCATTGTACAGAATGTCAGCCCATTGCTTTCAAATAAGATTGAAAGATTTAAATCGGACGAATGTTTTTTACTAAACCCACGATTAGTGCAAATGCAATTGGACTTATAATAAGCTGGGACAATTTGTATATAGCAGAAGAATGCTATATATTTCAAGAGAGATACAGAGAGTCGTTGGCGAAAAATTTCCACATATCTACTGGTATTGGAACGGCTCTCCTTCCTGTAGTTGTACAGCATACAATTACAACGAATTCAGTCTAGATTTTGAACGCGTTGTAGGTAACATCGCGGCAACGGAAAAATAAAGAATCCCGACCGGAGAACCAGCCCCAGTCCGCCCCACAAATCACCACAGAGATCAGGTTTTCACAAGGTCGCGAACAACCTGTGCGGTGGACCTTAAAAGAAACTAAAAAATCGCGGATATTCGATTCACTTTTGCGGTCCAATTGTATTCAGAGGAGTATTTATTTAGTGTCGGAACGCATAACTATTTACGGGGATATACTCCAGAGGATATATCGTGTATCGGTCGTGTCGCTCGTACAGACTCAGTTGTACCGAATTTCAGCCCCCAATTGTGCCAACCCCGACGCGTTTCATGAACTTCAATCGATGCCAATCGTATGTATTGACTGGCCAATATCTACATGACCCAGCCGCCGGGCACTCTATGGCCGGTCGGATAGTGCCAGTTATTCGTACCATTCGTACAATAAAACATTCACTCAGTCCTCAATAGGCAGGAGCCTCCACTCCTGGCAGCGATATTAACATTTTAAAAGAAGGCCGAGGAACTAAAATTATGCCGGGCCAGAGTAACGCAATTCCCTTTATTACAGAATGACATGGAAATTACAATATTCGTGTACTCCGTATAAAAGATTGTATTATGCTACACGGATAAATAAAATTGTTTCTAGTCTAATTTCGATTAATAAAGTTGAGTTTAACTACATAACTAAAGTTCGAAATCCTGCATTATTATTATTTAGCTATCGCTAAAATAACAGCCTACACCTTATTATAATTCGGGGGCGAGTCCTCTCCAGAAGTTCTTCCTTTTCACCGCTCGTATCCTCCCCTATTGGGAGGAGGGCGAGACGATACAATTTCTAAATGCGCACGCATTCATCCCCCAGGAAACAGGGTCGGGAAAGGTGTTGCACGACGTTTGAATTCTGAAAAGCGCTCGCACAGGGGCCGTAAATAAAATATTTTCCGACATTTTGAGTGAACCGAGCGGGCAGTTTACCGGCTCGACCTTTTTAAATGTTAACACGTCGCGGCCGGTCCCCGGATTCGGTGCCCGGTGTTTTGTTCGCTCAAATTAAGTCGGCAGTTTTTAAAAGCCTTCGACCGGGTGTTTGAAATAAATTAAAAGTTTTCCCCCCGAAACGCTGTCTTTCGTTATAAATTAACAACACAGAACGGTGAACGCGTGAAGCCACTTAACGAAAAGTGGCCTTAAATAAATTGCTCCACTACCGACATAAACTTTGCCATAATACAGTACTAGCGCTATATTATTTATGAGCTAAACTTATACTGTTCATTCTTTATTACCCCCCCAAAATTATAGCCGAAAGAATTATTTCGAGAACAGAGCCGGGAATCGTCCACCGAGTCTAATACCGTTCTAATTCAGTGCCGACGATATTCCGATTAGCGTAGACGTTTAATAATTCTAGCGGGGAACGTAAACGTATTAGAGGGGGGACGGGGGGGGGGGGGGGAAAAGGAGGAAATAGCGAAACAACGGGATGTGAACCTTCGGCCTGGCAGGCAGTCCGAGGCGTGTCCGATGCAGAAAACGAGAAATTTAAAAGGAGAAAATAAAGAGGGAATTCCACGGAGCGTTCCCCGGAGTAAAGCGGCAAAAGAAAGAATTCCATTACTGGTTATTATGCGGCCGGCAAAACGGCTTCCCTAAATGAAACGGGACGCAAAGGAGATGAGCACACCAAACGAGTCGTCGGATATGACGTCCCTTGAAATATTCAAGAAATGCTACTGATATTTAAGGAATATATATTCGGCTGTCCGCCTCCGTTTATGAAAACAATTGGACCGATAAAACGAGGAACTTTATTTCTTATACAATATTATAATAACAACAACTCGAATCTTCATTATACGTTTTCCGACTTTCCGACAGGTGAACTAAATTAGGTATTATATCGAGGTACTGAATTCAACGAAGAATAGGTGGATTACGTTAAATTTACTAAACACAGCCTTAAACAAGAGCATGAATGGAATGTTTATCCGAAGTTCGAAATAACAATATACATCGCGATATACCTATTATTCATTCTTGGATGAATTAAAAATCATTATAAAAACGACCAGTTGACTACAAAGGGACCAGAATATTACGTTTGAAAACAGCCATTACTTTGAACGTTATTTGGGGAACATTATCAGCGTTCAGCGCGTTAATAATTAATTGCTCGCGGTGTAATTAATCACAACATCGGGCGCAACAAAATTTATCCTTGAACCGGTTTCTCGTTAATATTATTATGGTAAAAATAAAATAAAAGGGACACACCTTAATAACAAATCAAACTCGGTTTAATTGGAACAAGCCAAAGATACACGAGAGCGGACAAACGGAGCAGCCCGAAGTTGCAACAAGAAAATTATAACCGCAATGATAAGATATTCAAAATACAAAAGGATGAATTATTAACGGGAAGCCATTGTTGGAAATGTACACTGGGCAAACTAACAACAGGCTTAAATTATTTATTGCTCTATGTTCTCCATTTCACCCTATTGTTGGTTCGTTATCACGGAGGTGGAGCTGGAAGGGGGGGAGAGAAGGCGAGAGAGAGAGAGAGAGAGAGAGAGAGAGAGAGAGAGAGAGAGAGAGAGAGAGAGAGAGAGAGAGAGAGAGAGAGAGAGAGAGAGAGAGAGAAAGGGCAGTATCAATGAGTTGTAAACAAAGAAGGGAAAATTAAATTTTCCCCACATTCACATTTTCGTATACTTTTTCCTATACATAATTCATTCGAACTGTTCAATTTAATAACCCGGAGAATTCGATATCTGGATGATAAATAGGGGCCCATTTATTCATTACCTTTCACAATTATACAATAATACTACTAATATTAAATTTACAGTACAATGCTCCACGCTTTAAAGGTAAATCCAACTATTATGAATGTGGCGTTGAGTTTTCGTGGATTATTTTTTGATTATCCCCATAGCCGACTGAAAAGAACAGATCTAAATCGTAAATTTGGACTGTTGAGACCTCTTTTGAAAAGGACATCAAAACTGACAATAGTCAACAAACTGACAATATATAAAGCTATACTGAAACCGACACGGAATAGAACTGTGGGGTTCCGCCAAGAAATCCGACATCGCTCGCATCCAAACATTCCAGTCAGAAGTCCTTAGTATTCCTAATGCTCCCCGGGTATGTTTCTAACCGAACAATCCATAATGACCTCTCAACATACCCCGACAGCCGACGAAGTCGCAAAATCACGCTTCCTTAACTTCCGTGGCTTAAACGCCACTGGCCTAGAGACTTTCTGTAGGCCGGATACAGGTCAAAAGTACCATCACTGGATGGCGTCTTTATCAAGTGAAACTAATCCAAACAAACCGCAATTGTACCTATAACTGGCACATAGTTGATTGTACAATAAATAAAGTTAAAAAAAAAGTATACTCACATTCCTAACATTTATTTATTTTTTATGAACTGATTATATTTAAATTCGTGAAGCGGTGTACGGTATTAGAGAGAGAATACTGTTTAAAACGTGTACCTATATTTTAACTGTCTTGGAAGCGATAGTGTAGCTGATACCTGAGGGGGGTGTAGAGTGGCGGTGTATTCTCTTTGAAACTAGTCCGATAGCAATTACGTCGGAAGGGGAGGAGGAGGAGGAGGAGGAGGAGGCCCCGCTATCTGAGCAAGATTTAGTGAAGCGGTGTGACGTGAGCGGAGGAGGGCGGCACAGTTTTTGCAAAACCGCCGCTTATCAAGGTTAGACATAAACTAATGACTGGGAGGGAGGAGGAGGAGTAGGGAGGAGGAGGAGGGTGGGCCGACCAAAAAACCCTCCTCCGCCACACTTTTCCATCCACCCGCCCGCCCGCCACACGCTACTATCTCAAATTATGTTATTTAACCCGGGCCCCATAAATTAATCACCTTTTTCTTCCCGCGCTCATCTTTCAAGCGCTAAGCCACTCTACTACGATAAGCCCGACTATTACTGCCGGCCGCCCCTAAAGTTACTCAGACAACGTTGATCTCCGACGACCGATTTAAAATTAGGACCTATTATTTATTACGAAAGTCAAACCACAAAATGAATTTAAAGGTTGTCCGGAAAGTTCGTGCCGATTTTCCATAGGTGGTATTAGGACAGGTTTGAATATATCGGAATGATTGAAAACCAATGACACGCGTACATATTCTAAAAGTCGGTACTTCGGGCATATTTGGAAAGGAGTTTGGTTACGATACGTTAATGTTTCTCGGTTTTAAACCCTTTAGAATATGGTAGCGAACAAAACGCGTTATAGGAATTTAACGCTTTACCCTTTCCCAAAAGGCTAAAATGCCACACAAGCGAAGGTGCTGTAGCCGAAACTGCTACAGTGCGGAGACGAAGACCCGATTAAAACAGTAATTGAAAATAATCCACGCTCTACAACGCGTCAATTAGCGTCAATGCTAAATAAATCGAAAATCGACGATCCACGACCATAGTGTGAAGCTCGGCTACATAAGCCGTCTCGATGTACGGCTTTCCCCCACGATTTAACGGAGAAAAATCTCCATTTGCGACTCGCTTTACAAACGCAACGAGGAGACACCATTTCTGAAGCGATTAGCGACGGGGGGATGAAAAATGGATAAAATATAAAAACGTCGGGCGTAAAAGGTCTCGGGGAAAGCGCGATGAAACACCTTTAAACCACCCCAAAAAGCCGGTCTTCGTCCGAAGAAGGTATGAGCTTTTACCAAACGACGAGACAATAAATTCGAAAAAGTATCGCTCCCAATTAGATGAATTGAAGACAGCGATCGAACAAAAACGTCCAGAATTAGGACAACCCATTATTTTGTATTTATTTTTTAAAATATGTTATTAACACGGTCCGAATTTTCGTTACGCGAACGTTACCAGCGTATATTTCCACTTCACTGAATTGACCGAAACGGACCGCTCATTTAATTTGGGGGAAAATTGACAACCCCGTACGAGGAAAAAGTATTATACCGGGCCGTATTGTCGAACACGGGCCACGGAACGGGCCGCGGCCGACAATGGCGGCCGAACCGACACGAAAATAAAAAGAGCGGAAACGCGGGTCTCATTAAAACTCATTAGGCGAGCCGATCCACGAATCGGATGCGGCTGGTGCGAGGCGCGAGGCGTTGGCACCGCTTCAATATCGGCGTTGATCACAATACACCGGAGGGCGAGGACACCGACAGAAACCACTCGGATCCTGGAAATTGCACCCTTTCCCGTCGGGCGAAAATAAAGCCGGCCTCTTCAAATTTGAGCCGATGAACGATGATGGCGATATTCCACTCGTTAACCGTACTCCGTTCTCGAGTCGGAACACTACACAATGTACAGATAGGTACACCGGTACCCTGGGGCGACGAGATACACGAATGCCAGAAAGACTTATTAGAGCGAACAAATTTTTAGCTATAAATCCGTGATCGATTATCGGCCAAAGATTTTACGACGAAGTACAGGAATAATTCCTGCTTGTAGGCGAGATATTTCACTCGGAATTTAATTCGGCGGTGGGAAAACCGCGACGTCCTACCTCGGATTCTGGAACTCGGGGAGCTCGGGCCCGACTTTGTACGTGTAATGACTTTCCCGGGAGATAACCGCAGGAGCAAATCGTCGGATGTAAACGTGGGAAGAGGGAGTGACATCGCTGGCCGGGGAAATAAAACAAGAGCCCGAGGAGGGAGGCTACCCAGCGGTATTTCATTAGAGGGGGCGGTTAACGAGAGGGCCGACAGACGGCCCTCGGGCCCCCGGCTCTATATTGACTTTGACCGACACCGCTTACAAACGGCAGATTTAAGGGGGCGCGACGAATCGTAATTAAGCAAATTTAAGCACCGCCGTCTAATTTAAGAATTAGTCGAGCCTTCTACACTTCTTGCCTGATCCTACTATAAGCTGTCATCATCTTTTACGCGTATACCACTCGTTTATTTCCGATATCTCCCGGGGCAAATTAAATCTGTCAAAAAAATTAATTAATTCTCTTCACCTTCAAAAACGTTTAATGGATTCAGTGAGTCATTACTGAGGCGACCTTACACCGGAAGAATGTATTTCCAGAATCAAATAGCGTTTAGTAACATTTACACTTTGGCCGAAGTTGGTCCGACATTTGTTGCGCGCTCGAAAGCGAGCGCGAAGTCACAATTTCGTCCGGAGGACTTTCTACTGGGGGTCAATGCAAAATCGAAAGGACCACCAGGTGCTTTGACAACCTGCGGGAAGACAGCATTCATCACTCCAGCGTTTGTTACCAACGTTTTTTTAAAGGTCGCGCTGAACGAACGGACTGGTGTGGTATTTTAAAACGGACGAACAAACATTCGTTATTAATTGTTGCCGCCCCGCGACGGACGTATAAAATTCGACGCGATTGAGCAAGGTCGTATAGGTCGGAGTGGGAAAGCTCTCGTGTACAGATAAGGAAACTCACTCTGGGTCGGGTTGAGTCAAACTCAAACTAAATGAAGTTTATGAGAAGAGATTTCGAGTCAGTACGGACCGGTCCGGTGGCGTCACCGACCGAACACGGCGATCGATACCCAGCCAGATAAAGAATAAAAAAAAGAGATTGCTTATAATTTGCATGAAACGGACTTTCAAACCAATTAAGTAAGGAATCCGTTTCGAGCGATCTCGAGGCCCAATATACACTCTGATCCCGATGCCGGGCCGAAAGATACAGAGAACGGCGAATTTATCTACATTAGAGATCTGGAATGAACATTTTAGTTTCTAGAAACAAATTTCTAGAGAACAATTAATAAATATTTCATATTTATATTGATTATCAAGTGACGATGATGGCGACAAGTGCAAACCGACTTAAACTTCAGTACTAGTATTCAGTGTCTAATACATGACGATTCCACCCATCTTGAATATTCCGAAGGTTGTTCATTAATAAAAAAAGTAATTTTGTATTCGAATAACGATTAAAATTCAATTTAAATCCCGCGGATGAAATAATAAAAATGTTAGGCCGAGTGAGAAACTCCGAAAAGAGAAAACCGGTGAGAACCGGGGCTATAGCGCCGACTTTGGTCATTAGTATACAATAGGCCCGACGCTCCGAACGTATAAACCTTTCACGATTGAAAAGGCGATAAAATATCATTTATTTAAACTAAGTGAAATTATGGAGGGTCGAAGTGGGCTAGACGGTTCGGTAATAAATTGGTTAATGGTGTGGTGCGCGCCCTCCCCCCACCCCCCCCCCACCCACTACGTGATCCTACTCCACAATATCCTGCCTGCCACCGCCCCTCTGACACTCTTAGGCCGGTCAACACCCCGCCCTCAAAAAATATAAATAGGGGAATAATAAAAAAATCCGCTCTTTTATATATATCCAGATACCGCTCCCTACGTTCTTGAAAAGTGATATCAATATTTGGAGAGGATAAATTGGATAAATTACTATAGAAGGTATTGCGTACATTTTTCCGTAAGATTACCGAATATTCTAAAACCGGGAGGTTTGTGCCAAGTTTATATTCTAGTCCAATGTTGTTAGTTCGGTAGGAAAATATCCGAGGGAACATTCTTAAGACTGTGGAATGCGAGGCACGATGAGGGGGACCGCAATTTCGCTTCAATATAATGCGCGGGGGTAGAGAAACTTTTCGACTGACCGAACGAACGCCCCCCCCCATCCCCCGCAGCCCGTTTTTAGACCTCGGAGAGCCTCATAACTCCCACCCTAATTAATACAGGTTATAAGTAATTGACGCGGCACCGAAGGGGTTTCTCCGATCTTTTTTTTTGTTTCATTTACTGGTATAGTCACAACTACAATTTTTTTAGATTGTATCTAGTGACAGTGCTCTAACTCTTGACGGAGAAACCACCCAATGATGGTACTCCCGCTGATGGCCTTATTCTCTCGGGTCGTAAGGAAATCGCTTTAGGACGGGATTTTCAGGAAGGTGAAGCGAGGAAAGTTGTCGAATTCCGGGATCGGAACGAAGGGATAATTTGGAATGGAAGGATTTATACCGGATTTACAGGTCATTGTGGATTATTCTGTGGGGCGTTGGTAATTTTTCGAAGGATTACCGGATTGCAAGGATTGGGAGAGTCTATAAGAATTAGACGGCTCGGTGGATCCGTCACAGTTCGATTCCGTAGGCCCAAATAGGTTTAAAAAAAAATTAATAATTTGTTCGAGAGGAGTCTTAGTAGTTTCGTTTCTGTACTTTTCAGTCTTGTACGCGGGTTCCACATGTCAATCTTCTGTCTAAGAGTAGTCCCAAGTCCCAAGCACTCGATTTTCAATAGGAAGTTGGGACCGTCCGATCTTTTCGCCCCGTCAATACAATCGTTAATTTATTAATAAAATTTCTTTAGACCGAAATTACGGAATCGTTTTTAGACGGGGGAGTGTTCGCTATCGGGATATATACGAAAAACAGTTGGCGGAGAGAACCGGGTCTATCGAACGGGTCCGGGTGTCTGCGGCGGCGGTATTGTAGTACTCTGCTGGGCGGAGCGCCGATTTTCCGCTTATGTTAATAATCCGCCTCCAAGCCGGAACCCTGCAACTGTCACCGCCCCCCCGCCCCCCGTCAGACCGATTATCGCCCCGGTTATTGTCCACCCTTCCCCGACCGCCCCTCGGCCTAATTAGATCCCGCCGGAGCCGAACCCGACACAATATCTCCACAATTATTTTAGCTCGACTAGAAATCGATTCGGAACGGAGAATGCGTCGATGCTATTGCCGACGGTAATCGTATACACAGTTCGCTCCCGAAGGAGAACATGAATTCGGTGACGTTTCCTGCGACGAACTTGGGGGTGTTCGTCGGGAAAAATTACGTTAAACATCAACGTATTACAGTCGGGCGGATAGTTTCCGTTCCACTTTTTTACATACGACGAAAAACAAAGTTTCATTACATTTATCGGGAGGGAGTTAAAATTCGGAGGATGTCCCGGAGATCGTCTCTCGATAAGGAACAATTCGAGATGTTCTCGTGAAACGTTCTGGGCCGTTTTATGGCCCAGTAAAAATGCCGCTCCCTAGTCCTTGGTCTACGCGCTCCTAGTCCCTATATCTCGCTCCTTGTTTGCTCTGTCCCATCCAATATATTCTCTCCGCGTTCAGATAAGATAAAGGCCTTGTTTTTAAAATTATAAACCAACCACCGAATTTGTAGACTTACGTCGCCGGCGACCGCCCGAATCGATATACGGATAACCGAAAAACGGAGCGAACACCGTGCGGGCAATTTTCTATACTGGAGGCAACAATTTTACGTTTCTCTCGTTATTGTATTTTTTACACTGTTCATTAACTAAAATAAAAAAATTCTACCTCGTCGACGACTAAAGCGTAAGGCAGTAATTTAGAGTTAATTAGACCAACAAACTGAACGCAACAAGGTACGGGGAGCCACGTGCCAGTAACGGTCGATGTATACATAATGGAAATCCCGAGCTAAGCCTGTGTGAATAACACCTGCATTTAACAAAACTTAAATTATTCGAGTTCGTAACAAAATCTAATAAAGGTAGGCCCTCGATACAGGTTAAAGACCGCTGCAATGCGGAACACATTAATACGTCCGTATCGTTATTGGACCGATATATTATATAATATTACGCACCCGGAGAGTTGCATTTCGATTCTGCCGCGCTCAATTCCGGTAGAAATAATACTCTGTCCATTTGACAAAAGGGACCTGTTATCAATCCCCATAAACTGGTCTGAGATTAAATTTCGGCCTACGATCCGGGTCAACTTCGGGGGAGTTTATCCCGGATAAAACAATAACAAACTAACTTTTCCCCGCTGAGATGTGGTACATCGCAAATTATGATAATATTCATAAATTCACAGGCTCTTATAATCAATTTCGATAAAAAAAAAAATTAATAGAGACAGCGAAATCAAATTATCGGGGGGTGAGTAATGGGGCTTAAGACAGGATAATTCAAAAACCTAATTTTCTCATTTCGAGGGTGAACTCCACTTCAAGAACGGATAGGGGACTACCTCTCTTGATCTTGGCATCGATCTCTCGTTTAATAGGCTTAATATCTAAAACGATTTATCCATTCAAACTGCTAGTAAAATTGAGCTTGAGAGCCAAGCCGGGAAAACGATAACTTTACATAGTTATAAAACGCGTACATAATCATACCGGGCGATTCAATTAAGCAGATATCTGAAACTTATATTGGATTCAGTGTATTAAATTAATTAGTAGCGTATCAATAATAGAAACGACGAATATCAGATATTTACTATTCCGAACGGTTAACGTGTACATCCCCACACATAATAAAGGTTTAAGGCGCAATATGATCAAAGAATTATTTCAAACACTTCGAAATAACTACTCTGTACATAACGATAACGTTAAATACAGAAGGTAGTACACAGAAATGAAACCTAAAATACACGTCTTACAAGTAAAATTTACTCTTACGCCCTCATTATTTAGGACTCCCCGTCGAAAGTTACACGACTCCTCACTCAAATTAGCTTCAAATCGGTAGATAGGAATACAGTGCAAAAAGGGAGCGCGCACAAAAATACCAGCCCCGTTCCCGAAAATAAACGAATGAACAGAGGCAGGGGAAAGAGAGAGGGAGGAGAGAGAGAGAGAGAGAGAGTTACAAACTACGGGATCCTACTTCCTTCCACATCCTTAACTTTCTTTCACATCGTAAAACCTCCCTTATTTCTTTAGGTTTTTTTTTTCTGTGAAAGCCTCCCCAACCAAGTTCACAACCCGGGCGTACGGACCGGGGGATCGATAGCAAAAAAAAAATCACCCCTCCCACCCCCAATGTGGGCTACAATAACGCGTTCTCCTATTACCCGACGTGCTTCCTACTTACGAAGATAGTTTCCGAACAAGTCTAGCCCTCCCTTTTTTCTTTTTTTCTATTTTAGAGAGCCGTAAAATCCCGAACGACGTGCAGTTCACGAATATTACCGCCGGCGGCGACCTCGTAAACCGGCCTTTATTAAAAAGGATCAAATAATAAGCCCAGATCGGAAGTAACGGACAATTCGGAGCACGTAAGTTTTATAGTAGGTACGCTACACGAAAGTGAAATTCCAAAAAAAAAATAATACGAGGATTTAACTCAATGATGAGGCTCAACGCGGCGAATATTTGGCCTACATACTGGACCGTGTTATTATTAACAGAAAAGGGTGATTCATTGGCACCGCGCCAGTGGCAAGCCGTTTGACGCCTTTAGAGCTTAATTATTTTATTTTTTCTGTTTTACTTACTCCTAAATATCGTAAAACATCGGTGCGTTAATGTAACATTAATGGGTAAACGTAATAACAGCTTGTATTAATAAACTGTTTTAAATGTTTTTCCGCGTTACATTACCCCAATTTCTGTCCGAATTTCATTCTCTTTTACACCTACTATCTGTCGACTGATGCAATGCCAAATTATATTGGATAATACATAACGGAGTGGGGATAAAAAAAGGGGTTAAAATCGTAAAACTGGTTTCATTCATTCGGAAAAAATCCTGGTTTTATAAGAGAGAGGGATTTTACAAATGAGTAGGCCCGAAAGTGTAATTATTTCAGGCTAAAATTGATCGTAATTTTTATAACGATTCGGACACAGGGAAGGGCGGTTAGCCGAGGAAGCCCAAATGAATTCTCTTTTATTTTAAGTAATCCCACCCCCCCACCCCCGACCCCAACATTCCCTTCCATTCCTTCGGGTACACTGTTTAATCTGGGGCAATAGCCGAACGACAATTCCACTAAAACGCAATCATTGCTGCAATTAGAGGAGGGCAGTCGGAGGTCACGTGGGTCCCCGACCCAATTAGGGACGGAATCAAAACAAACAGAAAGGGACACACTGACGGAGAACCGACGGTTCATTAACTCTTTGCCTCCGAACCTCCTACACAATCGACCCACCAACCACCACCCTCTCAAACTACATAATAATCAGCTCCGTTAGATTAACAGGAAAGTGGGAAGAAGGAAATGAAAAAAAAAAAGGGCGGGCCGACGGAACGGTCCCTACCGAGTTTTACAGACGTTGGCATTTTTCTGTGCGTAAATTAAATTGACTCATCACCAGGAGTTCCCGATTTTCTAATGAAATTTCCCGACATCTGAACGTTTCCTGCCGCGATAACAATCAGAAGATACGCCAGTCAATACGATAATGATGAAAGCATCTTCCCAACTATTTTTTGTTCCTCTTTCTTATATAATTTGTTTTAAATTTTCCAGTTTTTTATTCGTACATACTCACACGCCCATCACCGAGCTGAACGAGGTCCGAATTTAGTGTAGTTTTCACGGGGAGCAACGGGAAAGTTATTATAGAAGAAACATAGAACTTCAGGCAGTCTGGGCCCACTTTACATACCCCTAGCAATTCTCACAGGAAATAGGCAGCACATGCTAAATTTAGCCGTGTTAAACAATGTATGGTGGATTATCAAACTTATGATTGAATTTCTTAATTAAAACTTTCGCCCGTATCGGGTGAACAGACGCGTGTATGAAAGGAGGAAGGTAAAGGTAGAGACGTACAGTATATTTATTTTACTTTTACTACCTCTCGGGAATTGTATATAACATCTCGTCAAGACACCGGTAACGAACCCGAATGTGGTTTCTGAACTCCATTCCCCGGGTGCAGTGCACTTTCAATAAAAGTTGCTGAAATGTCCGAGATTAGGACCAGTTGTTTGTGACTGGGCGTTGTTAGATCAGGATCATTAAAAAAAAAATCACAATGCGCATTCAGAATACAATATAATCCCGTATAGATATTACAATCCGAGGGTATTGGGTAGAGAATCATTTGGCCAAGGAAAGCATCCCCATTTGAGACATCGTCCCCTCGCCCTCGCTCCAACCAATACTAGCTTGTAAATTACGGAGAGTGAGAGAGAGAGAGAGAGAGAGATAGAGGGGAGGGTGTTAAGGGCGGACGAGGATTTAAACCGGTAGAAAGCCATTTCCAATTTATTCAGGCCATTTCAGAGCCACCGATCCCCCGCGTCCGAAATCAAAACCCGATCCCGCCCATTTCAGTACCGCCACTTATTTCACAAAAGCCACTACACAATTCCCAATACGGTACTTTAATTATTAGGTTTAAAAAAAAATATATGTATATATACGGCCCACATTTATTTCAGCCTGTCGGTTAACTGGCAACGCGCAGATTTCAAGCCAAAGTCGGTTCGTGATATTTAATACAGTCATTCAATATATTCGCTACTTTATATTATTCATTCGGACATTGTAGAATTAATGGAAACAATGTAAATGAGTAACTGAAGTGTCACGTGTCCGTTTACGTGAATGAAAATTTCATTCTCCCAAGGTAAATTACCGACTATAGGCAGAAAAACAACTAGCCAGCAATGACAAACTGGAAGTGCACAAATCAACGTATTACTGATGTCATTAGACATTTATGTTCTCGGGTTTTTATTATGTAACTTTCAATTGCCATAACATTGTTAACAATACGAGTACATTTAGTCTTACATAAATGTAGAAAGGCCCGGGGGCCGGCATGTATGTATCAAGCAAAAATTCTATCCAGAGATCTAAAAAATCTATTCAGAGAAAAATAAAGGATTTTATTGTAATGACGTTAGATAGAAATACTTGAATTGTGTACTCACGTCGTACGTAATTTATATACACTCGTATTTTATTTTTTACGCATTTCCATTTACATGCTTCCAGCTTACATTTAATCATTTATTAATTTACGAATTGATAATTATTAACTCGGTTTTTTAAAATTATTATTACTCGTGTTACCGGGCTGTTTCCAAAGCGTGCTTATAATGCGGTCAATACGGGGGTATAATAGCGGTGCACATGCAGGGAGCCGAACAGGAAAATGATTTTAGCTTACAAGGCCGAAACAAAAAACCGTTGGCAATGTTTAAAAATAACCGAAACTTGCCCAGTTTGTCCATGAAATGGATTCACAGCAATTACAAGTTGCCACTGTTAATACCGCTTAGAATCGGGAAAAATTTCTTTCTGTTGAGCGGACAATCGCAAATAAGAAAAGAGAATAAATAAGAGATAAGAGACGCGTCTATTCCAAATACTGGAACGAGTCCAGTGATTATTTCATAAATCATCTGCGCGCTTCATTCAAAAGGCGGTAATTTATTTATAGTTTCAAAAAAAAAATGAATGTTACGTAATACACTCAGCGTTAATAATGAAAGTTAACAGAGGAAAGTTCTGTAGTCTTCGGACAACTCAACATTCAATGGAGCCAAACCCTCGACCCCCGACGATTTCTCCAATTAGCAGAGCCCCAATCGTCAATTTTAATAATCGGAGCGTGATATATATATAGACCAGAAACTGAAGAAGATGACAACCTGTAACTGTGGCCTCATTAATTACTGTTGTATCTCAATTGAGAATGTTTTTGTAGGCGTGAAGCAAAATTGAAACATTCAAACGCGTCGATATAAACTATTCTCCTCAACCTATCCTAGTCAGTCTCACGCTGTACAACACATTAAAAATGAAAGCTAATAATAAGAATTATACAACAGGCAGGCCGAAATCATTTACTCTTGAAATTTACTTTGAAGAAAGTGAACTACAAGAATTGCAAATATGAAACTTTTACGATCCCTATTTCTGTGTCGTTTATTAAATTGCTCTCGGACACTACGAATTTTTCAAGTAGTATATTTTTTAATAAATTCGTCCAACATTTGATGCCTACACTGGGGATGGCCGTCCTTTAGAAGTTGCCGTCTAGAGTGAGGGACCAGAGATTCTGTAATCTCCGAGGCGAGGGACAATTATAGCTCTGGGGGGGTCGAAACATTCGTTTTAAACGGATTAGGTCTGGGCTGGGGTTAAATTAAGGGAATTTAACAGTCCGGCTTCCCGGCCTTACCCCCGGGCTCGCCCCCTCCCCCCACAGCTTTGAAATTAAACACCGCCCCCACCGCCACCACCACTCACGCCTCCCTCCCTAAAACAATTATTCCTCCGA
Source organism: Lethocerus indicus (assembly GCA_019843655.1). NCBI lineage: Eukaryota > Metazoa > Arthropoda > Insecta > Hemiptera > Belostomatidae > Lethocerus > Lethocerus indicus. The sequence continues at coordinate 1,249,592 of JACDQD010000007.1, read as the reverse complement.
CATGAAATCCCGCTAACGAACCCATGTATAATGCATTTCAACGACTCCCCCGTCGAGCGACTTTGACGCCGCTGACAGGTCATCGGTCAGGTCGAACATTGAACATTTTATTAACAACACAAAGGGGAAGTCTGTACCGGGGAGAAAATTCATTAAAACACCAACAATCGCCGACTTGTTACACAAACTATTGTATATATATATCCGTTTATCGATACAACAAAACAACGTCGATAATGCTATCGCGACAACGTGACGGAAAATAGATAGATAAAAAAATAACTGTAAAATGAACATTACGGTGGATATGAAACGGTGAAGGCCGTACCTCGATAGAACGGAATTATCGAAGATACGGCGGTACGTCAGAACCATACAACATCTAAATAACGTTGGCACGAATTCAAAAAGGACGTTATATCGATTACCCTAACGAAAATTCGTTGGGAGAAACTGACGGCAAAAATGAAGCCGTCAGAATATAAGGTTAAAGACTGAGAGCAAAATGTTGCAAAAATTCCACCCGGAAATAGCTGGAAGAAAACAGTTTTGCAGAGAATATCGCCGAAGGTTATCGACACTTTTCCAGCACAATTAATAATTAAGTTCGATCGTTCGTTTACACAATGACGGGTGTTGGAATCGTGACAGCATTAATGCATTTATTTGATTGAAATCCTCCTCCCTCTCCCGCCCCGACTTATTTAAACACTCGTAAATAGTATGAAAAACTCCAATCTGAAACGGGAAATCGCCAAATTGATACCGAAATCAATTTATTTTCACTCCAATTAAATCGACCTAATGAAAATTCAAACGGTGAGCCTCGGGCAAAGGCCGGTTTATATTTGACCGGGGAATTTTAAAAATAAAATTTCCCATTAACCGTCCGCGCGTTCACTTATTACCACGTACTGGAGGGTACTCCAGTGGGGCGGCGGCGATGTGGGTCGACGATTGATTCGGCCAGGTCGATGGACATCCTCTGCGCTCGTTGCGACAGGTTGAAAATGGGGGAACAACGATCGCGGCCCCGTGCAACCCCCATTATCTCCGGCCCGATTGTTAGAGAATCGCCGGGTAGGGGAAAAAAACAAAAAAAAAAAAACGCTAATTAGTCAACGCCGACATTGATACCGAATGGGAATAAGGTCGGTGTGGGCAACTCCGTACACGCGATCCCTCGCTGAACTCTCAATGCGGCACACGTCATTAAAAGAAAACATAAAAATGTCACGCTTCAAATAGGCGCAATTAAGAATTACCGCGGGAGAAAAATTCAAAATTGTACAAGTGGAAAATGCGTATCGGATAACAATTAGGGTACACAGCAATAAGGAAGAACGCGACACTATATATTGCCCGAGGACTGTAATTATTAGACAAGTAAATCGCTATCGAACTAAATAACTCTGAGCCGTTTTTCAATCGTATATCTCTAAGGTTATAGCAATTATCCTTCATTTTCATAAAGGTTTCAGGGAAGTTCAAATAACAACATATTACGCAATTCGTATATAAATTAAAACCGAATATATTATTAAGACGTCCTATTAGTTATGTGCATATGTTAGCTATTGTTGTGAAATTTTCATATTGCGGGAAAAATCTGTCAAACAAATTTGAAGTAATAGTAGAGCTAACAAGGATAATTCGGCTCGCAGTACACCTAAGTAGGAATAGATTTACAAATTTCAGTATTTTCTCTTTACGTTTCGCAATTTTCGAAATAATCGTATCCGGGGTCCGCCTTGGGGGTCCAACCGGATATAAACGGGACATAACATAGTTAGGGGCACTGGAATAATATGCAAATGGCGGGGGCCGAAAAGCAGCCAAGTCGGCCCGACAAATAAAGGATGGCCGGGCGAAACGTGTAAATCCATATCGGAAAAAGGGCGAGTAGGGAAAGGGGGGGGGGAAAACGATAAATATAGTTCTATGTAAATAGAGTATTGGAAGGGACGCGATGTGTACGGGCCGAAGAGGGGGAAGATATGTCATAGAATTAATGTAGCGTTTATAACGGTGGTGGGCTACGCCCCCAAAACCCCGAAACTCCCACACCGAACCATTGCTTCTTATTCTACCGTAGTCGGTAGAATATAACCCCGAAGGGATTTTGACAAGTAAAATGGGGCAGACAGCGTTTCGACAGGAATACACTAAAATAGAACCGCGCTCTCATTTCTTTCGACGATCAGTTCGGAATTTTAAGTAATATCAAGTACGGTTACATGCGGACGTTTCGAGCTATATACGGACGATTATTTTATCCGCAAAAATCAAAATTACAATAGTTTGACCGCTCCGCGTCCAGTTATACCTCAGGGGGGGGGTATTGTTGCCGAATTAAAATTAGGAAATTGATGAATATTGAACGTGAAAATCAACAGTAAATACGAGCGTAAAATTGAGGAATGTTGAATGTTTGTCCGTATAGAGAAGGCGTGGGATAGGGAGAGGTCGTCAACGTGTTAAGCGGTCAGAGTGGGGCTAAAATCCGTCCCACATCAAAACCGCATCCACAACGGGGGGGGGGGGCGGCTTTGGTTCCCGTCCAAAACACCTCGAACACACAGCCTCCTCCTTTCCAAACCGACACCACTCCCCCGTCTCCAAAATTTAACCAGGGAGAAAAGAAACACAACCCCCCAACCTACTTAGTCCATTCGCATATTTTACTTTTAAAAGGCACCGATTTTTCGGCTTCAATAACAGTAAAATTACACTGCAAAAAGTTGAGGTTTATTCGAACATTTAAAAGCGGTTACGAGGCAAAAATGAATGTTAAAAAAAATGTACATAGGAACATTTTGTAATTTGTAATTTTAAGAAAACCCGTATTATAATTCCTTGTATCCGTCTTGTAAACGCATTTCTGTACTCTTGCAGAATTTTAGAGCCACGATATTATGTACGACTCAGAATAAACGGTTAAATAAATAACGTTATTGGATTTTGAAATCTCCCCCCCCCCACCGAGTGAAGCGGCGAAATATAATTTCCTTTGAAGTGCTCAATCTGACATTTTTTCAATTTCAGAATAAGACAGATTGGTATTTAAATTATAAAAGTTTATATTGCGAACAAGCGATACGCAAACGCAGTAAAGTAAACGGTTATTAAAAATTTTAATTAGTAAATTCTGAAAAAAAAAACTCAATTCTGTCATTCTGTAAATATCCGTCTTTTTTTTATCCCCGTTTTATACCAGATATGGGATTTAACAACGTTATTTGTTTTGCTTGTTAAAATTGAATTGAAAAAGAAGTCGATACCCAAGGAATGTCACCTCTTTCGTGCGGGTCCCTTTCCGTGATTCTACGGAACTTTTTCCCAATTACAATAAATAATTCGACTGCCAGAAATTCAATAGCAGGTAAGATATTTCACTCGGCAACCGATCTCCGAATAAATTCGAGTATTTTCATTGAAATTGAACGACACGATAATTGCAAAGTTTTGGACGGCGTGACGAAAGGGAAGTTTACTGGAAAATTAACCTCGATGGAATTTTTGTCAACATCCATATAAAGAGTGCCTTTCTCAACATTTAACACGGCCCCCGTAATCCGTACATTACAATAGTCGCAACGACTAAGGGAAAAAAGTACAATTTCCTTTTTGATCAAGCCAGGACTATAGAGCGGACTGTTAAATGGGGCGACAAATGAAACCAGTCAATCTCGTCCTCGTTTTCTATTCGCCTTACGTAAACGACGGTGGTTAATCACCGACACGATATTAGTTCGAATAACGCCGGGAAATGTCAAAACGACTACCGTACACCGTAGAATACATGCTGAGCTGTCCGGAGAGCGTTCATACGAACTTCAAACACATGAGATGCTGTAATAGCGATAAAAGCGAATTACGACTGGAGTATTTTATTGAAATTCTGTAGACAGGCCGGTATTTCGTTATACACCCGACGAGATCTTTCACTGACGAGCTATTGCGACAGATATTAAAACACAGCCTGTACTAAATTTTGCAGCGGTCTCACAGTCATAATAAATGTATCGAGCCGGTTTAGATTTAAATCTTATATAACCGGGGTCATAAGGCGGGTTGAGGGGAAATAAATTAGACGCCTGGACAGTTAAAAGGCCTATAATATAATCGTGGGGCACGCGGAAGATTCAACTCTTGGGGGTTTACTGACAGACGGGTAATTGGGAACGATCGCGGAAAAATTACAGGCGATGAGGATCACGAACGGGGGCAGCACAGAAATGGGTTAGGTCCGAAAAAGAGTGGGGACTGACTGGCAATTTACTCGCTCCGGGTCTCCCGGGTACGACCTGGTGGGGAAAGGTTTCAAATTGAACTGTGAAAGGTATAACAGTCCTAAAATGAAACCATCTCCCCGACGTTATTCCTCCACTATTCGCTTATAATTGACATTATTTCTTCGTGGTACAATTCAAATTTAATAACTGAGCCTAACAAATATAGGAAAAAAATAAATCTCCTTCGGTATTGTTCTAGACAGAATTTTGATCCCTAGACATTTGTCCCTTGTAAAATCCAAAACTGAAAAATATTTTAAAACGTACTTTAAAATGGTGCATTTACTTTCGACATAGACTGTCGTGGGCACATTTCTGGAGGTGCAGTTTACACAATGTTTCTATTTATCTTTCACGGATGAGTATGAGAGAGCGTATTGAAAACCGACAGTAGTTTAAGCCGTGTTCGGTCGGCTAGCTGAGCAGATGAGTGAAATGTAGAGATAAATACACGAGTGTCGGACTGGATAAGTCGACAGAATAGTTTATAATAAGTAGAAATTTAAAAATCGCGTAAAGACTGAACGCAAGAAAGCAACGATGCCGATTTAAATCCTCAAATAGGCGGCAGTGCTAGATCTGGACCGGAAGGTTTTTCCTGTCCGAAAAGCCGTCCCACTTTCCCGGGATTGAAAACGCCGGTACGGATTGGATTTTTCCCCGTCCGACCGGGCCTTCCATTTAGAGAATGGCGTCATGGGGGAGAGCCGCGAAAATGAAAGCAGAAAATACTTCGGTTTTATTGACGGTGGGCTCCGACATTTGGTCCAGCGCAAGCGGAGTGTCTCTAATTCTCAAGGGAACACATCCGTTGACCACAGAGACTGGTCTTGGATTTGATTCCTGAATGCGATAATCCGTTTTTTGGGCGAAGACGGGTTCTTCGACGGCGGAAATCGAAAGCGTGTCTAACAGCGTGACCGCGGCGCATGGAAGCGACCGAGTCTCTTCCGTCTATTTTTTTGTGACGGAAGTGGCAGAAATCCGTCGAAAAAGGTGGACCCCAGAAATTAACTATATTCGTTCTTCTAGATCGGATTATACGAGAACACAAACGGTACATTAAAACGGAAACATTGGGCGTCCGGAAGATTTTCCGAAACCTTCTTCGATTCTACCAGTCATGAGCTCATTGTGAAGCTCCCGAGCCTCAGAATAAAATTTAACCTCGGTATATATTGTTTTCTTCTGAAGCGCTACTACATCCTTTTGTCAACCGAACGGAATAAATTTACGGGCGGTTCCAGCCGGAGTTGGGAGTTCACCGACCGAAGAAGAGTTATTGTGTTGTACGCGCCTACACGGGCTCAAACAAGTCCCTAATGAAATAATTGAGGGCCCCCTCGCAAAATTAAAGTCATTAAAGTGTCCACCCACGACGGACCACCGAATTTTGCCGCTCCCTTCCCACACAAAACACCGACCGGAATAATAATAAAAAAAAAAATACAACCGCAATTATCAAACCGTTCGCCTTATGCAACACAACACGTTGAACGAATATGTAACACTCCAGGCCGTACGCAGTCGAAAGACATGATAGGCATACTAACTTAATGAAACACGTTACAAGGTTTCGATTGCTTTAACTATGATTTGAACGGGAACCGCGTCCCACAGTCTGGTGAGCTATTTCTAGAAATCTATCTATGAATCGAGTCAAAATAGACACAAACGCTGTTGTGAAAACAGGTCTGCCCACTGAATAATCCACTAAGTGGCGCCAACAATGTGTTGTCCTCCCTTACGCTACGCCTTCCCGACGTTTGACCCATTTTCAAAAAAAAAAAAAAATTATCTCGTTCGGCAAACTCGCGGACCGCAATTTCCCTATCGGTACTTTATTACCACCACATCGTTGGTACATTTTCGGGCACCGCAAATCGTTCGACCGACATTAAGCAGTGCGGTATCAAACGCGGTAGTAAAAAAAAAAATTGAACCCACGCACCGGAGGAGCATATCTATATCGAATACCGCCTGATTTTCGTCGGGTGGAAAAGCGGCAGTTTCGTTCGAAAACGAAACTATTTATGTGAACGAGACAGTACATGTGAAAGTGACAGTGCAGTGAGGATGCCCAAAAAACATCCAAAGTGCTAACAGTGACTAACACCGCTACTGAAGATGGCGAGCAGCCGAAACCGGTCTAGCAAAAGACCAAACCGGCGAGAGGAGACAGAAACATCACGAACCTACAGTATTTCCAACCCCTCGCAGACCACAAAACAGGTATATCAAATTAGAAACTATTTATTTTCCGGGCAAAACCGACCGTACTACGCCGGTCAATTATCGGCGTCGATCTCCGGCTAACCTTGAATACGACCGCCGTAGAACGACTCCTAAATATAATAGCAGGTTGCTAACTCGTGATTTATACGGCTAAATTTTCCCTCGATTAAGACTTGATCATCGTCATCCGTCGCGTAATCTGGATGTATCCATTCCGACCACTCCTACAGAAGTCGATCGAAAGAGTGACAATAACGTGAAATTTTTGCGAGGAATATTAAAAATAACGGAGAGGAGCTAACAGAAAGTTATACGGACTATTATAGTTGTTGGCTTTCTATTTCAAAAGATCCAATTAAAGTAACAAAAGAACCATTATAATCGAGATGAGGAAAGTACGTTTATGAATAGCAATGTTGTTGGACGAGAAAGGAGTGAGAAGCTGAAGGGGTAGAGTGAGAAAGATAGTGGTGTTAGGGCTGTGCTGTTTATAATTATTATAATAATGCGTATATACACTCGTAACCAAATAATATATGGTAATGTAAAACAACAGGCCGAGTAATACAAATACGCAATGAGCTCATTACTCTTCCCGGTTAATTAATTAACTTCCTAAAATGTCGAGAGAAATTTCCATTTCGAAAACAACTCTTTTCTCATTAAACATCCTTACCGCATTAGGACTAAATTCTATGCGCTCAACAATAATATAAAACCATAGTTAGACAATGTTACAATCACTACAGATAGGGACATTACATTAAGTGTTTAGAAATAAGTGTGTACATATTTTAATGACTGTCATTGCACCAATCGCAAAAGATATTATTTTTCGGCGAATCATAGATTTATTATCGCCATCATCCCCCCAAACTAGACGCGTCTAATACGGTCTTTCCCGATAGTTTCTCTTCAGTTTTGAAACATCTACATTCAGGCGGTCAAATCTCGAATGACAGAACCGCGAAATTAAACTAAACGCGAAAACTAAATAGCGAAACAGAGCGATAGTACGGCGGCTAAGTTGTGTCAGAGAGAACCAACTGAGAAGACTAACGAGACGACCTGCCCGAAGCCGATTAAGGTGAACCAGTTTCTGGCGGCGGACCTTGTTTCAGCCGCCGATCCGTTTCTGACCCCGCCGTACCCATCGAACCCGGTCAACGTTTTACAGTACACGGGGCCGATACCAAAACTCAGACGCTGTCGGTTCGCATTCTGAACTCGGTCAAATCAGTTCGCGTTCGCGGAACGGAAATTCGAGCGAACATTAAATTATTCAACCGCCAGTTTATACGGTAGAAGAGTGGCGGCGAAGACTGGTACCGTGAAGTAGGGAGAGAGAGAGAGAGAGGGATAGGAGGAGGAGAGGGAGAGTTGAGCGGAGTCAAACGCTCTCGACGGTTCAAGCCGGCCTGCTCATCATCCATCATCGGGACACGGGAGGTGCCCCACCAAGTTAAGACTCGTGTAACAGAACTAATGGCCAAAGCTCTAATCACTCACCTGTCGACCTGTCTGTCCACTCTGTCCTCGCGAATCCTCCTATCGGCCCCGAGCTATTTATCAAACGCATTCCGCCCGCCTGAGAGATATTCTCTCTCTCTCCTTGCCACTCGTCCCGGCCACCCTTTACTACCCCGAGTACTCCTCCGCTGATTCCGATAGAAACAAAATTTAAATGAAAGAACGCTCGCGTTCGCCTTTTTAGACTTTTCCTTTAAAAACCGCTCGCTGGGAAGGCGATTTTGTTAATTTCCAACTGGCATTGTTGTTTACCTTGAGGCCGACCGCGGATAACGGATGATCTCTAACCCCGCGGGAACAGAAAAAAAACACCCACGTGCGCGGCGGGGGCCCACTCTATCTATTCCCTTTCAATTATACTTCATTCGGCGAAAGCGGTGTCGGATACCGGCCGAGAAGAGAAGAGATGTGAAAAATAGGGACGCAGTGTTATTTAACGCAGATATTTTGTTAACTACCGTTAAAAAAGACACAGGGTCTAAAAAAGCTTACTTCGTTATTCCTCCATGTTTTACGAGCTACACGTACTATATTACTAAACTCTGTTTAAAGACCCGGAGGACGGTTTTTTTTACGTCCAAAAAGAGTGTCGAACGTTGCCATCCCGACTAATAAATAAATTTATAATTTCTTTCATTATAAAATGACACACAATAGGTGGAGATAACGTTAACCAACACTACTTTATGTAAGAGTATGAACTCCTTCATCACTGGGTTCGAAGAATGTATTTGTTGGCTAGAGACTAGAGCCCGACCGATAATTTTCCATCTAACTTGGAACCAGCGACGGCCGGTTCGAAAAACCAGATTTTAATAAAGGGGGCATATTCGTGACCGACGGTGGGCCAAACCGGCTGGATTCGAGTCAGAGGAGGAGGAGGAGAAGGATGAGGAGGAGGATGAGGAGTGGATGCCATTGTTTTAGTTGGCCCGGGACACATGAAGGAGGTCACCGGGTGGCTCCCACAAGCCGGATCCTCTCGTTCCACTTCCGTCCGGCTGACTTATCTCCCTCCCCCTCCCCCCCCCCCCCCGCCCCCTCCCCTTTCTTCTTCTTCTTCGGCCCGTCCACCGCAGACTCACCGTCGGCGGTCTAATGGCGCCCGGGGACTCGTTTTCGAATACGCCCGTTACAAATGTTAATTAGCCGGCCGCCGCCCTCGATAACGGTCGGCGAATTAATAGACGCGAGTATACGCGGACGCTTTCCGCCCTCCGACCTACCCCGTCCCGTACTCCCCGGGGCTACCGGCTCTAACAGTATCTCACTAATGAGCGATGACCCTTTTCTGTCCAGACTAATATCCTCCGCCACGCTAGTCCGACGCCTCCCCGGTCATTATCGCTACCCTTCAACTATGTTCGTCGGATTTAAGCCCATTCTGACTGGAGGGGGCAAATATCGAAAACCCACCTACTTTACTCCTTGTCGGTCGCACCCCAGTTATATTGTTAATTATATTATGAAACTTCCTTACACCGAAAGATGCAGAATTGTGTAGGATTTACGAAACGCGGATGGACCTCAATTCGGGGTATTCGGAGGTATCCGTTTGGAGGTTTTAGGGCAATTGTAAAAAAATGACGCTTTTTTTTTTAAATTCTAAAGTGGAGTGGAGTGGAGTGGGCCCCGGGGACTAATTATGTTGTGCCGCGGGCGGTGTTTCCTTTGTTGAATGTTGAAGTAGAAAGGGTCGGGGGGCGGCACCGCTACGAGTGCCCCCCCGTACTCCTCATCAACGCCCCTACAACCCGTTTAATATATTTTTATACACGAGAACTCTGCTGTACACGGAACCAGTCGCTCTTCGAACAATAAACTATGTATTAAGAGTGTTCCGCCGAGTGTAATTTCAGCTACCGACTCGCTGACACCGGCTATCATAATTATACTACATAAATAAGGCGAATGACGCGCGAACGGGAGGGGTCATTTCATTAGCCGAAGGGAACGACCGAGGGGCTTTCGAAAAACCGGCTACGTCCGCAATAATTAAATTAATAATAGCGGATAAGATAATTTTTGCCCGGGGATAATGAAGGGCCATTATCTGTGAAAAAGGGAGCGTTAAACTTTATCTCCCGTCGAAGGACATTCCGGGGCGGGCGGGCGGGCCGCCTCCATCGATTTTATCGCCCGGCAACAAATTTCGGGAACGGGAAACAAATACAATTAGGAAACCGATAAAGAATATACAAAGAGAGATGACCTTCGAATTTCCTTCCTGGAATTTTACATTTTGGTTGAATGCACGAAACGCATTATTGTATCTTATACTATAATTATTGGCTCTATCGAGTCGTCGGCTGTTTTAATAAATATATCGCAATGACGGTATTCGAAACCCTCGCGGCCTACCGCAAGGTTATCTTAAACTACGTTGTAAGTTATAAAAATAAGTAAATGAAAGCTACTTACAATAAACCGGTAACGTTCACGTATACATGAAACTGGACTCACCTGAAAAGCACAAAATACGAGATTAGTATTATCATGCTTGATATTAATATTACTCAAAGGATTCTGCGGATTCATACCCGATTCGCCCCCAGTCGAGGGGTTTAGCGCATTATATCAATACCTTCTATAAATTACCTAAGTTGACGGACCGACCGCGTCTAATAATAATCTACTACGGTGTAGATATGGCATTTGCGGTATAGAGCCAATGATTGCGTTCATTTTATTCAACAATAATCCTCGAATGCGCACAACGCCTTATACAGACTTGAGAGGTGGAGAAAGAGAAGAGACAGCGGGAAGTGCAGTGAAAGGGGTGGGTGAGAGAGATAGGAAACGGAGTGTGGCGTGGGCGAAGAATGAGAAGAGGAGGAGGAGGAGGAGGAGGAGGAGCATTAAATTATAGTGGTGTCATCCCGGAGTGGGAAATGAAATGGGCGCCTCCGGAGGAAAGTGGGACAGGAGGGGCCCGCGGCCCGGTCTAGATGAGAACGACCGGCCTACCAATCCAGTCCTCGCACAACAACCAGATATACGGGTCATTAGTCTACACGGAGAGGGAGAGAAAGAGGGTGAGAGAGAGAGAGAGAGAGAGCTCTCTCCCTCTCTCCAGTTATCATCAAAACCATTAACCTATCGACCCTCGCAGTTACTGCTGTACACTATCCTTACACTAGTGGTCAATTACGTCCGAAATCGTTTACCGCTCGCCATACACAATTACGAGGTAAGTAATATCGTAGAGATACGGTTTCTTAAATACCATCGAAATCTGCCCTTCGGAGCGTTCGGCGCCCGTTTTGGTTATGAGCGCGGAGATTCTTCGAACGGCCGAAACTGTTATTTGGGCCCGCTTTTAAGAGGTCTAATGGAGCGGGGGCAGGAATCCCGGGCTAATGACGCTCCGGCTAGCGGGATCACTCCAGATCTGAATAGAGTTCTTCCTTTTTCCGGCCAACGGTCGGCGGAGAAAGCGACGCGGGGCACAAAACAAAACGACCCCAATTATAGGCCCAGCGCGCTCGCTACTATCAAATATCCGAACCGGACTGCAGTTTTCCTCGAAAGCGGCGGGAAAAGTCCCGACAATGACACTCCGGCCGGCCTTTCTATTGCGAGTGAAAAAAAAAAAGAAAACGCTTCGTGCCGAGATGTCACCTTCTTCGACCACTATACGAAAAGTCAATGTCAAACCGTTTTCTCGCCGCGAAACAATTCGTATTATTAGAAAATGCCTGACGAATATTCAAATCCGACTGCGATTACGAGAGTCACACCGGCGAAAAACACTGCGTGGGCTGGACCGATTATATGCGATGAATATTAAAAAGGTAACACGATTATCGAGCGATTGTACGCTTTGTACCCGGCGTGAAATGACTTGGAAAAAAAATTACAGAATTATTTCGAATTATTTAAAACGAAATTATACATAAATTAATGGACCACTATAGACTGAAAGTATGTTATTAGAGAAAGATTTTTGTCGGGGTATAAATTAAGTTGCCTGTACAAGATGCCAACCGGATGAAAAGTGGGGGACGATTCATCTTTCCGACTTTTCATGAAATTATTAACCGGGATTACTTAGCTTCTGCATCATACTGCTCTGAATAGTGACGGCGAAACATTGTAAACTGGCTCCCCCCCGTCGTCGTCACCGCTTTCCGCCTAAAACGCGTCACTAAAATGGAACCACTATTAGAAACAGAAAACGGGGGGGTCTCGAACAGACGAAATGATCGAGTGCGGCCTTAACATTGGCAATGGTTGAGAGAGAGAGAGAGAGAGAGAGAGAGAGAGAGAGAGAGAGAGAGAGAGAGAGAGAGAGAGAGAGAGGCGGGAGGCGCCGGGTAACAAAACTCCGGGATAATTGCAGTCGCCCCAATTGGGTTTGCATTGTTCCATTCCCAATAATTGATTCGGCTACAAGTGAAACTCAATTGTCTTTTGTTGTCGGGCTAAAAAAGAAGAGACAATGGCTCGTGATCCCGGCTTTCCAAATAATAAACCACCACCACCGCCACCGCCGCCGCTCTCCAGATCGGTCCCAGTTCCTTTTTCTTTTTCTCCCTCGGCCGATTGTTGCCCGCAGGCACCCCCAAATTCCCTATAATCCTACACCTCGGAAAAGAATAGAGACATACGGTAGCGTCTTTCGGTCGATATCGTCTTAAGAAAAATAAACCGCCGTACATGAGGAACGACACCTAGGCGGGAATCAGAAAACAATTCCTCCGCGATTTAAAGTGCGCGCGTAATATTGGTCGGTTCGAAACCGAATAAATGATAGTCGCTTTGAAAAAGTACACGGTCGGACAGTCGACATCGGGACAAATCTTGGACCGACGAGGTGAAAATATAAAAATATTCTTAAACCGAGTGAGAAACAAGATCTATCCCAGTGTGCTATAAGCGTCGCGACTCGTTACAATTATTAAACGTGTATTTTGCGTTTATACAAATTTAGCCCGTTACCGGGAAATTAAAAAAACGGCCGGAAATATTCGTGTTGCCGGTCGAGGCGACTCGGCTAAAACAAAATGAGTCGTTAAAAAACGATTCGTTCCGCGCTCGGGGCCCATCAAATATTTAGTTCCCGTTACCGGTAACGGGTCGGGACAGACGATTATAATATAACTCGGTTGTGTTTTTTTAATTGCGCCGGGCCGCATGATGCGCCCTGTCCGGCCTTCGGCATGCCCAAAAAGGCGCGCTGAGTGAAACCGTGCGCAGCGCGTACGTGCTATATCAATTTCTGTAAATATTCCAGAAACTATAGATAATACCGTGGACGATATAAAAATCAAATTCTGTATGGCCATACACAGCGGTATTTTTAGTATTGAATATACAGAGGGGTCCAAAAAAATGTATCCACCGTTCAACAGTCAATAACTTGCAAACTAATTGACGGAGTTGTCTCTCATTTTTGGTGAAAGTGTAGTTTAAAGTCCAACTTAAAGATCACACTGTAGGTGTTCGAAATGGTCACCATTAATGCCGCCCAACTGCAGCAAGAACTACGAATTATTTGCACACGAATGTACGATGGATTCACCCATTGCCGTTGAACCTCATTAATGTTTTCCTACTTAAAATAACCACTTCAAAACTGACTTCCTTTCATCGAATGTAAGCTTTGCGCCAGCCACGTTTACTCGAGTAACAGGGTACAACCGACAACAAAACACTGACTATCTGGCGACTGTCATCTGACAAAACGAAACAACGCAATACAACGCTTGTAGGGCGCGATTGCCGGAACTACAACACTATAACACTACCAAAAATGAGACAACTCCGTCAATTAGTTTGCGAGTTATGGGCTTTTAAACAGTGGATACATTTTTTTGGACACCTCTGTATATAAGCTTAATAAACGTCCAATTGGAAACCCGCCGTTGTTATATTCATTACCACGGTAGGTTAATTATACGCGAGCAATAAAGCGGAACCGGCACAACAAATAGTGGATATTAGTCCGTTAGTCTCTATAAAGATGCGTCAATAGAACTCGGAACGTTGGATTTCATTCAGAAGTCGCTGTACACTATTTCATCACCCGTAAAAATTTCTGGTTATACAACTGTCGGATGGCAGTTATGAGCGCGCATGTCCTCTGTAATATCACATTCTAAAGTTTAAATACGTGATGATAACGTCGGGTAGGGTATATCGAAAAGATCTAACGGTCATAAATCGCCGTTCTAATCTGTACGCCGGAGATATTATGAGGACGTAGATGTAGGCCCGTCGAGGGATATGGGAACCGGCTGCGATGACGCATTCACGAGGACGCATACTGCGATTATGGGACAACACATAATGGGACAGTGGTGGTGCAATCCGACATAGAGCAGGTGTCGTTCCCTACAACGCGCTGTTGTACCAGAATCCCATACCCAGATAGAATTCTTATCTCGCTATCAATAAAGCCGTCTGTAGGTCTACAATAGACTGACTAAATCCCCGATAGATCCGTTGCAGTTTTGCACGTGACATCACGAGAGGGGTGGCGCAAAAGCGAACAGTTTGGAATACTATAAGATCATTCTTGTCATCTTCTGTCGCCACTCGTCGGTTCTGTAATTTGCTATTGCTAGAGACGGGGTTTCACTCGGGGTGTGTATATATATATATATATATATATATATATATATATATATATATATAGCGTTCGCCGGGTCCCAGAAAACAGACGGCGAATGTGGTACTGAAGATGGAGAGCAACCGAAACCGTTCTGGCTAAAAAGGCCCAAGTACCGAGGAGAAACAGAAGACCAAAAAAAATATCGTTATAACACCTCTGTTTCCTTCCGAATAATTAAATAACGATTCACTTATAATGAGCACAGCAACCGATCATAAAGTCGTATATATCGAATATAAGAAAATGTAAAGGAGAACATTTATTTTTAGGGAATCTTTGTTTTTCCTATTTCAAATCTGGACTACAATTTTTTAAGTACTTTTTTCACCACCATTGAAAGGTGCTCCCAAGGAATCTTTTAATCGAGATATTCTTGAAGGGTAAATTCTTCTGAATTCCGATAGGGAAAAGACGCGCAATCGGAGAGCATTTAATACTGAATTTTATTAGATGTACAGTGGGGGCCGATTATATTAAAATGTTCATGTTTCAGCAAAGAGGCGAAATTCAATCAACGCAATTTCAATCGAAAATAGTGATATTTATAAACTGAAACTGTCGGGGACAATAACAGTTTTCCTATAGTTTGCAGGGGTAGGCCCAGGCGTGTTGTCCGAAGCACGACCCCCTTTCAGCGAAAGTTTGCCTACGACGCAGAAGTTTAGACTAGCGTTAAATTTGATATTAAACTTTAACAGATCGTGCGCTACAACTAAATCGCCTAGGACGGTAATAAATGTCATTGTCGGGGCGCTATCCCAAATGTCGAGCGCAGCGGTCGATTTCAGAGCCGCAACCAACTTTATAGCACCTAATCTCTTTGGTGTCCATTTACAATTCGCTTTCTCTTTTGTAGTAATAATATAACTGTTAAAGAAGTAATAGAACTAATTTTTAAGGAGAGCAGCCCCCCCCCCCGCTTTTAACCTCTAACTAATATCACCGGACATAAATCCTCTGGGACATCCACGGCAGTAAAAATAGAGAGAAAGGAAACGTGAGATATTTCTCTCGGCCATTATTTATATTGCCACTAGCCTATAACAATATTATTTTACGAATTGCGTACTGTATAACGCGATATCCCGTTTGCCGCCGTTTGTGATGAAACGGAAATAGGGAAAAAATCCGATATGCCTGTGTTAGAGAGCCTTGGCAATGGTCGCCCAACCGACAAACACAATGGGACTCCTACAAAATACACGTTAAACACACCTAAACGCCGCCTACACGAATCGGCAGAGCCAGCCGCTTCGACATGAACATCAAAAGGAACGTTTTTCTTTTTTCAAGCTTTGCGCTTAATAGCTCTCGTTTCCAGGTAGTATTTGTTTCGAGTTGGTCCGAGACAGTCAATACTGACAATAAGAGAACTGTACGAGCTTTCCTTTTTGCCTTTCGCGTCGGTATTTTTCTACCGGTCGAACAATAAAAAATGTTTAATTGTCAGCGGTCTGTTTGAGGCGTGAAAGGATATGGCGAATGTCCCGCTGGGTGGGCTGTGCTGGCAGCAATGCTATCGATTTCTTTTGAGTAGGCCAACTAAATAAAATTCGCTTGAAATCCCAAATCTGCGCGTCTAAATTGACTGTCACATTTTCAAACGCAGAGATCTTAGAATTCCCATAACAATGCACAAAGCCTGGCATGCATCCACAGTACACGATGTTCACAGCTTCTATAAGCATGCACACTGTACAAAAATGACGATATTTCTATTCCGCCTGTTCTCCAACATATTTCAGTAGGAGAAAAGTGGAATGGAATGTCAACTAATAGTTCGAATTGACTGGAAAATTGATATCTGGCTCGGCTCTGGATTGGAGGACAGAAGAGCCACGCGACTAGGAAAAAAACGTTAACAGATATTAGTAAATAGAGACAATACAGTACAGTTAAAATGCGGCACGCTCCTACGGAAAAGAATTGTCCACTGTTGTGTATTGCCGCGAGTTCAGACGGGGTCAAAAGTGCACGACCCGAGACACGAAAAAAATTTACCGGACTGCAAATTCACCCCAATGAGACCAAAATAGGATGATTTTATACGAAAGATTACAATAAATACAGTAGGATTGAATGGTGGAGGAAATATTGAAGGGCATATAGCTCGTTTCACCGCCATTTTGGCTCCAGTTACGAGCCCGGTAAAGTTGAGGTGACGGATAACGCAATCCCCCCCCCAGGGGGGTTTCATGAATAACCAAAACTCTGTAAGTTGTTAGCCGAGTAATTCATCCGCAACGTTGGTTTTTTCGACGAGTGGACCTCGGTCGTGTACTGATAATAATAACTGTGCGTTCTATTGATGGGGGCAGGTGTTTCGACACCGGCAACGAGCCCGCCCGGGCATCGTTCCCACACAGTTTTGTAACGCACACAACACAATTGCGGAATTGCTTAAATTACATAAAAACCATATACGGGCGGGAATGTCCCAGCTTTCAGTCGGCAGTAAGGCTCGGTAAGAGTTTAAAGGCAATTTTAATCCCTCACTCAAGGCCTTTATTAAGTCCTTACAGTAAGAAAAGGGCGCAGTTTTAACTACGGCCTCTAGTAATGTTAGGACAATAAAATTGATCTCAATTAGCTCTAATAAAATTAAATTAATCTAATCGCACTTATCAAAAATCAAAACAAACCTTTTGCAAAGTTGATAATTTTTCTAATAAGTAGCGCCGTAGAAAATAAATTCAAAAACCACACACTGACGCAAGTAGCATTCCGTTGTATTTATAAGTATTTATAATATTTAAGGTGTTTTCAAACCCGTCAATTTCTTCGAGCAAGAAATTGTGACGACGAAAAGGAGCGGAGCACTCGGCAAGCCCCCCCCCCAACAACACGTAATCGCGTTACGTAACGAGAGTTCGCCCTTATTTCGGTACGTGAGAAATAATTACGTCAAACTTGCTGGCAAACAGAGATCTTTGTTGCGCGTATCCGAGCTGGAGCCGCCTGCTCGAGTCCGATACGACGGGGGTTTTTTTTATCCGCATTTCCATAGCCCGTAACCGGCGTTCTGTGTGTGTGTGTGTGTGTCTGTGAAACCTTTCGGTTTCAGAGAAGCGAGTGGGAGGAGAAAACACAACGTACGCAGCATATTACGCAAACACGGTGATAAGCCGGGGGCGGACCTTCTCGCGACCAACAAATAAATCGTCCGCACGAATAGCATAGACTCAAGCCGAATGATATATCATGCCGTAAACACAAAATATTTTTAGCCTTACGATGCTTCAAGTAATGACTGGAGGATGAGTGGACGGTAAGGTGTGAAATGTCAGCAATAAGGAGGGGGGGGGAAGTCCTCCTATCCTCGGGTTTCCTATCCTATACCCATATTAAGAACCGGACACCTTTCTCAGTAGCACAAGCACAAGAATTGCATTTCCCATTCCGTGTGTCCCCCCGGCGTAAGCGAATATCCGGTCGAATATAAGATTACACAGAGAGGCGGGGCGCCAAAGCCGACAATGGAGGCGTCGGCGTTAATAAAATATTATTAGGGCCAGAGAGAGAGAGAGAGACGATCCCTCCGGAGAGCGTGTATCATCTTCGGCGACCGTCAACGTATTTACGGTCCCGATAACGTAGGTAAACTGTGTTTACCTCCAATGATAACACGGCCACCGCTCCATCCGAGACGGGATATTCTTATTCTCTAAACTCAACTGAACTTCTAAATTATTTCCCTTACAACAAACGATATATACAATTTAGCGCGATAGAACTGGCAGAAGCCTAACAGGGCACAAGATCAGGATCCCTTTTAATATCTTGGCGACGATACGATAAAATTATAACAATGCAACCACTCATTGTTACCTGCGATTCTGATTTGTGCCTTAATCTGAATGAAAGTAGCACGGACGCACTGCGAAAATAGACGAGCAAAACGGCGTGTCATTAAAATGAAATATAGTTTTAATTACAGCAGAGAAAACAACAACGGCCTTAAAAGCCGATTTGGATTCGATAAAAATTTATTGGGAAATATCCACAGTTGGCCCGTCCCAAACCGAATAACAGTCGGTGAATTAGCGCAAACGGCGACAATTAAGCGTAATATAATGGGCGTGTTATAACGGCATCTTCATTCCGGCCTTATAATAAATTGTCGCGCCCTAATGTCCTAATCGCTTTTGATTCGATTCGAGCAAGCGGCATCACCCCCCCACCCCCCCACACCCCCCAATTAATATTCGGTAATAACTGGGTGCACAATTTACAGGCGTTATATCAAGGGGCGATGCGCCAGACGGACACCGACCCCGCCCCAATGCCGGCCAGACAGACCAAGGCCGCCTTATTCTTAATAGCCTTGTCCTTATTTCATTAACCCGACCGACAACAAATAACACCGTATAATCGGAAATAGTCTAATAGGAACAAAGTGTTAGTTCTCGTCGTATAACGTCCGATTCGCAGTAAGGTTTCGACCCAATTTTCGTAACAGGATATAAAGTTCGTGCCGATTTTCGATAGGCGTTATTAGGACAGGTCTGACTATATCGGAATGATTGACAACGTATTCTAATAGTCGGTACTTCGGGCATATTTGGAAAAAAGTTCGGTTGCGATACGTTAATTTTTCTCGGTTTTATACGCCTTAGAATACGGTAGCGAACAAAGCGCGTTATAGGCATTTAACACGCTTTACTTTTACCGAAAAGGCAAACACAAGATATGCGCTGTTCGACGACGAAGGTGCTGTAGCCGAACTGTGCTCGGTTTAAAGCTGGAGATTTCGAGCTTGAAGATCAAAACTCCCGGGTAGGCCGTCCACCGGAGACGAAGACGGTAATCGAAAATAATCCACGCTCTACAACGCGTCAATTAGCGTCAATGCTAAATACCGGTCTTCATCCGAAGAAGGTAATGCTCTGTGTCCGGTGGGATTGGAAAGGGATCCTCTATTAGTAGCTTTTACCAAACGACGAGACAATAAATTCGGAAAAGTATCGCTCCCGATTAGACGAACTGAAGACAGCGAACAAAAACGTCCAGAATTAGCGAATCGGAAGGGCGTCGGGGGGGGGGGGCCGATTAGGGAAAATAGGCACGAACTTTCCGGACAACCCATTACATACAAATCTGACCATTACAAAAATCCTTCAAACGTTATCGTTCATGACTACTTATTGGAAACAAATATTGTTTATTAATTTGATTAATTAATTCAAAATATCGTATCTTCGCTTTAATGCGATAAAAAAAAAACTACAAGTGTCCAGCTACAAGACCAACAG
Source organism: Lethocerus indicus (assembly GCA_019843655.1). Taxonomy (NCBI): domain Eukaryota; kingdom Metazoa; phylum Arthropoda; class Insecta; order Hemiptera; family Belostomatidae; genus Lethocerus; species Lethocerus indicus. Next base: position 1,229,664 of record JACDQD010000007.1, on the reverse strand, counting down.
CTACCGGGAATATTTTACGTCTATATTGTGGTTGCAAATTTAAACAAATCCACTACATTTTAAACGTTTTTCTTCTAATCCTAATAATATCCTATATCTATTTATTTCCTTAATAAAATTGTCAGACGCTAAAATAAAACTTACGTACGTATGTAATTATGTAAATAATTATCAATAGAACTGAAAGGGTACAAAGAAAGCACGGGTACACTGCATGATTTCAGTTCACAGTGGAACATAAAAATTAATTTTAGGTTTTTTTTTTTTGTTGGGGGGGGGGGGTTGTGCGTGGAATATCAGTGTATTTATTAAACGGCGTCATATGGGAGCCAGACGAGAATTCGGCCGGGCCGAAACTAATATTCTCCCATCATCAATCCGACCCGAGTCTAAAAAAAAAAAAAAAAACGAAATACGAGGAAGCCCCGGGAAGACGTCGAAGTAGAAAAAGAGTGAAGAGTTGAAACATGAGGGGCAGATGTGAAAACTGGTTTGGGTTCGAGTAGGTCACTAATACGTGTTGCCGTCCCAGCGGTCGATAACAAGACGTTTCCATAATTAATGTCGGCCGTGTTTAGACATTAGAAAAGCCCTACTCCTCAACAGTAACCGTTATTTTTTTTATTCGAAAACCGGAGAGGACAACGGTTGTCCGCTACTACCCATTGCAGTAAACTTTACCTCCTAAATAATGTCTTGCCTCGATTAAATTACATCGCGGAAATCTAAAATTCTTTCGGCCCCTTAAAAAAAAAAAACAGGCGGGCGAAGAAGCGGGGAGCTGAAGTACGCAAATTATTTTTAATAATGTCGAAAAAGTATTTTTTTTTTCTTTTAGCGGAACGGATAACGCGGTCGTGGGCTTGGGAAGGACGAGGTGAGGTGAACGCCCGGACCGAGAGTTAAAAAGGGGGACAATTCAAGTATAAAGTAGAAATTTAACGAGGAATTCGGTAAACATATATTTCCCGTCCCCGATGGGGATGAATCCCGTCGCAACCCTCCTTACTTTCGACCTCACTCCTTCCGCACTCTCTCTCGAGAGTGCAATAATACAACGAAATATACGTAAAATTCAAAACTATATACCGTTAAAAACGTAACTTGGTTAATACAATTTCACCAATTAAGCGTGAATTATTTTTATTGACAGATGGGTATAAATGTACGACTACACAATTAATGAAAATGTAGAACGAAAATAGGTAAACGAGAACAGAATTTCACTGGGAAAGATTTAATACAAATAAAGATCCGATACTTTCAGGCTGTTTCCGATCGTTTTTTAACGAACATAGAAGATCGAAAAGCGGATTCGAGTCCCGGAAACCCTATTGTCTTTCGCCTTAATTTACAGTCAATTTTAGTAACGGTAATCACTTCATTTTTGAGTGGTCCTGTTCGATAGAGAGAGAGACCTAATTCCGATCCTAGTTTCCACGAGGGGCGGGTCGCCGGGGTTCCCATGCCGCCGCCGTCAAGCGCGCCCCGGCCTAATTAAACTCTGACTATTCATAAAGTCGAGGAAGGGCGCGGGGTGAAAAAGAAAGGGACAGACGGGCGGAGATAGAGAGTTGGAGCAAGGGCGAGAGAGGAAGCCCCTATCGGTGCCCAATACAACGTGGAACCGAATACCCTTCGGGAAAACAAGGGACTCCTCCCCCAAGGCCCGAGCCGGAGCCAGAGCAATAAATAGACCGAAATCCTCGTCCACCAATTACTGTGCTACGGCCAGAGGGAAGCCCGACCGCCGACAAACCGGCTTTCGTTAACCAATTACGGAATTACACTTATATTACTTCTCATTGTTGGGACCGGCTTGTAGTTTCCAGTTACAAGGGCCAAATTACACCGAATCCCCGCACTGCAGCCCTCACCTACACCAATTTGGGTTCATTTATTAACGATAATTAAGCGAGTTCTGTTGGGCGTTAACTAATTTTGTTATTCCTCTAGGACATTCTTTCATTCTGAGCAACATCCGGAAAGAAAGGCCCGGGCTTAACTAAGTTGAATCTCTCAAGCCTTAGTATATCTTTTATGCATTTCAACGTAGTTGGATCAATTTGGTTCATTGTTTTTGCAACATAATTACATGGACTTGTGTTGCACCCTGGTTATTAATTAATTTAAATAACTGGCGATTCGGAGAATGGAGGCGGCTCTTTTAATTAGAAGAATAATCCCGGTAAGGTAGCTACTTAAACAGGGGCGGGGGGGAAGGGTTGTACTAGGCTGCAGGGAGTGTAGTTTACATTAGAAAAAGGGCAGTAAACGCCCTAAACCGGCCGTGCTAACTGCCCGCCAAAGACCCCTACACGCTCCACAAAAACGGTCCGCGTTATACTCCGGGTTGGACCACAATAAAATTCTCCCAACCGGCACACTTACAAAACCCATTTCCCGACGCCGACGGACTTTGAGAGACAAGTATGCAGTCGGTAATCCGGAGATAATACATTGTCTCTATCGATTCTGTAAACCGCAAGGGGTTCGAATAAAAACTAAGCCGCGTTGAACGGAGAGAAAGGCGACACGGACGCACTTCAACATCGCTCGATACTTACTTGCAAATTAGACAAAGTCGAATAATCGCGCGGAAAGTTTTTTAAATTCTCGCAGTAAATCGCTCGGAGCTCACGTATGCGACTGCGGTTTAACATGTCGTTCGTAATTCGAACACGATTTTTCTTTATTGCGCGATAAGAAATCGTTCGCGCGACGACAGGACCGGTTCTAAAAAGCGGTATCACGAATAAACAATTTAGGATTTTTTGTTTTATTATTTCAAGGATAAAATTCGCGCACAGCATGTATCGCCCAAGTATGTTGCGGTTAGGCCGGCCGGGTTGTTCAGGATTTTTCTTCATTCGCCGTATTGAAATGATAAATGAAAAAAACCGATATTCGACCAGTACACAAATGAACGAGAATCCTTATCATGTTTGGTATTTCTAAATGTACTTGGTACAAACGTTTGAGTAATATCAGAATTCCATTACCGCCATTACAGAATAACGGTTAAATGTCGAATTTGAGACGACAATTATAATGGACGTGATAGTGAGAGGAGGGGGCGACACGAAAGAGGCGGTAGGAGGCACTAATGGAACAAAGCAGTAAATAATGTTATAAGTGTTACGCATTATACATACAATGGCCGGCCTCTACTACACTGTTGACGGCGACAGGTTAGAACCCGACCCACAGAGAAACGGCGGAATTCGACCTTCCTCCGGTATGTAATGGCGACTGTAGAAATTAACTCCCACAGCTAGTGCAACGCGCGCGTTCGTCCTACATGCCGTTATCCGGACGCCCTTAGAACATAATCGCCTCTTCAAACGCAGAGATATTGCTGCAATTTTGAACGGTCGACTGTATTCGCAGTGAAATAATGGGACGTGACGGCAGGTACCCATTTATTAGAAGGTACTGCGCAGTGAGGTACTGCGCCTCAGTAGAGCTCCACCGGAAGGGATTTCGGCTTTTCCTTCTGGTGTCCTCTCGGGCGTTGTTCGCTTCAATTTAAATGTTCAGTAAAGGGCTGCGGTGATACCTTCACCCAGTGGTAAAACGTCTGATGATTCCCCCGGCCCAGCCAACAGACGGTACGGAAGCCGTGCTGCATAAACTGACTCTACAGTGTGTGTGTTTGTGAACACATAGCCCGTGATCGAACACTTTCTCTCGGTCGAGATCGTGTGCACCTCGGTCGTCCCCTCTCTATCCGGAGGGCGGCTCTCCCTCCTAAAGGGCAGAGCAAAGTAAACCGACGTGACTATCGAACATCACACTCTGAAACAACCGGCGGGTCACCATCCACCTTGCCCCGGTCACGAATTCAAAGTTCCTATTTACGGTTTCAACTCCATTTCCGTTACTAGCAAACGACAAAGAAAAAATCTCGGGTCTGCAATAAATAAAAGGGCGCGATATTTCGGCTACCTACAAAATCAAATTAGATCTCTAGCCCTTTCGCGGCGAACAGCGCCTTTAGGCGCTCAATTTCATTGGAGAGCACAAAATTTGGAATATTTTGGACGATAAATCGTCAATATTAGAAATCTTTCGACTTTTCTTTTCCGAAAATACGGTCGAACGGTATTGTAAGAGAGAGAGAGCGATGCTTATCATACCGCGAAAACTGTACGTAGGTAGGCACTCACGAAAAATACAACAGTGCCCGAAATGTATCGATTTAATGCTGTGTCGATGTTAATGTCGAGAGTACAAAAAAGTATCGATAGAAGTAATGACAAAAGACAGGTATAAATCTCTATTAAAAATGGTGCACTTTCGTGATAACAATGAAACGACAAATGGAGACGCGCTAATAAAAATTCGGAGCATACGTCGACAGACTGCGAAAATTTTTTTTCACGACCATTATGTATGTGCATCGGTTGCTTAGAGCGCAACTCATTTCTGAGCGCTCCGCCGCCAAAGGGTTAAAGAACAGTCCGTCTTCAAAAATATTCTATTAGCATTATGCAAGTGTCATTTTGAATCCGAGCGAAATACTCATATCGCAATTTTATTATACAAAGTTATACCACACGGTACAACACGCTCTCTACAAACAAAATGTCGCCTCGATATAAATTTTATTTTTTAGTCGAGGTCCACCGACGATCGGTGAATACCATTAATTGTGTTGTTATAAATCCCGGATATCATTTTCCAGTATGTAATCGATAGCGTGGTCTGTACCGTTAACCGGTTTAATAATGGGACTGGGCGGACAGTGAAAGTAATCAATCGGGCATGGCGCGCACCAGGACCCGAGTAAATTTCGGGAATGAAGGATGCTAAAACGTCCGACGAGGGAACAATGTCAGAGACAAACGCCGGACGACCGCCGCCATAATTCATATCGGGGGTGGGGGCCGTGCGATCACCGCTGCCACTAGAGCGTAAATTACGGGGCCGGCGGGGGCAAGGTATTGTTCAAGTCGAACAACACACAGTGTGTCGATTCATACATACGACACGGGCCACACACACACACACACACACGCCGGATACCGAATAATCCCATGAGCTCTGAGGGGCTCTAGGCCTATTTTCGATGGACAGAACGGGCTATATTTGTAGAAATGAGTGGGGAGGAGAGAATGGGATTTGAGGACGGCCTGTACACGGCGGCAGACTAGAGGGCCTGCACGCACTCCTTTCACATAACGGCAATCCCTACCGGCCCAATTAGCAGACGGCGTCGGTTCGAGTTCGACAAATCCACAGAATCGTCGCTAATGTACCGACAAAGTGGCGGTGAACAGAGCGCGGCCCTAATGCCTTCATAACAAGTACAGACTGAACGAAGTTCGCAGTGATTACATTCCGATACTGAGCCGTACGAGAGTGCGGTAAGAAAGAAACGGGCGGTATTAATTATAGGAAAGATTATTACGAATGTAATTACAGCAAAAACACGAGGTGTAAAAAGATATGGTGGATAAAAAAGAGTGGCAGCGATGACTCGAGTAATGGACTCTGTAATAGAAAACTCTGTTTATAAGACGTTTCCTCGCCAGATTCGAAATTAGAAATAGTTAATAACCGCTTATATTTCTTCCTTCATTTTCCATTATCCATTCTTAATAGACGGGAGTAGGATCCGCAGTGAGAGGGGCGCGGCGAGCAGCCGGGAATATATTTCTTAATTAAATTCCTATTAAGGAAGAAAATGAGGAAAGAATAAAAGGGGCGAGTGTCGTTAGGGCGGTCACTTTTCAGAGTTGCCGGCGGCGAATTGAATTATAGAAGAATATAGCCGGGAGGTGAAAACAAGAATCCGGGGAGCCCGCTCATTACTATTTCATAGCTCCTGTTTCGATCAATGAAGCAGCCGCCGGCCTTCTCTCTACACAGCCAGAGGAGACCACTTATGTATTAGAAACGACACACTACCAGAGCCCACTGAATAAATGACGACAGTTCGTAACACCGGCAGCGTTACTGTACATTATTATTTCCGCTTACCGCAACGCATATTGCGTTGACAACGAACAGAGGTTTCGCGGTCAATCCCGCGGAATTATTATCGGGTACGAGATAAACTGTTTGTAGCCGAAAGGGCGATAACAATAATCAGATACACGATTAAAAACTATTAAGATCGGTATTCCCAGGCGATCACGTCGAAGCCACTCGCGAAAGAGTACCCGCACCGTTCTGGAAATTTCCAGGAGTTTTATCGTCGTATTGGAAAAATCTACGACATCGCGTTCCTAGTCAGTTGCATGCTGATAAGGTAAAACTACCGCAAGACAGATGGCGTCCGGGAAATGGGAGTCTTTTTAAATGCAAATTAAATACAGATTCGGAGCGGCCGAATAAACCGGTACAACAAGTACACACATTCTTGAACTTAACACTGGAGATTCCAGACACAGGTTCGGAAACTATGCGCGACCTTCTGACTCCCAGAGAATCACCGATGTTCTCGAAATTAAATACAACTGATAAAAGTCTGTACTACACCCTACTACAGAAAAAGGAATATTCTTTGCCCGCCTGGAAAAAATATCCTTTAGTACACAAGTCTGCCGGTACGCCAACAGCTGAACGCGTTTATCGCGTGGTCCCCGAAAGGGCCGCAGTGCCCCAAAATAGCGCAAATTGAACCCTCCCGGGGGATTACCGGGCCTCGAAAAGTGAAGAAACTAGGAGCTTCTTCTTTAGTCGGAATCGGCTGAAAGGGACATCTGTCTTCCCGCGAGGGGACACAGCGGCCTGTTATCGTATCGGTCGGGGCTTGTAAGAAATGGCCCAGTGTCGTCTCCACACACCCACAGTCGAGCAAAAGTCAACAAGACAAAAGTTCAACTAGGGATCATTCCGCCATTTCCTGTCTGAACTTCACAATAGTAAGATTTCATAAGTGTCAAATGATAAGTGCTTGTCTTTGTTCCATAGGATATTAGAGGTACTTTTGTGTCTGACTTCTGACAGCGGATCAATGGTCGGTAGGTCACAAGTTTAAAATTACGCCGCAAATATAGTATAACCGCCTATTACGCGGACCTCTGTTAAGTAACAACTTCCACGCTTAAAAGACTTCGCGACACGAACCGGAATTTGAACGGACAAAGTGTTATTAGGAAACGTGGTATACGTTTTTAGAAGAAGAGTAACTCGGTCGACACTACTATTAGGGGGGGCCAATTTGTGCCGGGACCTGCCAGAGAGGCGGCACGGCAACACAATTTGTCGGCGTTTATTTATTTAGGGGATGAGCGATAGGCGTGCCTCTGGGCACGACGACAAACTCCGCGATAGGATATTACAGTTCTGAATTATTCACAGAGGACGGACGGGGGGGGGCGGTAGGGAAGTGTGCTGCGGGGTGAAGGGGGACAAAACCGGGCGTTTGAGGGGCGGGACGATTTGGCCGAAGCTGACCTAGCACTAGGCCTCCGGCTATTCCCTCTCCCTCTTCCTCCTCTCTCTCTCTCTCTGGCCGTGTTCGATAATTCATAAAAAAGCGGCATTAAGCCGCGTCGCCCCGCTCTAATAGGCGTCTTCAATTTTTACGACGCCGCCTCAACACGCGCCCGCTACACAGTGCTCGCCGGTACTGAACTTCACAGAGCCCAAAAAGAAAGAGAAACGGTAGCCACCGAAATAGTATTATATTGACAACTAAGTAATTGCGGTATTCACCAACATTGTACATATTTTTAAGTACGTCAACATCTTTGCACAGATAAGATTCTTTGATATGCTATTATTTGGTCCTTTTGTGAAACATTCGGTATCAAAATTACATTGACCGGTTGAATTGTGTGTGTGTGTGTATAAAAACTAAAACACGGTGAACCGAAGTGAGCATTTCCGTCACACGGTGTTAACGCCTCGCGGGCTCATAAAAAGTTGTACGCCGTGTACGGTGATGAAGCCTTAAAAGAACGTCAGTGTCTCGGTACCGGTTCGCAAAATTCCCGTCGGGGGATTTTTCGTTAAAAGACGAGGAGCGCTCTGGAAGGTCCGGTGGAGGTCGATGATGATACCAAATAAGGGCCATTATTGATTCGGATCGCCATAGTTCGACACTGGGACATTGCAGAGAAGCTGAATGTATCTAATTATACGTGCATTCGAAACCATCTACGGCTTATCTGTGCAAAGATATTGACGTACTTAAAAATATGTACAACGTCACTTGCGGTGAATTACTTAGTTGTCAATTCAATATATCCGCGCTTAAATCAGACCTAACTGTCCACAAGACTGTAACCCAGTAGGCTCAGAAGTTTCACACTGTGTGTAGTACATTTTCTTCAATTTTTGTATTGTTTTTCGATTCTTGACAAGGTGGTAAAGTGAGAATCAATTTCTCTTGTCGATACAATCCCTTCAACGTGACGATCTAAGTACTCTTATAACTCTAAAACTACGCTTCGTCTGTTAGTAGAAATCGATTTGGCCGTCGGCAAATAGAGTGTACGGGTACGCTCCTGTACACTGTCTGGACTTTAGTATACAGCAGGCGGCCTCTAATATTTCCGATTTTTATCCTACTGCCTACCGGAAGATTTTCTCGCGAGTTCGTAGACTGAATGATCTATCTAAGACCAATTAGACGGGTTACGCTTATGTACACGAACGGTAGTGGAAACGAAGTCATAACCCCGAGATGGGAGGGCGCTCAACGAAAGGAAAGGAAAGGAATGTCCCCCGGAATAAGGAAGAGGCGGTTCGGACCATTGGAATAATAAAGGAAATCGTTACCGGACTCCCGATAATATCGTACAATTCATCAACACGAAATAACTTCATAAATATTCATTCGAATCCCATTTACACGAAATCGTATAACCCGGAGGGGGGGAAAATAAAAGTTTAACGTTTAAGTGATGAACGATTTAACACAACAATCTTTACAGAGAATCGGCTCAATTTCGAAATTTATATTCGGTTAAAAAAATAATTTAATACTGCCGATGAAACACGAGTCATTACTTTCCGTACACTGGAACGTAATCAAGCTGAATGCGTCGTAATCAATGATGAATGTTGAAAAATGGGGTAGTAAATGAAACAGTTTATATATCCTGGCAGCGTTCCATAATGGGGGAGGGACTCCCACTGTTCGCGGAATACACAAGTTAAATATGATATATTAAAAGGCAGGAAAATGTATTGCATCCAGAGTCAGTAGATTTTAAAATCGTATTGTTTTTATATGCTACCGGAGAAAAACAACGACATGAAAATTTCTCTAACAAGAATCGCATAATTATAATAACTTCAATTAATAACACATACAATATATTCGTATACAAAATGTTCGCATGTTCGGGGAAACAATGGGAGGATTCAGACGTCACGAGCAGTCGGAGCCCGTTTAATGGTTACGCGAGAACCGTATTAGGATAACGTCAAGTTACGTAATTTCGCCGTCGCTAACAAACGACTGTGATCACAATAACAGTATAGTAGATTGGTTGGGGCTCAGTTTTTAACGACCCGATTACGACGCGTCGTCGGCTGGACGAAAAAAATCGATCGGGAGCCCCATCCTTGTCCCCGCGAGATAAGACAGAAACGAATTAGGCTTAAGGGGTGGGGCGGGTAAGGTGGTGGGCTTAAGGGTCGGGTGGTGGTCGAGACAACAGAGTGTGAAGGTCGGCCGTGGCATGAGGAGATGGGGAGGAGGAGGAGGAGGTCCTAATAAAAAATGGAGGCACCGCATACCTGTAACCCTATCTAGGAGCCGACCCTTCGTTTTACTCCACGCCAGACCGCATCAACGAACAAACTAAAAACGGCTTTGTCCTACCCCATATAAAAAAAACAAAAACAAAAACACTTCCTAGTATACATTAACATCATCCGTGTATAGTATTACCTGTATAACTTTAAATCGTATTCACCTTTAATCCTCGGACACGGACGCAGAATGGATGGAAAAATCGCGTGATGCGGGAAGAATATCGGTCGGGGTTGACCCCCACTTAATTCCGGGATTTTTCCTGTATTTCATGAGTTTTCCAAATACGGGAAAAAACCCAGGATAGCCGGGGATATTCTGCCCACATCACACTGACTATTCAAGTTCTCCTCGCGGAAAGCTTCGCTCGATGAAAAGTAATTGAAATCAAATATTAACAAAATTAGCTATATAAAAAATTAAACAATATTTAGAGTAAAAAGCGAAGTGGAATATGTTTATTCCAAAAAAAGTACGTATATTATAAATTAGAGAACCGAGTTAATAGAACCGGCAGAGGAGGAGATATTATACTATCCAAAGCCAGCCGATGCGGTATTTTATACAACTCCCGTCTTAGGAAGCAATCAGAAATGGAGTTCCGAAATATAGAAGGGAAAATCCTGCGGAACTGAGGGATTTTCCGGGTATTGAGGTCCGCGGAAATTTTCAGCAGCGACGGCAATTACCCGCTTTTGAGAAGTCAAACCTCCCTCTCTCTCTCTCTCTCTCTCTATCCACCACCGCCGACAAATCACAGAAACTACCCCTCTAAACATAACTCCAATGTAAAGCTCTAATGCAAGTGCTCGCAACTTAAAATTACTTCCAAGTCCCCGCGATATACCACTTTATTTCTTTCTCTGTACTCTGAGTTTATCCCACCACTGCGGCTATTGATAACGGAGGCCGTCAGAAATTAGAAAGTTCCGTATTAGATAAACCTTATAAGTTAAGAAAGCAATACAAATTTTCGTTGGATGAATTAATAATGCACATTCGTGGGAATTGATACGGAAAAAATAATACAAAAATACCAAATAACTGTTCTTGAATTGAGTTTTCTTTCAATCGAAAATCTAAATCGAACAGTCCGCGTTACTGAGGCGATTATAATAGAAAACCGGTCTTTAAATTTTAAATAATTTTTAAAAAAGTGTTGCGGCGTAGAATACAAAATAAAGTTTAAATGTAAAGCGATTAATCATTACGTTGAAGAATTCTGAAAAAATTTTAGGGGGCGATAGCGAGAGTTACATTGACCACCCATTTGTCTAGCTTTCATTTCCATGTCCCCCTCTCGGAGAGGACGTGCCTATATTTCTTGTGAACGGGCCGCTCTCACGCGAGCCCGTTTAGACTGCCGGAATATAAAATATTAAACGGAGCTATGAAACAAGACCCAATTATCTCAATTTACTGGTTTACGTATCGATTTCTAAGCGGGGAGGGGTCTGAAAGTAATCCAGAAAATAGTCGCGTAACAATAGTTTGATAAGTAGCGTCGTTCAAATTACATCATTTATTTTCACATTTACTGTAGCACTTTTTTTCCGTCGAGTAAAATTTAAGTACTTCATAAAAGCCTGGAACTGAATTTACTTTATTCGATAGATCATTAAAAGACATCACATACCCATTCGACTCATAGAACTAAAAACGTGCAGTCAACGACTAAATACAGGTCATCGACAATGCAGGGGAGATTAGACCCTTTTATATCCTCTTATCTGTCAATAAGGTTACGACGTGGAGATTCCAAATTGTAAACAAGATAATAAACTACAGACACTAATTGACGGAAATAAATTGTTTCGAACGTACACATAACAATTACTCGTATTCAAGGTGGCGACCTCATCAGTACTCGCCAGCTAGAAACTTGCAAAAAAGTGAACACTGTATTGATTTAAAGACAAGAGAAACAATACTTTTACATAGATCGGTCCAACAGTCGAGGTGCATAGTCGGAATGAATGTGTAACGCGAGTACTTCAGGTTTTAAAGGGTTGGAATTGCGAAATTGCTCTAAATGGATACAGGAACGTTTTCATTCGATTAACTCAGCTACCCCCAAATGCTACAATGTAACATTAGCGAGTTGGGGATGGCCCAAATCATAGTAATAACAATAGGACAGAAACTATAAAAGGGATATTACAAACAATCGCGCACCGCTAAATAGGTATTCGAAAAGCGAAACGGTGTAAAAAAAAGCCCCTAAAGCTGTTAGTTGGGGAGGGGGTGGGACTCCATTGCCCTGGTGGAGGAGGAGGGAAGGAAATAAGGGCGGGCGGAAAGGAAAAACGGGAGAAGAAAAGTAGGAGAGATGTGGCGTAAAATCGATGCCCGGGTATCGAGAGGAGGTTTCGGGGGAGGAGGACATCACACAACATCCTAATGAACGTGACATCGTTTCCATTACTGGGGCCCGCGGCCGCCTCCTCCCCACACAGCCAGTCGACCGTCGACCCTTCTCACCGCCGTGTCACAACAATTTCCGGATAAGATTATCCCACCGAAGACAGCCCGCATCCCTACAGTCCCATTCGCCAAAAGTCGACCCATATACCGTTTAAAAAATAACTTATAACGGGCTCCAACTGCGAGCTTCATTACGAATACGGATAGGGCGAGCGAAAACAATAATTTTCCTACTATTACTACTCATTACTATACTATAATAATACTACTTCACTGTAGGTATAGTAAGCGTACTGTTCATTTTAAAATCAACAACTCCAGTCGATAGGAAAGCGTTACGAGATCAGAGTCGGATCACTCAAAATATCGACGTATTTAACGAAATTTTAGTATAAGTCATAAAGGAATTGCGGGCAAACGAAAATTATAAATCTTCAATCGCTAAAACCGTTTTTAAAAAGGCCGTCACCCGGTAATATATACCGGGAAGCGAAGGTCGTTAGCTCTACACGGTGGGCAAAGCGCGGCCGCATACTCGAGGCGATCTATTTTGAATACGGGGAAGTCTCGAAAAGAATTCCATCACTCGGCAGACGGCTAAAGGTACCCGGTTGGCTAATTACCGTCGGGTCATTAACTTCTGGCTCTCTCAGTACAGCCGAAAAATCCTCGGCCGCCGCTCGGTTTTCCATCGGCCCGGCCCTGCCGATCGTCGCCGGCCGGGGCATTCCTCGCTGTTGCCAAACGGGCGAACAAAGGACTTTCAATTAGTTGAGAAACGGACGGCGAAATTAGTATCGTGCCGCCCTGCAGAAACAGACGCTCGTGTTCACGGACAAAGGAGAACAACAGACCGAAGCCAAGAAAAACTGGCATTGCCGGCTGTACCGAATCGTTTACACTTTTAAAACTTGAATTAACGCGAGATTTTTCTCATGATCGCGATAATACGATTCAGATTCCACCGATCGGAACAACTAATTATTCCGTAATTCGGGATTTTCGGAAAGTTGTCCAATCAAAGGATCGGTGTGATGGGACAGTTTTGAACGGAAAGATTTACGACAGAAGATTGACACTTAACGCGCGTACAAAACTGAAACGTACAGAAACGAAACGACGCTACAAATTACTACTAAGACTCCTCTCGAACAAATTATTAATTTACAACCGCGTACTGAAACCTATCTGGGCCTACGGAATCGAACTGTGGGGAGACGTCTAATTCTTATAGACTCCGATCCTTGCAATCCGTAATCCTTCGAAAAATTACTAACGCCCCACCATATACGTCTCTAACAGAATAATCCACAATGAACTAAAAGTCCCGCTCGTTCGAGAATTAGCAGCTTCCCGGTATAAATCCTTCCTTCCAATCCCTAAATTCGACGACTTTCCTCCCTTCTCACCATCCCGAAAATCCCGTCCTAAAGCGGAGATGGCCACGCGATTTCCTCACGACCCGAGAGAGTAAGGGCAGGAGCGGGAGTACCATCATTGGGCGGCTTCTCCTTCGAGAGTTCACCGAGTCAGTGTAAAGTCAGAATCTAAAAAATGAATTTTTTTTAGCCCACAACTTAAAATGCAGTCGTAAACGAATACTTCGTTCGTACGTAATAGTATAGTTTTGATCTGTTATCGGGGGCATCATAAATAGTAATAAGGTCAAAATTGTCGGTCGGCCCACAGTGTGTTGTACCGCTACTGGGATAGTGTAAGAATCCGCTGTGAAGAATGCGGATTTATCTATCGGTTTTCGTATCACGAATGCGATGCCAATTAATTGAGCGGCGGGCGGTGTCCGGGAAATTGAACACTATCGGTGAAAAGCGGGCCCAACTATGCCGCGGTGCGGCGTTATAAAACTACGCCAGGAATTCTAACGATTTGTAATCCAGATTAACAAGGAACGCTCCGATCTAATTAAAACCGCCGTTCGACGAATTCTTAACCGAGAGTCGGAGTCCGCCTCATACCTGTATCGCTATTTTGGAAAGTGGTCTCAGTACGCCCTTGAATCCGTTTACCCAGCCCAGCAGTCCCAGTAATAATAACACACCTACCTGAAACAAAAAAATAACAAACCAAATTAGAATTTTCACTTTCCTTATTGCTTACGGTATTGATAATTCAGGCAAAATATTGTTTACGGCTAATATATACATGATATCACTCGTTGTAATAAAATCTCCGACTAATAAAAATCTGAACCGTCGGACTGATAATAAAGTGATGGATCGAGTAAATACATTTAAAATAAATTGCATTCCGAATCTGGAAAACAATATTCCGTTCCAGTTTTCCGTTTTATCAGTACCGATAAATCTCTCTCGACTGGAAACTGCATGTAATAACTCTGGATCCCTTTAAGGTCAAATAAATTTCAGAAACGGCAGCTCTGAAATAACATCCCGTTTCCAAATTCCCTTGTTTCATCCCGCTTAATCGATTGGTTTTATATTTGGGATAAATAAACAGATATATACGTTTTGAGTATTTTAATTAAATAACCTCCAGCGGGCGGTAGCCGTTGAACCCGGTTTAAACATTTAATCCAGAGAAATATAGCGAGAAAAAGGGACTGGGCGAGGGATACAACAAGGAAAGGGGATGGATAAAACCACTTCCTGCACTCCAGAAATTGCAATCCGTTCCATTTAACTTTAGCAAAGTCATTTCCTTCCATAGAGATAAGAGAAACAACGCAAAATATCAGGAACATTTAAATACATCAATCTTGCATAAACAAACTAGGGGAAATTACTACCCCGTAGTGATTTTCTTCAGTTCATTCTCTTCACTTTACAAGATACATTATTTCAATTGTCCTTTCAAGATACAAATCAAACTGGAATATATATACGTTATATTATATATTATATTATTAAGGTCATTTTTTGGAGATGGATGTTGGAAACGCAATATGCAACGGGAGACATAACAATGGATGACACTCGAATCTCTCATCATTATAACACGCGAAAAAAAGCCCGAATAATTGGCATCTCACAGTTCGGACGGGACATTTGCAGTCCGCTGGGAAATTTCACGTCCGCCCCAAATAAAATGCAGAGCAGAAATACGCGGGTTTAATTTAATTTTATATCCCTCCATTCCCCGCCCTGTCGCTCCCCCACAAAAATACCTCATCATTTGCCTCCCTCCCTCCCCCACGTGACTCTGCTTTCTCTTTAATTCACGCTCGGGGATAGAGAGAGAGAGAGGGATTGAGAGGCCACGACCATTTAAGTGATTAGAAAACGGCCACGTGGGTTTCTCTCACAACAGCATCAATCCTCGAGAGCCCCTACCCTTACCGATCTTGCGGAAGGTCGTCAATAGTTAGTTTTTCGTCTCCCGAAATAAACGTACAAAAAAATTGTACGCGTACATTCATCTCCTCAATCTAAGGCCTGACCAAAGAAAAGAATTTTTAGCGTCAGGCGGCATCAACCCGAACTACAATTTCGCATGAAATCAAGTTTTACTCTTAATTATTCGACAAACAAGACGAAAATTGGAGATAGACTATTAATTACCGTCGATTAATGATTAATGATCGGTACACGTTTTCAACTTACAAGAAAGACGCTTGAATATTTATAACGTGAGATCGGCTCAAAAATCGTTGACGGTGTGAACTGGAGGGGTAGAGGATGGCTTAAGACAACTTCTAATGAACCAAACTCCGATAAGGCAATAAATTACGTAAGTAAACAGCTTAGTTATAAGGCCTCATGAAGGGCCACGTAAACATCGAAACTTTACTCAAAAACTGTTAATATTACGAAACAAAATTTCGTTGGGCAATGTCTGTCCTTAAGTACGAGGCAATAAAAGCATTTAGTTTACTGATATTCCTCCTTTAATGAATACGAGCGATGTTTGCTATACAGCTAATTTATTCGTAAACATTTTTTGAGGTCGAGTCATTTTTAGCTAAAATAGCGGTAATCTATCCGAAATCTGTGGAGCCTTCGCAGCGCTGGGAAGAAACAATGTTACAGGTATTTCGGGAGTTAATTAAAGAGCTGTTGGGAAACGTTAATTAAGGAATCCGATATAAAGGGAATTTTATTTTTCGAAACAGATACTACATGTGGTCATTACAACTAATCTCCCAGATACTGAACTGAACTTGTGATAATCACTGTGCCGTTTATGACCTATCGATTTTTAAGCCCCAGTCTCATCATAGTAGCCTATAGTTGTGTTCCAACAACTGATAATAAATCGGTACGTAAACATTTTTGTGATAACTAAAACACGTCAGGGATTATATACAGAAGAAAGGAACAAAAATAAACTTCATTATTAAAGCGTAGTAGTCAACCTTCGTAATACTCGAAAGGCATTCTAGTAAACAAAAATCAGTACGTAATGATAATTGTTGTTAATTTACAGCGTTTTTTTAAATAGTGATGCATCGCCCCGCCGTTTATGCAATCTAAAACCGGAGATGGGAGTATTTATGCGCCCAAAGTGCATCTCCGTCTCTCCCTATTAGTGGGTCGCGGTTAATCCAACGGCGGCACTAACCGCAGTCAAAGAAGGAGGAATAGAGAGAGAGACGACAATAGATCAGAGACGAGTATAGCGAGGAAGTGAATTCGGGAAAAGCCCCCACACCCCCCCCCCGCCAGCCACAACCGTACAATTAGACAATAGTTTCCTATTCTCTGAGAACAGTACAAACCAATTACGGAAGCGGGCGAACAGACAATACGGCGACGAACGCGAGGACCCGGGTTGTAGAGAAATAAGGGAAGGGAAGGACGGAGGAGGAGGAGGAGGAGGAGGCGGAGGAGAGACAAAAGGAGAGATGTGTCCCGACAATTGGATAACTATGTACAGAACAGAGCCGGGTAATGTAAGACCAAGGCTGAGATCCCGGCCTAACGGTACGCGGCTAGAGCACGCGGCCTCCAAAACTAAGTGCGGTATACGGCCGGGACGACGGACATTATCACCTCTCGGGGCGGCCTATCTCTTTTCAACAACATCAATATAATAGTCAGGGCCGAACAGTTTTTAGTGCCCCCGGGACGAGTTCACCGGTGAGCCCAAGTTCGGGTCGGGCACGACCTCGCCACCTAACTTGTGCCTTTAAATACCGGCACGGCACTGTGCCCCTCTCACGAAGGGACCAACACATTTTCTGGTCGTGACCTTCCTCGGATCCAGAAATATTCACTCCGGACACACTTTCCCGTTCGGCGCCACTCCAATACACAGCCGATACAAAATATTTTGTTCTAGCCACTGGTTGAGATTTTAACTCGAGAGTTAGAGGGGATTTTCAGTGCCCGAGAAAATCAGGCGAACTGAGTTACTTTGTTTTTCTTCCTTAATTACCTTTAGTTCATTCGCGTAAACTGCAAGTCTGACAATTAGTCACCCTTTCATAGTTGTTAGCAGCGGATAGTGTCTGCTCGCTAACATTTTGTACAGGAAATGTAATACATCGCATAAAACTATGACTCCGAAAATTTTCAACACTATTTTCAGCTCTTTTTTTTCGGCTCGTCTATAATTGAGGCCGGTACGATAAAAACGAGAGGTCACCGCGAACGAGCCCTTGGGACCTGAGCTTACGTAACGAACCCCGCGGCGGCTCCTCTTTGACCTTTCTAATGAAGTCATGGAGCTAACGGTCGTCCAAACCTATCCTGACGTCTACTTTTCCCCTCCGTACCGTTATAGTATTCCGCCGAAATATTCCAGCATTTCATACCCGTCCGTGGTCGTCGAAAATGAACGAAACATTTGATTCAACCACAAGCCTGGCTCAAAAGGATTCGGTTAAAATAGGAATTAGAACAAAAATTTCATTCGCCAGAAAAAAAAATTATTCTGTACTTGTAGAAAGCTTAATGTAATTGCAATTTCCCCCTCCAACCTGCGATTGCACTATAACTGAACTTCACTTTTTCTACGTTTTTTAAAACGTAAAATATGGTAAAATATAATGGTCGTGTAAGTAACAGTCCACTCTTTCAGATACAGTTGACCTTATTCCTTTCTTGCGGCCACCCCCAATCATTATAGAAGTACATTCCTGGGGCGGAACGCCAACTAGAAATTTCACGTTTTGCAGTCTTATTCTTCGCTGTTTATTTATTGTTTCTATTTAAAATTCAAAATAGGAAGAATTCGCGTAAATTAAATACTGTACAAAATAAACTCGGGAATATATACTAGGACGGTGACAAACATCGCGGATAGATATATTATATCTGAGGATTTAATTTATCTATATATAATTTTAAAAAGTGCAAGAATCGAGGCTACGTATAAATTTTACCACTCAACACGAATTGCATTCACTGTAATTTATAAAATAAAGCAAACCCAAAGGAACTGAATACTATAAACGGGATATTATATTATCACTGGGGCATAGTTAGGGATACGGGAACGGTGGGTTCGTCTGGGACCAAAATGGTCGGGCTCAAATTGGGTCCACCATAAAATGGTTAGAAAAGCGGGCGAACGGAACTCGGGACAGTGTTTCGCCCGAGAGCGGAATTTGGCAAAGGGAGGTTTGGGGGGCGCTTTTTTATAAACAGTGAGGGCGGCCCCCACCCCCATCAATCTCAACTTGGCACCGGTGTAGCTTAAGCTTCTGTCTCCCTCCCTCCCTCCCTCCCTCCCCTTTTGTCCGACACCGGCCAAGGCCAAGGCTGAACATCCGCTTTCGGTTCCCCGACCGTACCAAGATACGCCGTATCTTCCACATCCGCATCGTCCAAAGGACCAAGAAGGGTTATCGCTAATTCACCGACGGCATTCCGGTGACGGTGGCGAAAAGAAGCCGAAACAGACCTAGCGAAACACGAAACAGTTCGGTCGAAGCTGATGGTCGATCGGGGTGACGTTATATAATGGGTTTTAATTAGTATTGAAATAATGTGAGTGGGTTATTCCGAAAAAAATAACTTTTATAATGAAATACGATAGATATTACTGTAAAAATAAGGGACGGTATTGACACAAAATTCTATTAATAACTCCATTATTTATTGACGACTGGATGCGGAGAATTTTAAATGCGAGGAAAAACAGAAAGTATGTCAAATAAACCCCTCCCCGGCCACAGTTATAATTAATTCCAGCAATCCGCAACTCGTTTAAATTTTAATTTCTTACATTCATTTGTATTACATGTATTGTATTTAAGTATACATTACATGTAATAATAATATGTTAAATCGTAGAGGGGAGTAAATTCAGAATCAAATCGCAAAGAGACAGATTTGGGACTGAAGAGATTGAATTGGAATAATTTTCTTTAGAACTAACACCTTTACTCTTCTCTAGAGGTAAACAATTTAAATGATTCGTGCCGGTCATGAGAAATTTTACTCGGCGCGAATTATGCCCGAAGGTCGGTCGTTCCGACGAGCACGTTAATCGACGTGCGGGCCAAGCCTGTGTGTGTGCATGTGGGCCTATAAATGTGATGACTGTACGAATAATACGATTTAACGAGGTAGTAGTAGTAGTAACGCGTCAACGGATTAAAAGTAATAATAATGAAGGTTCGTATCTGAAGGACATAAACCTATTGTTTCCCGGATATTAAACTCTCCATTTGCCTAAGGTCATATATCTTATCTGGTGTTCTCCGGAGAAAAAATCAAACGGCTCCTACGAACTGAAAAGCTATTCTATAAAATGCATTTTTTGAATCCAAAGTATACTTTTGAAGGAGAATCAAGCCATTACTCCAGCTCCAGCCATTGCTGGATTGTAAAAAAAATCACGTGGCTATTTCCTGTTAAGGAAGCGCTCCGAATTTTCAGGAGGGTGACGCGAGAAGAGCTGTCGAATCGAAGGATTCAAAGCTTATTCTACTAATTGACGGGCAGAGAACAATTAGGCAAAAAATAATTTGTATTCGATTATTCGAATATTTTTTTAACGATGAGTAGACAATTTTAAATTCTATTATTTAACAATAATAGAGTTTAAAGACAATTACGAGAACAGCAAAGAAAAACCAGCCTACGTTGTTAAGTGTTACAACAGCCTTGCATATTTCCGATAGTAGGCACGGCCTAACTTGAACTTAATCTAACACACCCCCAAGGACAGTACACACACACACACACACAATTGGGCTTTCACGCGCATTTGACCTTTCGGAACATAAAAGACAGCCAAGTGCAAGGTGTCTCGGACATTTCGGCTGGGTTTGTTTCCTCGCCCACGTCGAGGAGTTCGTTCAACGCGAACCATTTTCGAATCTCCCACTGGCACGGTTTAATGGAGGCGATCTAAATTTCTTTTACCAGAGTATCAATTGTAAGTTAGGTGGGGGGGGGAGGGAGGGCGGTATGGGGCGGCCAACTGTTAAAACATTTGCCTTCAGTTCCCGTCCCATTAAATTCCTAGCCGGGTCCCACATGATAAATGGGGCTCAAACCCCCCCCTCCCGAGCCCACCAACGTCAAAGACTACCGCCCCATTCACTCTGTAAAAAAAAAAATTGCGGCCAAACATTTGCAACCGGGCGCCCCCATACGTCTCCATCCGTTCCAATTTCAACAGTTATAGACACAAAGCACCAGTCTAAAGATTATTGTAAATATTGCAACAGTAAATTATAGCCGTTATAAAAGACTGAGGTTTATTTTCAAGTTTTAAAAGTGTTCAATTCCAATTCGTTTCAATTGTCAATTTAATGATTACCAGCATTAATCTCGAAAGTGCCCGCGTCAGGAAAAAAACAAATATAACGAACGCGTTACTGTTTATCGGTTAATTCATCAAAGAACCTTCAGTTGGTGCAACGAAAGATAATATTTATCTAAAATTTGCGTTTAATATTAATTTTAATGTCTCCTATATTGAGGTATACGACAGCCAAGCATTACTCAACTGGCCGAAATTGTGATATGTCATGTAATGCGTGCCACGCTAACAAATAATAATCGTTTAATGTCATAAAATGAAGGTAACAAATATACAGAGCGAAATACCAAGCCGAATAATTGGATAATAACGTTCAGTTAGTGAAAAATGTTCTTTTCGAATCGTAATACTAAACCGCGACATTAATTAATAATAGAAAATGATCACTTTCAGCCCCATTTTTGCTTGGGACCTCTCTCAACAAAAGTTGCTCAATAAAATTAATTGATTTCTTCGTTAGCCGAATTCGAGTTGGGAAAATTTGTCCCGCGCCCAGATATAGCAGAGCCTCCCACAGAACCAATAAAATTTTTTTTATAAACAATAGTTGGAATTGAACCAATTCACATTGACCCTAATTGCACCGAGTAGGATATCGTGCCAGCCGCCGCCGCCGCCGCCGCAAAACAGAAATCTATCCTACTCATTATTAATAGAATATAAAGAAGGGACAGCCATTCCGTGACGAGACATAAATTTCGCTAAATAATTTATGTATTTTTATATATTTCAATCATGAATAGAACGGCAATAATGGCTTAGGCCAAACAGAACCAAATATAACGTGCCATAGATTTTGTTCTTTTCTTAATTAACAGTTAGTGGCATTATCGAGTGCTGAGTATTATGGTGGTGGTGATTATTTTTATATAGACTAAAACTCGGAGTTGAAACAAAGTATGGATAAACAAATTGAATAGCGAAGATAGCTTCAGAGCACGAAGGCCTGGATGGAGACCGGAATAGAAAAGTTCTGGAACAGGAAAACATAAATTCCGCCGCCGGCAACCCCCGGACTCCAGGAAATCATTTACACAAATTTTCCAGTTATCGAAATTACGTCATTGACAGAGCGCCGTGACGAGCCGACCAACAAACCGCGGGTATAAAATGCGCCAAGGACTGGAACGGATTTATCCTACGGGAAACCAAACGTAATGGGAGGATCGAAAGAGAATATCGGCCTCCCAAGGTGAAATGCCACGATTAAAAGACCACTCTCGCCCGGTACTCAGTTCCGCAGCCCTATCAGAACTCGTAGGGCACGTAGCATTTTTAATATATAGGCACCCCCTAGCGCTTTTTATTAAATGCCGGCGCCAAATTAAGCGTCTAATTAAACGCGAGGGGTTCCACCGTAAGATGACGCCGGTCCTCGTACAATTTGCCAAAATGAAGGGCCCAATTATTAAGACGATAGCAATGCAAATTCCGACCAAACTGAAGGGCGGATCGGCCGCGAATTAATCGAATCCACTTTTAAACGGGTCGGAAATCGCGTCGCGTTTAATATCGGGAGAAGTATAAAAAGGGATACGCATTCGAATTTCCCGCTAGCAATCAAATCAGAACTGATTTAAGGGAAATTCGATAATGCGCATATTGGCAGGGGAGAAACTGAGAGACGGAACCATAAATAAAATCGGAAATTAAAACCATCGTCCCCGAGCTCCAGAACCCATTAATTGGGGGCAACTTTTAATTAAATAAACTACGAACTGTTTCTTCCATTATAACCTCCGCCTCTATCTCGACGGCTTCGGCTTTATTCCCCCCTTCGTTACGTCGTTTCGACGTGAAGCTAAAATGGGCGACGTATATTCATTCGAGGCGAAGTATATCGTGAGTATGCCTTCCTAATATCCCACGGGTCTAGCCCCCGATATTATTGTCGGCGAGTATTTATTATATAATAATAAACGAAAGGACAAAAAATTCCGCGTTCAACCCTCCATCAATTCGGGGGCATTATCCGAAGCGGCATTCTGAACGTAAGCCCGAAATCTAAAGGGTCGGAGTGACGGGAGAGGGGTGGGGACCGAGCGGAAAACCTAAATTCGGGGCGCTAAAAGGGTAGTTTCAGGGGCTGCCTAACGAGGCCACTCATTAGGGGCTGGGCCCCTACCCCACACCCCCCCAACCTACCAGCCACCTTTTCCATAGTAATATAACAACTAGAGGGAAAAAAATAACGCGCCAGTCCCATCGAGCGATAAAACGCGAAGTTCGCACGCTCCTCCGACCATCGATAATAAAAACGGGTACCCTACTAACCCTCCCACCGACCCCTTCGGTACTACGCAATATCCTTGGAATAGGCGCCGAATGGATTTCCCGCGAACCAGCTTATCCTTTCCACACTATTTACTCTGTCGGGGGGGCGCCTTATTTACCAAGTTTCTGAGGGGCCCGTCAGACTTCACAGACGAAGCATGTTTCGTGCTGCGCGCGCTGCCGATGTAGAAAAGACGAAATTCGAACGGAAACGGGTAGGAGGATAATCGAAAGCGGACGATTTAAACGCGACCTCGGCGGGAATCGCATAATCACTGTCGAAATCTGAACGACCCGAGTCGTTAGTTGTAAATTAAATTCGACAGCACCGTGGGAACGTACGAACGGTAAATCCCAATTGGCACTTGACATTACACGCGATGAACTTTAAGTAATGGGACGAACACCGTATTTATTAAAGGTGAAATTATTCCATTTTAAATTCATATTAACCGAAAACGCTATTAGCCGCTCGACTGAGCATTGTACAAGTAGACGGTCAGTAAGAAGTAAACTGACGCCAAATGTTTACCTACCCAAGGGACAGTGTTTATTCGGCGCGCGTTCTACTTTCGTTTTTTCCGTTCTTTCGAAAGTAAAAAGTAGTTAGGAGAAAAAAAGCGAAGAGGAGCTAACGGCAGTTCTAAACTGGGAGACAGAGAGAGAAGGATTTAAGGCCCCCCCGAGAGAGTGAAGGACAGAAAGAGAGGCGACGACGTTGAGAAGAAAGGGGTAAAAAACCTGAGAGGTGGGGGTGGGGGTGGGAAAGGAAGTCAAATCAAGGGCAGAGAAACAGGGGAGGCCGTGAAAGAACGACACGGGCCGGCGGTGTAGGGGAAGGAGCGTGAAAGATGCTGGAATTATGCCCGCTTTCACAACTATAAAACGATGACGGGGGCGACCGCCGACTGCGAGAGTGGTGGATCCTGCACAAGAAAAAGAGACTCGACCCGAGATTCTCCACCGACGGAGAAAGCCGACCCTGACACCCCTGCACTAATACAGTACAGGTAGAGTTGGTCTCCGCCCAACCTCCTACATACAGTGTCATGGAAATGGACAAATGTGTAGGCCAGGCTGATTTCATGGCTATATTTTAAACTAAGACAATAGTTACAATAGTCCTCAAGTTCTACGATACTACTGCTAAACTTATAACGGAAGGAAACAATTTCCCGAAGAAATAAAAATGGCGTTAATATTACACCGATAATATTATACATACATTTAAATATTTAAAAACACGCGTAAAGGTAATTCAGATAAAATTGGACTAATATAGACATTAGATTTTCCGTCGTTAGAAAACGCCCCAGTACTATTTCGCTCGTTATATTTTGTCATCGAACAAATGGCCTAGTGTAATCTGGGCTCGTGAGTCGTATGTGGGGGGCCACTAAATGATTCTGTAATGGCTTCTAACGTGCGGTGATAAAGAAATCACCACAGAAACAAATACCGATGCCTATTCGGTTTATCTTCGGACAAAAGCCTAATATCCTCGTTAAACACTCTTCAATCGAGAAATATTTTATCTCTGACTTAACTACAACAATTAGGCTTTTCGGACTAAAAAATTTGTTTATAACGATTCAGATTCGGGCTGTTCCTGGGCCGCATATTAATCCACTGTGACGATGTAACGGGCCACAGGAAGAATATCGGTAGAAACGACAATTTCGGCGACGGAAATTGTTATAGAAATCCTAGAAAGAACAGAAATGGGATAGTGTAAAGTTGTAAATTGTTTATATTCAATCTACTAGACTTGTCACACTATACATAAAAAATCGTAAAAATGTTACGTCGAGAATAAGTGCAATATTCACGTCCATTATGTTAGAAAAGAGAAGGAAAATAACTGACGTGTATATATATATATATATATATATATATATATATATATATATAAAGTGAAAGATTCCATAAAGGACCGATGGTGTTGTGATGTAGGTTGGCCGTGTTCGAGCTGGCTACAGCATTGACCCACAAACATAGCTAACGTGAACAACATATTGTTACACACACACACACACACATACACACACACACACACACACGCAGAGTGGCCCAAACTAACTGTCGCCACCTGCCACAATTTGACCCATGTACTCGGTGTTCCCGCCCTCAATATATGGAGAGACCCCTTCGCCGACCGCAGACTGTGAGCACTTGGGGTTAAACGGATGATTAAATGGCTCTTCTACTCGAGACCAGAGCTATGTTTTCAGTATGGCTTGAATATGTATGCCCCATATATAGTGTTATAAGAATAATTTCAAGGTGTCTGGACGTCAAATATTGTAAATTTTCTGTTTAGTGGGAGAACGGAAAAACTCAAGAGTATACAAAAAAACTAACTCAACGTTTGAAGTTATTTCAGTTTTTAAATATTCGGGCGAACGTACCAACTAGTATATAGTATTGTTGCTACGGAACGGCCGATAAATTGCAGATTGTCCCGCAAACCAGAACTCTCGGTGAAACTTGCACTTAAACTTTCCAATAGATAAAGAGCAGAGAATAACACGGTTCTCTTTTCTCCCGCTGACCGTGGCGATGTGTATAACCATAATTTCTCATTTTGTAACCCACTTTCACCGTGACTTCTCTCCGTCCCCGACGCCTCCGCTACTTTACTTTACCAGACACGATCAACGCTCGAATCACTACCGAAAAACAACGATGACTGGGGACTGCTCAAATATGGGTTACGGGAACAACGCAGTGCCGAGATGTGTGTTAGGTATCAAAAGGTTAAACAGTTTTCTGTAATAATACATTTTTATATCTTATATTTATAGTTCAAATATGGGATACACGCATAAAAAAAAAACTTTTATTTTAACGAGAGTTTTATATAACTGAACATTATCTCTAATAATATGGTGAACTACCGACTCGTTTTGTGTATTAGAGCGATTTATTCGGAAAATAGTTTCCGTCCACTCCTGCGATAAAACGTAGGGTGACACGGGGCGAACTCCGGCCCCGCGGAAGCCGGGATGGGCGGCTATAAAGTACAAATAAAAATGACACCGCGAGACGAAGTAATGGGAATTTATTACTGTGTGCCGAGGGCGAGGCCGGCCCGAAAGAGGAAGATGCCCCAGGGGAGCTGACGGCGGCGGCGGCCTCCGGGACAACGGAAGATGAAGAGACTGCTGAGAGGGGGGGGGGGCCTCCCCAAGATAGTGAGTTGGGGCCCACCATACAAATTCAACTTAGAGAATTTGACGCACAGCAGAGGGATGGGCAGAAATATCACGGGGCCAGTGGGAGTTTCATATTTAGGGAATCGATTACACCAGAAAATTGTGTGAAATCGGGAATTACGTCAAAGGAAACAGTATAGCGGATCCGATCTGCGCATAACGCCCGTATGTTACAGTAATCAAATCGTCGATTCGATACAACAAAACAATATTATATACAAACGATAGAGTAAGTGTGCGGACCTAATCAATTACTAAGCTCCAAAATGTCTACTTTCGACCGAAGAAATACGATAGGGAGAACAATAGGAAACCGCAATATAATTGGAATCAGCACAAATGAAATGACAGTAAAGCAATTGTGGACGGACGGACGGCGCCTTGATTCTCGCGTTAGGGTATTAACCTCGAAAATAAAACGGGCGCGACGCGAGTTTACCCCGCGAATTATATATCAATTGTGGACAGTGACGGGGCGAAAGAACGTCCGCATATGAAATTTAAATTATACGCATTTATAATACCGCATCGGCCGGTCAAGACGCTTCATTCTTCCTTACCTGAAATTCGACTGCTTGCACTTATAAAAATTTACTTAGAACGACGTTTGGTGTTTATGGAATTGATAAACTTTCTGTTGTCCCGAAAGCGATTCTTATTTATTGCCGGGGCAGGTTTGAATTTGACCGGCCGAACGGGCCCCTCCCTCCCTCCCTCCCTCCGGGCGTAGACCCGGCATTAATTCTCGGCCTCGGACCTGTCACGATTTCGACGTTTATCAGACCGCCTCTTTAATCTCTGTCCCTGTTAAGATCCAGTTGAATAAACACCCGGGGGTCCCTCTGCTTTGCGTTAACCCCCCCCCCCCCCCCGGTACGATATTATTCTTTCCACGTCCGACGTCCCTCTCGTTTCACATATTCCCGGCACGCTCATCAGATCAACCTTCATCACCGCCGGCGTTATGAATTCCTGAGTATTCGATGCGTGTTCAATTTTTAGAGGACACTTTGAAATTAATTCCAGAAAAAAATTAGGCGAACGAATGAAATTTACAACAGGATATCGAATACTGAACAACCGGTAACGATGTTATGACAGAAGAAATTGACTATTACCAATCAAGGATGCTTCATAAAATGGACCACTGTGGAACATGTAATAATAAACAGTTGACCCCCAGTAATCGAATATTTCAATTAAAATTGAAAAACAGAAAATGGGGGTTGACTTATGTTAGGAAAAAGTGTTTTCTGCCATATGTCGCTTTTTATGCTGCGTCAAATGACCGGTGTTGATGGCCCAGTACCGATAACGCCGGTGGAGGAGACCAGTAAAACTGACAACAAAATGAACCGAGACCAAATAAAACAGATGTGTACGAAAATGTTGAAAAAAGTACTAAGAGGTTTTTTCCCCCAGACCCGAACTTGAAATCGTAAGCTTTCAATCGCCGATCTCACCCGACATTGACACGAATGATTATTTCTGCACGGGGAATTTCATTGACCCGACCGGAAATAGAACCCAGTAGAGAGTTTTGGCAACCGAGTTGGAGCCTGCGACCGGAGCTACAAACCCGGTCGGAGGGTTTGTCCGACGATTTAGCCGATTCATTCATACAGGAGAACGTTTGTAAAAAAAAAAAGATCTAATTACTCCTGACACGACTTTACAAGTTTGCTCAAAAATCGGACGGTTTAATAGACTCTGTCATAAATAAGGGCTAAACTGAAAGCCGAGGAATCCGACATAAATGAACCTAAATAAGATTACGTATAACATTCTACGTTGTTTATACAGCGCAGTTGGCACCTTATGAGTTTTATTGCAGACGTTAATTTAACATTTACTGCAGCTAGACGGATAAGTCGCGTCCAGATCAAGAGCTCGGAAACCTATAAGATTACAGTATATTTAAAATAACACAATCCCGCGTACACTAATCTCATCCAATTTTTTTTTAACGTTCCCCGCGTCAATTACTTCGACGACGCAAAACTCGTGTTATGTCTCTACAAGTGGCTTTTTCCGAGGCTCTCTCTCTCTCTCTCTCTCTCTCTCTCTCTCTCTCTCTCTCTCTCTCTCTCTCTCTCTCTCTCTCTCTCTCTCTCTCTCTCTCTCTCTCTCTCTCTCTCTCTCTCTCTCTCTAGTCCGGCTGAATAACAAAACGTCTCGTTTCAGAGGCAGCCAACAAACAGATAAATAACACGCTGACGGCCAACAGACAGACGTAGCTGATGATAAACAAATGCGCATTTTAAAGTCCTGCGGATTCCCCATCGGGGCAGCACAACCACTTCCAAGTTAGGCTCTTCCAAGGATATTTCCACTTTTACTATTCTCTCCGAAGTAAATTTTCTACTTAATACACCGCGGTGTTAATCCAGGTAGCGTTAATCATATTAATGGTATCGTCCAATCGGATAGGACGAACCGGACAAAAGGTAAAACTTAATTTGGGACAAACTAAACCAAGCAAAGGTATACTCTCCCAGACTAGGTCTCCGATTCACTAATCTCAGGATGAAAATTAAATTAAACACATATATAAAATGGGAATACAGGCCGGAAAGGTATTTAGTTCCCCCAAAGAGTGGGGGGATGGTTGAAATCTACAGCTTGGAAGCCGGTTTACATTTTGCAAGCGCAGATGAGGCCCATTAGTGATTAGCATAACAGAAGATTCAATCTGAGATTCAAATCAAATGCATCCTCCTTATTAAATAAGTCAACCACTACTAGCATACATTATATTGGAAAGTAAATGTGCACAATACAAACTGAAGTCTGTTTGAAGACTAGTACTAAAAAAGCAGTACTTAATTTCACCGATCCTTTCCGAGCACTATGACTCGTTTTCACTACTGTCAGTTTAAAGAGTACCTTGTAATAGCAGTAATCCAGTGGGGAACTTTACTCCAGTCGGTTATCGATGACCAAATTAAAGTAACTTCCCAATGGATTCGAGAAAAATGGCCATTGAAGCGAATAGGCCGTGTTTTAGATTTAATCGGGGACGGACCAGAATAAATCGTACCGTTAATTATAAATTAAATAGGACTGTAAACACCCCATCGATGATAATGGTGCAAAACCCCCTAGAAGGTAGACAAGATGGCCGCGGCACGGGTCCCCCACTGAACCCCTTTAATCGTTTAGGAGGAATAATGCAATTTTCATCATTAACAATACAGGGCGCAGGTAGACTAATAATGCGCACCTCAAAGAAGAGACGGGCAACAAAGCGAATGCCCCTTTAAAGACCTTATCGTTTACATCGTTATCGGCACTCTAAATGCTTTAACAATGCGTCTATAGTTCGGTTATAAAGCCCCCCACCCCACCCCCCACCAATTAATTGACGACTCCGTCAAAACCTTTCATCTCTTCTGAATATAAAAAAAGAAACCATAATCGTTATACCTTTCACTACGTACTTTCGAAAAATAGTAACTATTAAATAATAGTTATTTACGGTCCAACAAATTTGTAAATAAAACAACTTTTAAAAAAATAATCTTAACGACTGTTGTGTATGCAATACGATGTGGGTTCAGTTTAATATTAACATCGCGTCTTATAGAGTCCTCGTGCGAGGGCGACATTATATATTTAATTCATTACGAGCCACGCAGTCGGAATCTCTATCGTAACCTAAATGTGACTTGTCTAAGCGTCGTACCATTACGCCTTTTCTACGCACGCCTAAACGCGTGAAACGGCTAAATACACGGGTAACAAATATAATCAAGAAGTGCAGAATACAGACGAATTCCATGCCAATATTAGGAATTAACGTTATATAATTAGTAATATAGTTCAACAGCGTATAAACGAAGTCATGAATTACGATTTAATTCCCGACAAAGGTTACAAGCGGAACGAAATTTAGTTATAGCGAAGTAACGTTACGGGATTTAGAAAACATTACGGATAAGGCCGAGTATATTGAACTGAATGCTAACAAATCCCAAGTCCTTATCGGGGCCGGGGGGGTAAACGGCTTCTCTATAAGAAAGGCGACTATTCCTATTTCGCTGTCCATTTAAAGTCCCCATTCTGAAGGATGTTCACATCGGCTTTGAGGAGTCATAAAAGCCCGGAGCGGTAAAAGAATCTCCGACGGGCGGATACTAAATAGTTCAGTATACAACTTGTTCATTCCGTTCGTTTTTCCAGATCCATTACCGTCCACGGGGCCGGAATGGCGATGAAGACAAGGACGGCGGGGTACCGGAGGGTCTCCTCGGCGTAACAAAAAAACCCCCGGCAATCCGAAGGCCGGACAGGGTGAAACCGGCGATACCCATCCCACAGCAGCCACCTGCCCCTCGGTCTGCCCACACGAAACACATTTATAAAGTAACCGACTAACCGGGAGGGCGGCCGGTGAACGCTCCAATTTGTCCAACGGAGGCGGCACTTTCACGTCGGGTCCTCCGATACCCCTTCCATTTGTCTTGGGGGACAAATTGCCCACGACCCGAGTGAATTACACGGGGGACTTTCACGTCCATATCACTGTTTAAGAAACAAACAGGGGGGAGACCCGAAAAAGGGACGATTTATGTTTACAGTCGATTCCCGTTTAATGAGTCCCGTTCCGGTCATTATATAACATAAAATTGCCCCTTCAATGGGGCGCGAACGCTATGCGAGGATTCGGTGTAGCGTAGGAAAGGGAGTAATTTCGCAGGTACATAAAAAACCGGGTGACTACACCCCCGTATGCAATTTTTAAAAAAAGACGCCGTCGCACGGTCCCGACGACGCTAACTCGCGAATATATCGCCCGTTCCGGCCAGTAGAAAGCATAATGAGCGGTACACGATCCAGATATTTCGAAAAGGAAAATTACGGCCGAGAAAAGGTGATTATCTTCCCTGGGGCTCGTTATCCGAGTGCCAGTCGTCGACCTGAAAACCGCTATCTACGCAGCGACAACGCACGTTTGACACGGACGGATCCTGGGGGGCGAATCGAATAATTTCGATTTCGTTCACCGAGGCCAATAGCTATACACAGTATTGCGCGCGGATACGGGATTTAATTACTGAAATAACGGTTAATCGGTGTATATAACGTTATGTTGGTGTCGCCACCGAGGTAGGCAAGCGGCGGGCCTCCCAGGTATAACAACGTTGGAGGGGGGGGGTCAAGCGGTCAGGGATGATTCCAAACACCCGACCTTTTCCCGACCGGGGGACCTCCGTACAAATAAATCCCGGACCGCACCGTGGAAATCCCGAACGTACTGTAAGCCTAGCCATAACTCAAACATTTCAAACCCTCCCACCGAGGAATTTACTTAACGGATCGATTGAAACGCAGAAACTGGACTGCTTCAAGGCCTGTACAGGATTTTATATAATAGTTGAGAACCGCTGTTCTCTCCGTTCTGTTATCTCGATGGTATAATACTGGCGTTATACGAGCTTTGTCTTCGCAAATCCACATCTCCACCGCGTTTTATTTTGCGTTTCAAACGAACTTCAGCTAAGGATAAAAATGTATACCTCTATACTCCCGTATACGTAGTATAATGACAAATATCTACCAAGATTCCTAAATATGAAAAGCGCGGACGAAGGGAAAAGTTGGCGTGCGGAAATAAGCGTAAATATCTTAAAACGGAAAATTACGTACGGGCCTACGAAAGCGGTAATTTTATTGGGAGAAAACTTGGCGGCGAGGGTCTCGTAAAAGGGGGGCGTCTTTGATTCGACATACGAATACAGATGAGCTTATAAGAGGTAAGTTTGTATAAAGAAGGTTATCCATAGGAGTAGCAGGGAGGGGGGATATGGGGAGAAGAGTCTACCCATTTAAAATCCTCAAAGGATCGGCATAACATATAGGAGGTAATAAGGGAGGCGGTCGGGGGATGACAGCCCGCGGATTCGATTACACAGCGTCTACTCCTCCTCCGCCCTCATCCCCCTTAATCCTATGTATCTTCCTAATAACATCCCCGTCCGGGCCCCTTCACCAGCTCACTGCCGTTCTCAATTCTGACGCTACAGTCGCAGACCTGAGGTTGGACGTCTGAGAGGGGCGAAAAAAAAATTGTCCGCCATAAATCAGTGGCCTACGCCGCCCCCGTAATGCGTTCCTAACGTTTTACGAATACAGACAGTCTCTAATCTAAACGCAATGGCCGACTGAGGTCAGGAGCAATATATTGCGAGGGTCGTAAACGAGTGTCGAGCGCCGATGTTTTCGCGGAGTCAAATAATGTACGGAACTTTTTTCCGATTCCAACAAATTTCGTCTTACTCCTAACGAAAATTTGAAGGCGCGATACAAGCTGGAAACACACCATATTTCGAGTAACGACAGCTTTATATTAGAGCACGTGGGAATCATTTACGCGATTAGTCATAATCAAAATTTAATCGTCAAGTTATTAACCGCGGCCGGGGTTACAATCGAATTTAAGCGTCCGACCGCGCTTGTTAAATCTCACTCCGAAGGTTATTTCGGACGTAAATTAGGGATCCATAACAGCGGCTCTTAATTCGTTGAGGTAATATGAATTGATTACAGTCGAGGGTGAATCGAGGGTTGCCACGCTAAATAAATGGAAATGAAACAGACATTTTCTGGTCCGTGACGAATGAGTTCATAAATTACGGCTTTGTTACATGCCTTATTAAAACGGCCCGGGTCCAAAGTGCGACCTGGATACGAGTACTGTTGTTTATTATCATCAAATTGAAGACACTGTACAGAAACCGAACGAATGGCTTAAATATTTATTCGGATAACATATCTAAAAAAGCTATATTACGAGTGGTGATTGGGCAGTTAAAATCCGGTTGTAAAATAACTCTAAATTACTGTTCCTCGAGGACGAGCTAGGGCGAGAGAGGGCGTCATTAAAATACGTCCATACAGAATTATGAATAAAACATGAAGCTCATAGTCGGGTTCTCCGTCAAATAATTCCACCGCCACGGATTTGGGCCACTGTTTATTAAATCATGGTCCATTACATTAAACGCATCCCGCCTTCCCGATATTACACCACTGTTCTCCAGCCAGAATCAAAGGGGGAATTTTGCATAAATCGAAATTTAGTTCTGGGCTGAAAATCGGCAGAGGAAAATGCGGAGAGTTCCAAGAAGGTGAAAGTGTCGGCGGCCAAAATCCAATAGAAAGCTCAACGGTTATTTCGCTTAATTCAGTTATTTATGGGAAAATGTAAACCTCGTTTATACACGACGCTGCTTTCATTAAACCGGATTAACATCAAATGTTCATTTCATTAACCAAAGTGACCAATGAAATGGACATCAATGTAAGATGCGCATTTTTTATTATCGTTTGACTTTAGTCTTAGACGAACAGAGGAAATTTCTTCAGCATTCGAAATATTTTGCTAACATTAAAAATACCAGCAGATGACTTTATTAGAGTATGAGTACTCTTAAGGTTCCGAGAATTTATTTTTATTTCCAATAAGTTACTCTGCTATATTGGCATGTAAGCTTTTCAGATTAGTGCCATATTGTCTTAAATTATTGTCAATTCCGAGTGTCTTATCACCGATACCACCACAACGGGGATAGTGCCCAATATCCCTTTATCTCTAATCAATAAAGATGTTTTGTTTGAGTTATCTTCCTATCGATCTACGGGTACAATTTATTTAATCGGCCGTATAATAATGATAGGGTAGGCCGCCGCAACGTCAAGAGGAGTTAGTTAGAATGTCGTTACCTACCGGTCTCGGCGCAAGTTGAAATTCAGGATCGGCCGAATAAATTTCATTACGTCGAAACACACCGCGTAAAGATCCAAACGGAATAAATACGGCTATAAATCAGTGGCAATAATAATTCATTCCCTAATAGGTCCTTTTCATGAGACAATAATGAGGTCGACAGCGCCGAATAGGGGAAGAGGGGGCCGCCCGCCCTCGAGGAGAACCATCAGTCAACCGTTTCCGTCGACGACTCTTCCAGCGGACGGTTTCCCTTCGTTATTCCGATCAATTAGGAGCGGCCGAAATCATTATCGAAGAGCCCCCCTACCGTCCGATCGATTACTCTCGACAAAATATCGCCCCCCCCGGAAGAAAGATGGTAACGAATAAATGAATACGGGCCCAGTTGGAATGGGGCCGCGGTAACGACGAGACAAGCCCTGCCCAATTAGACACCGCCCACCCGGACCTTCTAGTTATACGCTTCCTCGGAGGGACCTCCCTTAAATCGCTGTATTTTCACCCGAACCCGTAACGGTCGCATTACACTACACCGCCAATACGATTCCAAAAACTGTAATGTTACGGGCCACGCAACATCTTCATATATCAAGAAAATATATCGCTAATTAATTTTAGTTTCCTAAAAATCCTAGGTGCCAAAACTTCTTTCTTTCATAGACCACTTTAAAAACTTTGCTGGTTCCTGTGGACCCCCTCCAGCTAAATTTCTACCATATTCCCAAAGCTCGACAAAAAATGTGAAGATTAGATCTAACTCGACCCCGGGGGGGGGGTCCACCTGGAGGACCACTTTGGGAATCAATGCTTTAGATCGTATCGCGCCGCGTTATTAATGCCCTCTACTTTATTACTGAATGTAGAGTTCAAAGTCTCGATCCCTTCAAATCCCCCAGTGATCCCATCACCCGGCGCTCGACTTCCCACCGAACCGTTTTAAGAATTGACGAAATAAAAGAGCGCCCAGTTTCATCATTCAGACTCCACGAAATTAAAATCCGTATAAAAAAAAAGCAAATAGACAAAAGCCCCTTAGAAGATTTCCCCCTTTGTTCCCTCGGAGAAAAATAATTATATAATATAATCGACAAAGACTTCCGCCGGTGGGGGGGGGAGGGGGATGGGAGCTAGGGAAATGCAGGAAATGTAATAACATCGGGAGTAATATTATAACGTTTTGTAGCGACACTAATCCATTTTCCACTCTAATGAAATACGATCGTAGGAATTATCCGAGCGGAATTTAATACCGTAAAAGCCTCCGGCAGGAAATTACAAGCGGGGAGGTAGAGAGAGAGAGAGAGAGAAGAGAGGAGGGAGGGATAGAGAGAGGGAAGGAGGGAGGGAGGGAGGGTGAGAGAGAGCAGAGGCTATAGCGACGCCCTCATCACCGCGGTAAATGATATTTTTCGAATTCAACTCCTCCCATTTATCGATCTTTCCGATAATAAGAGAGCGGGGACAACGGCGACACTAACAAGTTTTTAATTATACGCTGTATATGTTTGGCGTGGCGAGGGCAAGCCGACCTTCGGCCGCCCCCAGCCGCACTACCCCCAACAACCACCCGGAATCGTGACTGACTTATTAACCTAACCGCACACCCTAAAAAAATATCACTAACTTGCTCCTCTATTCCGATACTTTAACGCATTACAGACGAACAGGATAATAGCAGAATATCCCAAGTTCTGTTGCTAGCGTCTAACAACTGTGCGTGAACACGGGTAATAAATGAAAGTGGTTTTTAAAACGGGAGGAATGGTGGCGTGAAATGTAACGGGCGATAAATAAATATAAAGCGATAGATAAATTATATTCGAGAATAGAGTCCAGGGGCAAGGAGATGGTAGAGAAGGAAGCAGTAAATCCTGGCCTGGTACCTCGGCGGCTCACTGAAAGTACCCTCGACGGGCCGGAATTTTATCAACTTCCCACTGCCTCCCCCTCTATATTTATAATCCACAACAGGACCTCAAAGGGCGATGTTGTTCCCCTTCATTCTCGTATTCGGGTACGGACAGTACGGTTACTTAATATGAAGATATATTACATAATCTCGTCAGATCTGAAAGAAGGTTTAACATAAAACCTCCCCCAAAAAAATTCAACAAAATTGATGAAATATTTTTCAACAATGAATCGTATAATATCCGCCCTGAGAGTTTATGAAAAATAATCAAAGGGAATCGTAGACAGTAAAGATTGTTGATTTTTTTCGATATCAACCGTAAGAAAGTGTAATAAACATCTAAAAATTAGCGGATATAAACAGTAAAATACTGTTAAAAATAAGTGGTGAAACCGATGTCAGAATGATAGGTCGGTGAGACGGGTGAAAGTTGGTCAGGCGTCAAGGGGGGGGGCTGGGAAGGAGAAGGAGGAGGAGAAGGATGAGGAGGAGAAGGATGAGGAGGAGGAGGAGGAGGAGGAGGACAAGCTTTCTAGACGACAACACGCTCGGCTCCACTCAGCTCCAATCGCTCATCCTTTTATATTCCTCCTATGAGACGTTCCATTTCTATAAACTGGTCCCACTTTCACCCCGGGCGGATCTCCGTCCGCTGGGACGCGGGACGCCATAAGGCGCGGGACAACGGCGAGGTATCAGACAAGACATTAAAATACGAGACACCGTAACGAGGCCGTCGCATAATTAGCGACAGTTGTCCCATTCAATTTTCCGGGTCAAAACACTGTTCCCTACAGTATATTTCCTTAGCGGCAACACTATTACTCGCCAATAAATTATTGATTCACAAATGTATTTTGAAACCTAACTGCCCCTACGGAATTCAGTCTTGAGAATACGCGGATCCGTCTGACTGCTGCAAAATTCAATAATACTTCGTAAAATCGTTAACGCCCCCACCTTATGTTTCTCACCGTACAATCCATTCCGATTTCCGAAAGACCATCGAGCTGAAAGCAGCTTTCAGATATCTCCTCGCGTCACCTTCCTGAAAATCCCGGTTCCCGCTTTAAGAGGAAATGTCCACGTGACTTACTCACTGCTTAAAAATCGCAGTCGTGACAGAGAAATACGAAAAAATATCTTACCTTCCCGAACCAGAATGAAAATACGTATAAATTATTTCCGCCGCTAGTTCTGGATTTTGGAATTTGGTTTAATCGTATCTCACGATAGAATCAGTTCGTAATTAATATTCCGTATTAGAACATACTGCAACTACTAGCAATTGACAAAGTATGTGTAATTCCCATTAGAGTAACGTTTAGAGGAATAACTCTAATGATATAATTGATCAAAATAACATTGCAATTGTAACCCCACACGGTTTAACCAGATGTATGAAATCGATAAATTAATTTTCGTTTAAAACTACCGTAATTCATTCGATCCTCACAATCGCCGATACTGAAATTTTAAACTTGCCGCTTGTGTTTAGAACGCAGGCTGGCGATAAGTAGGACTTAATTTTTTAACACCATAAGGGGAGGAATTGGAGCGCGGGTCTGCCGGTGGAAGAGAGGAAGGAGGGGGAGGATCGGCTGATATTTTCATATTAGTCGGCGGGCTCGCATGCGGCATGCAACCGGCCGCCCCAACACAACTCTGATGGAAAAAAATCGGAAAAATTCGTGACTGCTCCTCATAAAATGAGACCCAACCACCCCCCACCCCCTCACCAACCGGCCAAATGTAACCGATACCTCTACCATACCTGCCCTCGGTACCGGTCTTAATCGTGTTTACGGGCCTAGCCTTCCTTCTTATTCACTGCAGATTTGGAGGCAAACAAGCAAATCTACTCAATATATTATTAGTCTACCAAATATTATTATTCCCTTTATTATTTCGTTACGCTGTACTATGGTCCATTCCGTCATAAAAGTATTCCCGAATAATGGCGGAACTTGATGAAATAAAACGTCGCTCAAAAATCCCAAATTAAAAGCCTATTTTTTTCCCAAAATTACTGAAACAACGCCGCAAATTTGCGGTACCCTCTTCCTCTGGGGTTCGGTTTTATCCGCCGGGTTTCGTCGACGCCCCTTGGATAGAGAGGAAGTAAATAAGTTATACATCGCCAGCAGAGTTGAACATCGAAAGGATAACAATTTATTGGCGGGAATAATTCAAGGCCGTAAATAATTTCGGCCGAACGCTTGTAACTGTACAACATACAAGTTGAGTAACACCGGAATATATATATATATACAGTATATACACACACACAAACAAAGACGACAACCACGAATACAATGTTCTCTATACACTCGCAAGTTTTCTTGCCGGAGAGGATATATATATATATATATATATATATATATATATATATATATATATATATAGTAGTAGAAAACCAACAGAAACCTCATAAGTTAGTGGATGTATTGTAAGAGCAGGATGGCAAGAGGACAGAAGGCGTTCCAAGTTTGGCACGGAGTGAAATTTTATTGGCACTCTAAAACATGAAAGTGTCATATTGGCTTACACAACTGAGATGAGCCTCCCGCCAGCCAACTTGAAATATAACCTTAGAAAGAAGTACGCCCTTTTTATTGCGACAAAGAATTGGCAGTTTTACTTCCTAATGCACGTGCCCAATGGCCGCCGACCAGAACGACAACAAGAACTAAACCGTTTCGCGAAAGTAAATTGGATTAATATTCGGCGGACAGAAAATGTCGACCTCGTGTACAAACATAAATCACGGTATAATACACGAAATGCTATACGGGTAATCCAATAATATATACACCGAGTTATACAGAACGGTATAAGCTACAATAAGTGGCTAATGTTGTACAGACTAGGGATGTTGCACAACAACAGAATACACAGTTAAAAGAAATAGCGTTTCCTAGCAGTTCCTAATCAGTTTCTCAATGTCGCCGAGTACCGATAAAAGACTACGGCTACAGTTGATAACGGCAGAATGGGTACGATAGTCGTTACGGAGGATATTATAATAATAAAGGGATAACGGTAAGTGAATTTTCCAAAGTTTCCGTTCCCATTTTCACGTACAGAAATACATCGGGATAGGTGGGGTAGAGAGGTAGGTAAGCGTGGCGGCGGCTGTATATAACGGAATGTGGAATAGGAAGCAGGGTGGGAGTGATGGAGGAGTGAGAGGGAGGAGGGAGGGAAGGAGTGATGGAGGGAGGGAGGGAGGGAGGGCGCTTTCGCTTTCGGCGTGTCCCACTAGGTGAGTGACCCCCTTACTTAGAGCTCAAACACACACACCGTTAGTCGAGCCCCCACTTTCCAATCATCCCTCTCTCTCAACGCCCCGGCATTATATGAACTAGTTCCTTCCAACGAATAAGGTCGCATCTCCATACCCGATCCTCGGCTCGTCCAACCCTATCATTATTATTTGTACCGAATTTGAGACCGCCCGCCAGCCACTCTCGAGGATTCGAACCGCCCCCAGCATAAATGGTATCGTCGGTTAAAACGAATATGAATCGTCTGGCCCATCAGTCATGAGCTACATTAATAACATAAGTAGTTTCTGCGTTTACACATATATATCATCTCTGATGTGATTTTATGTGGCCAACGCCACTGGCGGTTGAGGAGAAACAAGTCCGGCTTAAGACCGAATGGAACTCGTAGTAAAATACATGCCTGAAATATAGTTATAATAAAGCTGCGATTGAATGATAACGAAATTTTAATGGCTCGATAATGTTTTCAGGGAGTGACAATCTTACAGATACATTAAAAATTCACGCTTTTACCGCCTCCGCGTCTCACTCGATGTTCACACTTCCGACAACTTCACTCGCTGTGTCCCAAGCAGATTTTCGACTAAGTGAAGGGTTAAAACATCAATACAGCATACAAACAAGTACAACACTTTGAAAATTGTAGTAAATATATTTCTCACATTAGGATTCTCACAAATATTCACATAAATGAACGACTAAAAACAAAAATAATTTCCTGTGCGATAATTAAAACTGAAGCCAAAGAAGCGAGATTTATAAAAAAAAAAAATAAACGCAAAGAATAGGTGGATTGGTGGGATGTAGAGGACGAGGATGGGGAAGGAGGTGCCTCTAACGGAGAGAGGTCTCTCTGGGTTATTATTGAACATTTTTTTTACGTTTTTGATGTCTTCTAATTAATGAATGCACGATATCAAATTCGTTCACACCGACGACTATAACAAATACGCGTTGTAAATTTGATTACAGTTACAAAAGAATCACTGGCCACTCCGTCCCCGAAACACGCAGTGGAGAGAAGGGTGGAATAAAAAGATGACAGAGATACAGACACAAAGACAGAAAGATGGAGAGAAACAGAGTGGGGGAGGACACAAAGAGAGAGAGAGAGATAGAGAGAGAGAGAGAGAGAGAGAGAGATGGCGAGACAGATAGACACAGTGATTGAAAAAACATATAGGCGATTTTGTTTCCTCTAAATGACACACTGAAAACTGATCCGCGATTAGGGTCTGTACTACAAATACAAGGAGACCTTCGCGGAACTAAGGAAGTGAATAAGACCACCGTCCTCCTTAAATTTTTAATATAATTATTATATTTATAATTATTTATATTCTCGGCAGGCGTGGCCGTTTTAAGTTTAGTTTTGTTTAAATAAATATTATAGATGAGGCGTCGTCGTCCCACAATGGGATGTGCACTATCGCGGGACAAACTGTTTCCAAATGTTATATTCCAGTTGACTAATCTTTGGAATAATTCGCGGGAATGTTTCCAGTAACTGGGGAGAATAGAATCGGCAGCAATTGATACTGACTTAATTCGGTGAAAAATTAATAAAAAAACAAAAACACGAAATATCGAAAATTAACATCACTAATTCGGCACACATCACATTACGCACTAATTTGACTCGGATAAACAATTCACCGAGAATCTTCTCTTATTCGAATATCTCATTATTATCGCTAATATAAAATGTAAGTTCGTCCGACAATTTAAACATTAGTTAATAAAACTTGGATATTCTCATAAGAAAAGTTTCCGGTCGCGCAAGATGAAAAACACTGAGAACATCTTTTATAAAATGAAGTTTAGAAATAGGAACCCGCGAGAGTAGCTGAGATAGGCCGAGATAAGACGAACGAAACCGGACCTGAATTCGTAACAGCATTAAATGGTAGTAGGAGGTCAATATCCGTCATAATATAAGAAAATCATACCGGACGAGTAAAACATTTATGGCAAATACGGGACAATACGTTCAAAAAGATAACGAAAAGGGAACAGTACAATATAGAGCGGGAGGACAACGATAAAACAAAAGGTCCGAAGGACGACGACGCCACAAAATCCAGACGGCCGACACCGAACCTTCATAGTTAACATAACAATTATCACGCAACAGCTTTATCACATTGATGTATATATGAGAACGTAGTTTACTATTTTTAAGCTATACGCTACGTGTAGTACACTTATATAATATAACCGTTTAACTGTCAGCGGCAGCGAGGTCGTCGTAGGCGCCAGACCCCAAGTGCGCTCCAAGCGCGTCTACATGTTCGTATCTACAGAGATAAAACCGCCGTCGGGGAGAGGCGCTAACCACCTCGCCGTCGCTAAAAGACACTACCAGAATACACTGACAAAGGAAACTGAAACGACGTATTATATATAACTATGTACACCGAACAATGTACTCTAAACGATGTTTTATTATACATAAACATAAATATATCATATATATATTTTTTCGCGCACGACGGTGCGCGCGTAGGTTTAACAGACCGGAGCGCGGTTCCCTAAGAACGATTTGTACATTTAGCCCTCCGGCGCTACATCTCCTCGACAAGTCATCGTCATCGTCAGTCTTCTCAACGGAGACGGATCCGTTCGCGAACAATAAATATATCTAGGAGATAAATTAGATCCAGGGGCGGGAGAAGGGATTAACACTAGACACAACGAGCGGCGAAACTATTCCTCGGGCACGAAACATCCGGGGTAGTCCCAGAAGTCGGAGTGGAGCGGGTGTCGGACGCGATGTTTGAGATGATGGTGATGATAGTGGGGCCAGGGAGGCGTGACCGGGGCGGCGGGGAGAATCCGGTCCGGGGGCGACGGAGGCGGCGAGGCCGAAGAAAAGAACTTGATTTCGATGTCCCTGTGGCCGTTGGGAGATGTGACTATCTCGGAGGAGACTTCGAGGCCGGAGGTGAAGGAGGAGGGCTGAGGCCTGAGGGGTGGCTGGGCGGGGGGCGAGGGGCCGGGGCCCTGGAGGCGGCCGGCGGCGTCAGGAACGGCGAGTAGCACCTCTGCTCCACGTCCCAGATCACCCCGGCCGGGTCACAGTACCGACACTGGCACGAACTCATCCATCCACCCGCCGAGCCTTCGCTCGCCTCCTCTCCCTCGGCGAATTCCGGCCCCGACGACGGTGCCGAGACCTCCGTCGCCGCCTCTCCCACAATCAACACTCTGTCCGAGAAAGTTTCGTCTTCCTCTCGGGCGACCCCGTCCGGCGAATAGTTCTCGTAACACAGCGGCGTATACGGCTTTAACGTGACGATCGAGGAATTCTCCCGCCTCCGGACGACGACCTGATCCGCGTCTACTTGGGAAGGGGCGGTCGGCGGGGGCTGGGGCTGGGGAGGCGGCGGGGCGGGCTTCCTGTCCTTCTTGCGCCTCTTTCTCGGTTTTATTATCCTCGGCAGAGTATTTTCCGAGTTGCCGGAGCTCTCGTCGCTGACTACGGACAGCGAGTCGCTACCTCCCTGCTGTTGTTGATCTTTGGCCTGCTGCTGCTGACTATTGCTCTTGTTATCCGTCTTGGACGCGTTGTGATGATGATGATGGTGGGACTTGACCTGAGTTCTGCCGCCGTAGGAGCCGCCGCCCCTGGGCCCTCCGGAGGCGGTCGGCGAGTTCTTGCGATGGCCGCCGGCCCTGTTGGCGCCCCCCGCCTGTATCAGGGGCGCACCTTGGGTGTGTATGGCCAGCCTCGAGAGCGGAGACCTCTCCTCGGTACCGACCGCCACCAACGGCCCTCCTCCCTGCTTTTCCTGTTTTTTGTTCGCGCCTCGCCTGTGGTTGGCCGAAGCCGTCATCGAGATGAGAGGGAGTCCGGCGGTCCACCCGGCGCCTCCGCCATTCCTCCTGTACTGATGATCGTACTCCTGGCGGTGGTGATGGTTCGGCGCCGGGGGTCCACCGGGCGGACCCACCGTCGGCGGGACCCCCGGCGGCCTCTGTTGGTAACGGCCTCCGCCGGTGCCTTCCTTCTTGGCGTACTGCCTGGAGTTATTGGTGGCGGAGATGAGACAACTGCCTATATACCTCTCTACGTGCTGTAGGGTGCCCGTCCGGGCTGGGGACATCGTCCGGCCGGACAGACTGTATCTCGGGGACGCACTACCGCTAGCGGTGCCTACCGTACACGACACTGGCGCACCGCATTCTACTCACTGGGTCAGTCGGGGAGGGCGCAGGCCGCGGCCGCCCCTCTCCCACCGCTCCACTCTCCCACTCTTACCAGCCAGTCCCCACCACGGCGCCCCTCACTTCGCTCCTAACCCTAAAACCGGCTTCCCCTCCACCCCTCATCCCTCCCCATCGCCCCCAACCCCCTACCCCACCCACGCTCGCTCACTCTCTCTCGCTCGCCCGCTCGCTCTCCCGTCCTATATCTCAATTGAGCGGCTTCACAGTCTAGTTGTGGCACCGCTACTTTTCTTAGACCGGTCACACGGGTACTACGCCTTTTCCCGAAACAAGGCTACAAAAATTAATCTCTCCGACCGGTTGTGTTTAACGAATTCGAAAATGTGTAACGGAAACGTCAGTATTCGAACCTTTAATCGATCCTTGAGAACGATCAAATTAACGGCCCATTCGCTTTTCTTCTGGGAGCCCTAACATGAAACGATAGAGTACTCGACGATGTTTTTCAGAAAAATGTATATATTGTTACTCTAATATATTCGTAAAAATTAGTTCCCGATTAATAAAAAGTAAAGCGTATCGTACCTAGCGAACGAAATATACAGACTACTCAACGTGTAATAAGGACGGGTTACAGAAAATTATTCCTCGGTAGACGAGTTAATAAGAAAATAGAACCCGACCGGCAACAGCGCACGGGCTTATCTCATCTAAATTTCTCCCCCAAATCTCGTCCAAAGAATAATTTATTCGATATATCCTTTTCTCTGTTAACGTCTCGAAAGTGTCTTTATACGAGAGTACAACCATTTAGGTAACTACAAGCAATTATTAAGGATTAAGGCTAACTGTACTGTAGTCATTCCGGGTGGAGTTAACAAATATCTCGTCAAAACGAAGTATTAGAAATATGGGACCAATTTTTTTCCAAACAGATCGAAAACTAATCTGTACAATGATATGTAATAATTACGAGCATTATCGTGCAGACTGACCCGCGTAGTAGTGGTCATGTCGCGACGATTCGGCAGATGTTCGACCGAAATCAAAAAAAAAACATTTTCCCCCACGCTTCCAGCGTTTACTCAACATTTGGGCCGGGTACAATCCTCGCTAGGAGTGAGGAGGGAGAACTCATTAGGGCCGCCTTACACGGCAGTTAGTTAAGTTGGGCGAGGCGGAGTGCGGTGCGGTTCCCTTCTGCAAATTGCTAGTTGTTCCTCGAACTCGGATTGGGGAGCGCCGCCGCCGCCGCCACCGCCGCTCCCGCCAATAATTCCGAGGGGCCGGGGAATGTTTATTGGAGGCTCAGTGCGCACAACTCGCTAATATAATTGCTAAGGCAAACATTTGCTCCGAGCAAAGGGA
This sequence comes from Lethocerus indicus, assembly GCA_019843655.1. Taxonomy (NCBI): domain Eukaryota; kingdom Metazoa; phylum Arthropoda; class Insecta; order Hemiptera; family Belostomatidae; genus Lethocerus; species Lethocerus indicus. The sequence goes on along the minus strand of JACDQD010000007.1, from coordinate 1,184,864 downwards.
TTCTCGAACCGGGCCACCCCCCCCCTCCCCCTCATACCACCGAATCCATCCTCCCGCTCCCATTAATGTGCCTCCCCAGACCGCGAGAGCCACCCATCCCCTAACCCCGGATCTAATATAACGGAGATACACATTTTTCGGGGCGGAAAAATGTCTCGAATAAATTAAAAAAGGTTACAATATTCTGTCGATTCAGATAGCTATAAGCATCGCACAAAAATAAAATCTTTCTCGAGGATATGCTACGGGCGTAGGTTTTTTTTCTAGTCGATTCTCTCTTCTGACTGGAATGCGTGAAAGTTCTGCTCTAAAGACTGTCCACTTTAGCCTTACATTCTGAACACGAATCTTCGTTGGGACACACCTCCGCGTTTCCGAGCCAAGCCCCCTTCTTCAAACGAAGTGTAACTGGTTGGAGGCATATCGATACCCCGGTTAATTTATCCCAAGTCGGGTTATATGATAGATTGTTAGGATCAAATCGCAGTGGGATTGGGCAAACGAAGTCCGTTCCAACAAAGTAGGAGAAGGCGAACGGTTAAATATATATATACGGTGTATAGTTAGAGCTTGCGAAGGGGCGAGAGAAAGGTGGGCCCCCTAAAGAAAACGGATGAGGCGGGTCGGAGGATGAAACGCCTATTGGGACAACAATGGGAGGGGACAGGAAAGTAATTCAATCGGTGGATCTCCGGTGGCTCGGCAACATCGATCAACATCACCGCTCCCAAATACAGCGGACATTATCCCCCGCCTGTCCGTCGGCCCTACTTTTTCCACAGTAAACCGCGGTGAAAGTTAAGACTGAACAAACTCTTAGTATAATTCGGCCGACTATTCACGTCCCTAATGTTTTCCGCCCAAGTTCTCCAATAACGCAGAACTAAATAACAAATACGTGAATCGGACACACAATTGGGGAAAGCGACCGGACTTGTCAACTCAAAACGGTATTTCGATACATTAACTGATGTTTACCTCGATACACTTCTCGTTAAATTATATAACCCGTTGAATCTGGTTAGGACGCCAAATATTTAGATTAGTAACCTCAATACTCTCCCAAAGAGACAATTGCGGTAAGAATTCGATAAATACAAATATGGACCCCGATCGTGAAACAGGACGAGATCGTGGCAGGAATTCTGCGAATGAGTACCGACTTACTTTGTATTGAAAATAAACTAATATTTACTATCGAAAGTAAAATAAAAGTACACCAATTATAGTCCACAAAATTCCAACCCCAAAGATGCATAGAGAACATCGCTTTATTAATGAAAATGGCTCAATCCGAAAATACGTAAGAGGCCTTAAAAAATAATCACTATTACTACAATTATTGCTATTAGATTAACGAGCAAAAAGAAATAATTTTATACAATTAAAGTTCTTACAAATTTCAGTACCGTTCATGGAACAGTCGTATTGCGCGTTACTCCACGTGCAGGAATATAAATTAGGATGGAATTAACCGCAACGGTAATTTCCCGTCATAATTAATTCAATTATATACAACAATTAATTAACTCGATCGTCGCTGTATTATAATTAGTTTAATTCTTCAACTCAAAGGTAGGAAAATCGACAATATTATTATGAAAGGAATGATATATATTCAACCAGACGCCATAATATAACGATATCTTATTGTAGGTCCCAATATATCTTACACCTTTTATTACGGGCGAGGAGTAAGTGCCCGTTACGGACGACCATATTATTTACGCGACGACGGTAAGTCCGATCTGCATAATAAATTCCAGAAAAACTCGAAAATAACCGGCTTCCCGTTCAAACAATACAACAAGTGGCAAGTAATTCCCATATAAAATGGGAGTAGCTTTCGAAATATTTAGAAATAATTGTAGGAGAGTTCAGAAATCACCGTAGATTAGGGTGGGGCAGGAATCGCTGCAGGAAAAGCATTCTGAAGGTACGTCCCGGTGGTGGTCCGAATTTTTAATTAACACTAATACTGTATATATATATATATATATATATATATATATATATATATATATATATATACATATATATACACAAAGGTTACAGATGCGCAGCTCCATAAATTAATAGAGGTCCACTCAATCGGGAAACACGGCACACGTTCCGCCCCTTTTAAGCTCAGCGGTATCACCCCCCCCCCTTAAACCCCTCAGCAACCCCCCCCCTCACCCCAAGGGGTTCCGACATCGCCAGCACCCGATAACCATCGAAACCTGGCCACCGGTCATTACGGAAAATAGGTTCAGACTATCGCGAACGCGGATCGAGGACTAATGGCACACGGGACGGTTGGGGCAGGAGGGCTACACGGCAATAAAATATACCTGCTGGAAAGGGGGGTAATTCGGAGCCGGCAAAAAATAAAATTAACCGATTCTACTGGGATCATCTGTCCCACAGGTAGACAGCCGTAGCGCTCACACACCAATAGTCGGACATTTTATTTCATATCGTAGGAAATCAGGAAATATTTTAATCCTGTATTTTATACGTTTATCATTATTGAATAAAAGAATTTCAGTAGTGGAGGAAGGAAATGTTTATAACAGTATGAAGTATTTAACTCCTAAACTAAATTACACGGAAAAATGTGTTCGCGCGCCAGGAGGCATAATCGAATCTACTCATTCCCAGTAAGCGCTTTGTAACCGTGTATCTATGTAAGAATTTACATTAATAACAAAATTGTAAGATTTGTTTCAAATTGAAAAAAGAAAATTAAATTTGCGTTCGTGTGGTAAATAGTAAAAAAAACATTTCGTATAAAGGAAATATGAATTATCGGAATTCGGATTCTGTACCAAAGTAATAATAGAAATTTGGTGATAGAAATAATAGAAATAATTCTTAAATAATAGTAAAAACTCACCCGAACCAAAGACACCATAAGTTCTGATCTGACAAGTGGACTTACCTGCAAAATAAGAAAGAGAACATTAGTTAATTTCAAAAAGTTTTCAAATCGTTAAACAGGGTGAAAATGTCAAACGACAATGGGACTTTATGTCACCGGTCATTTCTGTAAAGCCTACAGTTGCAACAGGGTTATAAAACTAGAGTCTCCTTGGTCAGACCACAAAGGCTGTACGCGGTAAGGACAGACGTAGACCGCAATTTTACTTCCTACTCGAAATGAAAAAAATTCAATGGATTGGCCGGTTGGAAAACCAAAAAAGAAACGGTACCCACCCCCCACCAGCTAGAGTATGCACACGCCTCTCTCAATGCCACTAATCTGGCTTATGACAGTGTCACCGGGTGTCCGAATTATGTTACTTTAAGTAAAAATACGTTTACAATACATAGCTTATATCTTTTATAAGGCCCCTTATCTTATCCGTGATATGAACTCGTATTGACAAAAGTGTATTTGAAATGTACTCTTATAACTAAAAAGATTTCTTCACCTTCCTCTCGCCCAAACCGAACAGCCAGAGAAAAGTTGAAGTAATTTCGGTTTATGTGTATTACTCATGGTGCCTCTTCCATTCAGTAATAGTAACCCGCCTCGTTAATAAGTGACTTATAAGCCTATGAAACAATGCTGTTACAGTGCAATGGCACGATAAATCATTGTCGGCAATCTTCAATTTCGTGCGCTATATCGGTGTGTTCGTTTTTATGACAGGGGGTCAAACAAAGGGAAGGGATGAGATGAAGAGGTTGGAAATACAAGCGAGTACCCAAGTCCGTGCCGACAGCTACATAAATAATGTAGTCGAGGGATGAGTGCGTGTAGTTTAATAACGGTCCAGCGAGCAACCCGAGCGGGGAATAATTAACGAATCCCTCCCGAAGGGAAGAGATTAGGAATTGGAGCCCGCCCAACCCGACCGGGCTCCATCCGCCGGCCATTCTCTCCCTCGCTACTGTCCCTTTTCCCTTTACTGCCCCTATTGCCCCTCTTACTTTTATTATTCCCAATCCTATCATCGTCCCACCGTTCGCCCCGAGCACACTGAGATAGCCGCGGTAATTGCGCTTTTTATATTATTTTACCAGTAATTCAGCGACACAACAAGTTTCGAACGCTATCCCATTCCTGACGATCGCGAGAATGAACATTGTAACGCCAAATACACGGCCGACGATAACGTTCGAGGAACATTTCTAATCCGGACAATTCTAAAAGCTCATTGCGGGTCCACAAAGCTTTCACTATACTACAACATACATCATTATTCTGTTCACTGTTAACAGAGCGGCTCTAATTGAAAAAAATATTAATGTTACAAATGATGCGATTCGATATCGTCGAAAGCTGAATTGTACAAAACTATTAACAATTTTAAATTAAAATCGTATCGCGTTATGTCACGGTCCCACCAAATAACCGGGAGGCCAATCTGTAACGATAGAGCTGTACAAAATTTCAAAGTCCTTTGTACCGGAACACTACAAAGGGAAAATGATTAATTCGCGCTGTAGATTTAAAGCCCTGTGACGGAAAACCGGGGGTTGGAGGGGGTTGCAGCGTCGGAACAGCGTACCGGAGCGGGGGGAAAGGGGTCACCGGCGCCATTAATTCCGATGAGTCGCCTGGTGTGCGGGCATGCTCGAAATGGGCAGGGCCCCCCCCCTCTACAACAAATACCGGTCATTTCGGAACATTTTTCGTACCGATCGGCGTTCAATTGGCGGTCGCGGTCAGACGGACGACGGTACGGGCGCCGTATCAAATCGCGTGACGACGCGAATCGAACTGCACGAGTTGTGACAGCCGGCCGTGCAATAGATGCAAAGGAGCTGTCAATTATGCCCGTAAACACTATAACTGGGTCTTGAAACTATTTCACGGAGACCTTCGGGAAGCATCAAGTTCGGGGGGACACAAGATAACACTTGCCGGCTACCATAACTTCGCAATAACGCCATAAATGTGTCAAGATTCGCTGTTAGTGTCTTCGCAAGATCACTAATACAGAGGGGTCCAAAAAAATGTATCCACCGTTCAACAGTCCATAACTTGCAAACTAATTGACGGAGTTGCCTCTCATTTTTGATGAAAGTGTAGCTTAAAGTCCAACTTAAAGATCACACTGTAGGTGTTCGAAATGGTCACCATTAATGCCGCCCAACTGCAGCAAGAACTACGAATTATTTGCACACGAATGTACGATGGATTCTCCATTGCCGTTGAACCTCATTAATGTTTTCGTACTTAAAATACCACTTCAAAACTGACTTCCTTTCATCGAATCTAAGCCTTCCGCCAGCCACGTTTACTCGAGTAACAATAGGTACAACTGACAACAGAACACTGACTATCTGGCGACTGTCATCTGACAAAACAATACAACGCTTGTAGGGCGCGATTGCCGGAACTACAACACTATAACACTACCAAAAATGAGACAACTCCGTCAATTAGTTTGCAAGTTATGGACTTTTAAACAGTGGATACATTTTTAGTGGCCACGCACGAGCCCATTCATATACCGCCGTTGCTAAAGTTGACTCCAAAGCTGTTCGTCCCGAAACAAAAAGGGAAAGAAGAATATCGGAGGGATGTTGTACGTATATTTTGTCAGGCGTTGAACTGTACCTTGTTTGTAATAAAGCTTGGGGGGGACGAGATGCCGGTCCGGTATTGTTTAATAGCCCGATGGGGAGGGAGGGAGGAGGAGAGAGAGGGAGGGAGGGGGAGGGAGTAGGCATGTATATTGTAGTACCGGTATCTGCGGGACAGGCAGGGGCCACTGCCGACCACAATCCTACACTGATTGCCCGACCCCCGCCCCTACAATAATTAGTGGTATTGGGGGCTTGCGAACCTAATCAGGTGGTGGTGGTGGTGGTGGGTCCGGTCCCGCTATCAGTGCTCCTATTCACTAACGGCGGCCGGGTCTCTCGCCGCCGGCCGTGTCCCCATCCGTTAATGTTATCCAATTAGGACCCACTACACGGCATACGCCTCTCTCCCTCTTACTCATTCCACCGTTTCACATTCAACCCCACCGGGCCCCGCCCCGACATTAAAATATACGGCTTCGCGGTATTACCTCCGCTCCGCCTTTATTTTCCTCTTCTTATTTTACGAATGTATTCATTACAGGCTTCCGTATCGCGAAACGAGGTACTAACCGAAACGCGATACATGTACTGAAATGCATAGCAATGGAAATAAAACACGATGGCTTTTTTAAATAATAACACGACAGGCGGACACAACTCTATATCGTGATAAATTGGTTGTTTGGCCGACTGGGTAAATTTAAATTTCATAGTTATCCTAGTCGCAGACAAGTTCAAATATTAAAAATCTACAGCATGTTTATTATTATCAATCGAGTATGGAAAATGTACGCCACCAATATCTCAAGCTAACCCTCCATCCCGCCCTCCTTGAGAAGGAAGATATCCTCGGAATTTCTGGACCGATCGACGGTTGAGAATTTTTTCATCCCCCTTCAAGCCCCCACGCACGCAACCGGCTCCACGTGCCTCGAGAAGGAAACGGGTGGTGGGTCTCAGGCCCGTCTCCGGCTAAAATTTGTGTCACGGCTACTCTACGGCAATAATATTATAGCACGTGAAATGTGGCAATAATTGCTGTATAATAAAAAAAAAATTATACATACAATAACTTCTCACGATACCATATTGTGTAATGTTACTGTATTATTATAAATTGAAAGCGGACAAGGAAGAAGGCAAATTACATCGAAGATACAATAAAATGGATATATTGGTATCAACGGCTGCATTTAAGCCTAATATTTAGTATATTTGCAGGACGAATGTTCTTAAACTAAAAGCGTAACTGATATAAGCCTCAACTTTTAATACGAGCTAAAAAAAAAGTGACCCAAATTACGATAAAGTAAAATAATTTTGCGGCCAGCAGATCGAAACCACTGATGCAGTAATAATAGTATTCGACGACCCCGGGGGCTTAATTTATGGGATGTCCGACGTGAGTTATTCAGAAATGATAATTCGATATTAATATACCAATTTTGCATGGGATCCCCCAGCCGTCCCGATCAAAGCCAAGTCTCCCTCTCACTACCGACAACAAAGGGGCTTGAATTAATAGCTGGATATCTAGGTTATTGCAACAGAGCTATTTCTAGAAAAACTAAAAAAACAGTTCCTTCCTGTAAAAATAAATAATTGCGAACTCGGCAATATAATTCCACCGCCTGTTCTGGTTGTACTGAAACTAGGACTACGATATCAACTGTATTATTTGTTACCAACGCCTAAAAACATTTTCCAGCTACCGTAAATGCTTAATAACACAATAAATTATTGTATAGTTAGTATAATTGTGACAACTGAAACGGAAAATTGGACTCAACATTTCAGTTCAGTTATTCTACGAAGGAATATTTTGGGAGTGGAATATCTGTAGCAGTTCGCCAGCGATCCAGGACCGGAACTTCTTCATCCTTTTCACGGGGATGACGAGGACGTCATCAAAGGACACCCCCCGATGCATCAGAAATAGTTACTGGCGGGCAGCGGGGGCATTGTAGAAGCAAAGCGCTGGGACCACTCAAAGGGTTCCACCACAATGTGCTTCGTCCCCCTTTTTGGCGCTCCCCTTACAACCCCCCCAACCCCCGCGGCTTTTCTTCAGTTTCTCTGCGCGTATAAAACGCGAGCGCAATTATCCCTTCAACAATTTTCAGACGGTGTTCAGGCGTTTCCACTCGATTGGTGTGGAATTGGAAAGGGGGTGGGAATGGAATTTCATCGTCTCCCCCACTCCCCCGAAGTTTATAAAACGCATCCCTTATATACAAAACTCGATAACCCGTCTCGTCCAACAATTGGACGGCGGGCGACACAGTCGGCGTCGTAATTTATCATCGTTTCCCACCCTGCGGACGATTTCCAGTCCATCCTACGCGTACATCAATCAACCCCACCCCCACCCACCGATCTTGTCATTAACCTCCACTGCATGACAACGCCCAATATGTTCGGTTGACAATATTTCTCTTTTTATAATACCGCGAGCGATATCTACAGAACCTGCATTACTCGGCGCATAATTTATCACGTCGTTTTAGTAAAACAACAGACGGGATTCTCAACCTTATTTATCCGAATTTTAATAAAGAACAGATTTTCACTAAAGAACTGAAAAGGAAGGCGAAGTGGACGATAAAAAGTGAGGTCGTATTTTTAATATAATCAAATTACAAGGTCGAAAAGTTTTTCGATAAATAATCAAATGCGAATTGCCAGAAAAAATTGGCATAAAAGAGCCATCCTATATAAATTTAGCATTTTCGTCTAAGCCAATTCATTCATTTTAAATAATATTCTTTGCCGTAGTAAAAAGCATTATGAAGTTTGAGAGGTTTCTCCTGGCCACCTCCTGGGTTTCTGGAACCCCCTAGTCGCATATAACTGTGTGCCGGCTACAGTGCCGGGGGGGTTAAAGTGAGACTATATATAATATAGTATGTTAGACGCCAAAGTATATGAAGGTCACGAATGTCGATGGATGTTAATTAAAATCTCGAATATACAAAAGGCATTCTCCGTTTTACGCAACCCTGCAACCCAAATTAATCCGGCGCACATGTCTCAGATTTGACGATAACCAATCCTGCCGTAAAGGAAACTGTCGTGGGGAAATGTCGGGCGCTTACGTGAAATGGACGCAACGCGAAACTGCTTTCGGCGAATGATCGTAAAAGGGTCGGAGATAGGGGCGGACAGGGATACGAAAGAGGAAGGACGGAGGGGAAGCAAGGGGGAAGTCGTGCAGTTCAGTACGGCCGTTATTACAACTGCTACTCGCGGAGGATGAACCCTGTAATTACAGTCTGGAATTAGTATCCGCCGGAAACGGTTGTGTAATTGTTAATAGATGCGATATAGGCCACCGAAGGGGACGGCGCAGGAATTAATTATCGCAGGGAGTGGGAGGGAGCTGGGGGTGGGTGGGTGGGTAGACCATTCTAACTGTCCCACATATAATTTTAACTTATATTTGAGTTAATATCAGTTTACACTTTAAAAACAATTGCGGCCCAGGTAGAAATTCACAGCAGAATAAATGGTAACACAACAATACGATAAAGCGTTTCTGTAATTATGGAAACTCATCATTTGCACAGTGCGAACAACTATTGTGCGAAATAACAATTAGTGGAAACGACGAATGGATTAGTCCTTTGAACTTTAATAATTATTCGTAATTGAACTTTAAATTAATAATTTAACGGCTAATTTATGTTTTAAAGTCAAATAGCACTATAATTCAATAACGCGGGTCAACGAAAATAATTTTTGCTCATTTCACACGTGAATCCATTCAGGACGTACATTATGGTGTTATCAGCGAATAAGAAATACTATAAAAAAAATTTAAAAAAAGATCTAATGAAACAATCAATCGAAATAGGATTCGAATCTTACGAATAACCTTAAATAATAAATGGATTCTATAAACAGTAAAAAATCTAAATCCATACCGATGATAGTTTGTACCAAGGTATTACCTTCTTCGTTCTCTGCATTATCAGAACATTAATGGTTAAAGGGATCCCAAAGCTCGACATTACGTATAATACAGCGTTCCCCCCGTACAAATTAAATTGAAGGCAATTTAAGTTGAGGCACCGCAGTAATCCCCTTTGACCCAAACCATCAGTTTCTGTTCCTATTGATCCCCTTCAATAGATGAGTTTCCGAGTCAAAGCCTCCAGCAGGCCGAATTCACATTTCTATCCCCTCGTATATATCCGCTACTGAACTGTGCAATCCACTTTTTATCGTGCATAAAAAACATTAGGGAAGCGAAACAGATTGTATCAATTCTGCATTCTGATTCATTTTGCAAAAATTACTAATTGTTTGCAAATAATTACGCGACAGTTAATACATTAAATACACCTACATATTATCCTTGATAATTGCATACGCGCTCAACAAGAAAAATTCGAATCGCTAAAAGCAAATCCGTTAGTTAATGCAAATTTAAAAATTTAAGAGTATAAGTACTTCAAAGATACCTTCAAAGAAATGGAATACATACGAAAATATTAAAAAATAAGACGACATTAAATGACAGTTATTTTTAACATTCAGATAGAAACTGACGGCTGACAATATTCACCGGCATAAATATTTTATTCCACTATTGCGTTTGTACAACGGATTATAATACCTTTACGGCCGAGAAACCTTTTAAAAACCACGTGTTTGTTGTGCTGTCGCGATTTCTGCGAGCGCACGTTTCCTTTATTTTAAACAGTTACAGCCATTAATATACAGATTACATAATATACAACATATGCGGAGTATTAATAAAGGATATATTTTTCTGGACTGTTTCTTAGATGATAAACAGAACCCTCATTCGTAAATTACTGCGGATGAATATAAATTCCCAAACAATATTCGAAATCTGAGTTTTTCAAAGCAGTAAATAACATCGAATATCCAATAATGTAATCAATAGAAGTGAGTGTATAACATTTGTAGTTCTTCGAATCGACGATAAGGGGAAGGGCGCAACTGAACGGAATCACAATATCCTTTCCTCGGAAATGACAAAAATACATAAGCGTATTGTTGGAGAACGCTGGTGGAGGGGGGGGGGCTAACAATTGAAATACAGAGGGTAGCCTCCCCGAAAGAGTATTTTATAAGGGGCCGGGGAGGGAGTAAAGATGGGGTCAGTACGTGATGGGGACAGAGGAGGGTAATGCAGCCGGTACCTGGGGGGGCCGCCTCTGTCGAATCTAAATGGATTAATTAGCATTTTATTCAGGTGTTACCGCCGGCCCAGCTCCCGTATAAAAGGGTAGGCTCGACACAGCCTACTTTACGGACAGTGTTTACCCTCGGCCGGAGGTTACGACAATAAGCCCAGGGAAAATTGGAGTGGTGGTGGTGAAGGGGGGGGGGACTTTGGCTTTGCAACTGTTTCTGGTTTCGATTGGGCTTATTTTACGCTTCTCCGGAGGGGGGAAGTCCGTCGTTACGGAAAATGGGGCGGGGGAAATAGGGGCCCGATATAGAAAACCTGACAATAAAATGAACTAAAGTAAGTTTTATACTGAATAAAAGATACCGAAAACTGTACGTTTTGTGTATATTTGTGTAACGACCTCCCAAAAGTTGGGGGGGGGGGGGGGGGAGCTATGAAATTTAAACATTATCCTCTTTTTAATCTGACATAAATTAAACCAGTTCGAGTAGAGCTTACGGATCTCATTTTCCGGTGTACTTTCTCACGAGAATAATTTTCAATCTGATACGATTCTCGTTACGATAAAGGTACATTAAATATCAATCTAGGCCCGAGTGCGGACAACACAATGTCGGAGATCTACGCGGAATAAAAGCCGAGAGAAGACCGGTCGAGTTCAAATAGCCTTTCTTTTATGTCGGGTATAATTTTCCCATTACATGTAAAATATCACTCAATTCAAAGGAAATAGGCCCTTCCTCGATCGGTATCTCAGTCCTTTCAGCGTACAGTGTTAACGAAATGTATAAGGAAACTACGATTTATAACACTAGCTAGATTAGGGGGGGAGGGGGGTTTTCTCGCACTCAACTACCGATGTACCGATTTACGAAACATTTCGCGGGTGACAGATTTTAAACTGGTGGGAAGCAAGTGATCGTTTGGTTTAATCCAATCCTCGCATACAGATTAAGCACTCGCAGAAAGAGAAAATCCAGGGGGCCGACTCGCCGATTTCTATTTGACTTTCAATCGGTTTGCCTCCTGTACAAGTAGCAAAACCGCAGTTTCGAGTTCCAACCAACCCCCGCCCCAACCCTGCCCCACGCCCCCCCAACCGCAATAATAGTTACTGCACGCCTATCCGAGCATATAAAAAACAACCGGGGTCCGACTCAACTGCAAACAGAACGACGTGATTACGGGCCCGAGGTCCTTGACCGTTTTACGCGATGACCAATGACAGCCGATTGACCCGCCAGCCAGACACGTCTCGACCGCCTTCCCCAAACGGACATCTACTATTATTTCCGATTATTAACAAACTTCGAAAATCCCTCCAAACATAATACGTCCTGTAACGTATACTTCCGCGAAATTATTATCAAAACGCTACGGGGCAAACATGACCCCGGCTCAATCTCCTCAAACTTTCTCCTTCTCTTACCTGTCGGGTCCGCTTCCGCAATTACCGTCCGTATCCGTATTTTCCCTCTAAACCCCACCCTCCCACCGCCAAACATGGAGTTTTTTTCGAACCATTCGTACCCATACATGGTGGGGTAAGTTTTTTTTTCATTCGATTCGATAATTAAACCTTGAATAAACGAGACGATAGCCAATCGCGAAATTTATTAAATATGAAAGTAGGCGAAAGGCCGGGATATATTTTTTTATACCGGAGGGTTCGGCCATCACGTGCCACCCGACCGTACCGGAATACCGGTAGGCCTTCGGGGAAAAAGACTGCCTTATTTACCCTCCATCATCAAAATGAGCTAATTTCTGACGGCGACATGCAACACTCCCGCCGCTCTGAACCCATCACGCCCCTTTTAGTGAATTCGCGCTTTTTTCTTATTTGGCAGAAACAAGAACAAATAATATTCGGGGGTTTGACGACGAAAAAGGGTTGCAAATTACAGTGCAAACAAATTTTCTTCAGCCAATCGTCCTTAACCTGGGTAAAAGATAAAGTTATGTCAACTAAATAGTATAGATTTAACAGGACGACTATATTTAATTATTTTAACGGCAACCTTCGATGTCACGCATCGTTTAAAGAAATTACATAATTTGATAAAACGTAGGTAAACAAATTAAATAAAATACATTAAACAAAAAAAGTAATACGGCCAGGACAATGTAGTAGTCCGTAGAATAAAACTACAACTTCATTAAATCGCTGAGCGCATCGTCGATGCTGCGCAGTATTAACATTGAAAACACCTCAGTGAACGAGATAAGAAATTTCCGGCCATAAACAAACCTATTAAATATATATATATATATAACCTATAACACTATAACTACTATTATACGACTGATAACACTGAAACACTGCGGCCGCGCGTGCAAACAACATATCTGTCCGGCTATTAGGAGTCTTTATAGTTGTAGGAAAGTTTCCCTTAACTACTTTAAAAGTTAGTATACGGAATATACAAAAAAGGTGCCTCCCATTCGTCAGATTCAAGATAGCGTGAAACAAAAATAAACTAGAGGAGATTATTTACCGGGAGAGGCCATTAAAACTAGTACAAATTGGGTCTTAAATAACTATACTGTTCAAAATTAATAATATCTCTTTTCTCTCTCTTCTCTCTCTCTCTCTTAACCGAAAAATGACGACTGCCCTGCTTCAACTATTTAGTACAAATGTGAAATTTAATTGAGGCGTTTCATCGAGGCTTTCCCCTAATCATGCAATTGTAGCCAATCTCAGGAGAAGACACTTTCCCCGCCGAAGTAAGAGGTGCTCCTCCTCTTTCAACGTTCGCCGAGCGTTGAAATATAAAACACATACTAACTATTCGCACTATTTCGTTACAAAAACCTCGTCCCTGGATAGGATAACTGCCGTAATAATGATGAAAAATGGCGATTTTAGAAAACGAACGGGACGACAAAGGGCTATCGTAAATGAAGCGCATTTCAATTAGTCCTTGCAAACTAAACATTACGAAATAGTAATACGTACTATAATTTTTAAATTTTCCTTAAATAACATTATAACACGAGATTTATGAAACGTATATTAATGCGCGGGGCAAGTATTAGCAGAGCGCAGGACAGGGAATGAAACTGAAGTGTTTGAACTCCTAATAAAAAGAGAAAATCTAGTATTAAATTCGCGGTGAGAGCCTGCGGCGCACTTTCTAAACTTGTCGGTTTGCCTCCAGAAAAAGAATGTTCTAAGAAATAAATCTATTTCTTGTCGCATGTTGTAGTCCCTTTAGTACTCACTTTTCCTTTTCTATTTATATTTAGAACTCGCTCTACGATAGGTCCAGATCTCCGCGCTAGATTCGGCGTCCTTCGTGGAATTTTTAAAAATCCTTCTGCTCGGCAGACATCAGAGAGAGAGAGAAACTCTGAGTTTCATTTCACACGCTTCGTTTAAAAAAAATGCGTAAATTTCTTCTGCGATTTTCCGCGAAAACCAGAATTTCAACTTCCTAGCATCGAAGAAAAAAATTAATTAAAAAAAAATAACGCAAAACTATCGTGTTTCTTACGCACTAACAGTAAAGGGTAAATATAGAATACACTGAGATATGTCGCTGGTAAAAGCACACAGAAACACCAACCCCTACGATTCTCTATCATTCACTCTATCTGCATTTAATCTATAAAACGTAGAAACACTTTACGTCCGCACAAATAAATAACGAGATTTATTTTTTAGCAGTATATACCAACATTCTTTCTCAGAGATGGGAAAGCGTCGTGTGCGGCAAAAGTTAGGCGTTATTTACCCCGTTTAGAGGATCGATAATATTTTGAGTACGGTTTCCAAAAATAAAAAGCAATCTCCGAATGGATTTTGTGTCGATGTAAATGTATTAGACAGTACCGGCCGTGACTAAAGGACGAAAAGGACTAAAGGGCGCAGGACACAAAGTCTCTCAATTCGCGAATATCCCGTATAAAAATGGGCGAATCATCATCCAGTCGGGGGATTGGGGATTGGGCGCGAAAAGAGAGAGAGAGAGAGACGGTGTTCTCCGGGTTTTTTTAATTTTCGAATTGTGCCTAGGTGGCGAGCGGATGCGTTTTTCATTAGTCCCCGGACAATGGACTCCCGTTTCCCCCCTCCCCCTCTCATCAAAGAGTCCCTCCCCCATCCCCCTCTTTGTAAAGCATTTTTCCCGTTCCTTTCTTCTTTCTTTTAATTAGAGAAGGTGAAGGAGAATAGGGGACACAGTGTCAAAGGGAAGACGTTACTGCAGGGTCTTTCCCCGGGCGGAGATAAATTATTTTCTGGGAATCGGACACCTCGGCCCCGGCTGAAAATAATGAAATCCTTTTTTTTAAATAAAGGTGGAGGCGGGGCTGTGCCCACTCCTGGCCAACGGTTTTTCAATTAAAACTGAAACCGTTAATCCTTCCGAGTGCGAATTTGGCTCGAGTCTAGATTCCGAAGCGTGTGTGGGATACGATCGATTCAATTTAAGATATGTGAACGGTCAAAAATAAGATTTACAGTCGGGGCCCGCCAGTCCGTCTCCCCGAGAAAATGGTACGAAGGGGGGGGGGGGGACATTTTCCTTACGGGCCCCGGGTTTGTTCCAATTGCCCCGACCCTCGGCCGCCACTTTCTCTGATTAGACTTTGTCCCTATTCGATATCCGATTTCAATTCGTACGATCCCCGAGTCATTCCGAAGCTAGTAATTCTAGACCCCGGCTTTCTCTCCGGGGCCGGCGTTACCCAGATCCGTCCACTTTTCAATTAACTTTTGCTTCGACGCCTTTCCATTCCTGGACACTGCTCTCACGTCTGCGATGCAGCATCGAGTACACAGCCTGCGAATGTAAATTTCCTCCCAACCCTCCCGATCAACGCCATAAATCACTTTAAATACATGTACCGGCAAGTAAACTCCTACCATAGGAACTCTCCTTCGTGGCCTAATTTCGGTAAAAGGCCTACAAATAATTCTGTAGGGAAAACACATGCGGTGAAAAATGTTGAAGCGAAAATCTCTCGCGACCACACCGGCAAAGAAATTACGGACCGACATCGGTATTACTGGAAAGAGAAAACGCTAGCCGAGCGAGCGAGCGAGTAGTAGTAGTAGTAGTAGTGTCAGCGCACTTTAGGACGAGCCCGAGAGCTGAAATTGGTGGCAGTAAATAAAATTTACGATGCGGTTGCTTATCTCGAGGGTAATATGGCAGAAGATATAGGCCGACGTAGCGCGGCCCCACCGTCGACCGTGCCACGATTTAATGTTATTTACTGCGTCGGCTGTTAAATTCTTAACATTTCATTGGGAAACGGCCCCGCCCCTCCTCCCTATCGTAGACCGCGTGATTTGTCATAATTCCAAGTAACAGAGGGAACCCCCGCCCTAAGACACTGCCGCACAATACTACCCAACGAAACCCTGCAGTAGAACTTTTGATCATTATACTCCAAAAATGCGTTACAAGACTTTTTTACCTAAGAAAATCCGGGAAATGGCACATAAATGTTGGTGAACATCGGTAACCGCTCACGGAAAAGCGAAATTATAAATTTTATTCGTGGAATATTTTAATTAGGATTAAAATGAGGATGGAACAAAAATCAGTACTGAATTGCGTTTACGCGCCTACAGATCGCCTCATTATCTAGAAAGTAAATTTGAAAAAAAAAAAATATGTAACCCAGAGTGTTAGCAGTAATTACAAACACGAGAAAGCACATTCTAGGCCCAATTATTGTTTTAATTGATTTCGAAAAAAAATGTGTGTACGACATTTCATTGTGAGCAATTGCACTCAAAGACGACGTCCAATCAGTATTACGAATCCACTGTTGAATATAATTACACAAAAGAATTACAATTCGATCTGCGTCTGAGTAGATCACGTTTATCACGAGAAACCTAAAGCGCCAATGAGTCACCCACCCGGTTTCTTAGAGAGGAAAACGCACGAATCCGCGTTTAATTTAGGCCGTGCTCTCACGCCCAGGACAGATACTAAAGATAAAGCGGAAAGAACGGTTGAAAAAGAAAAAATGCCACCTAGAGGACGGGGCAAAAAGAGGGCAGATGTTTGTCCGTGACTCATCCCGTGTGCTGTCGCCTCCTTACAATACGACCGCCATATGAAAAACCGCTTTATCAGTGACGCGGCCATATTTCGAAAAGCGGATCCTACCAGCCCGATTAAAATTCATTTTTTTTCATTTCCACATAATCCGGTTCACACCCGGCGGAAAGGCAGTTTGTTTAGGCGTGGGCTACTACGAAGTACGTAGAGAGGTCCGAATTTTTGCAACCCAAAGCAGAATCTTCCCGGGCTGGACAAAATTCAATTTTGTTCTCTGAAAATGCAGTGTAAGCCGCATTGTGTATCTCTATATACTGTGTTCGTAATGAAACTATATCGGTTACGATGACGTACAACGATCGGCGTTGACTTTCCGTTGGCGCATCACACTGCGTACAGCGCCATTAGACTGTCAGTGCAAACAGCATTTCAAGAATGAATCATCCCTTAGCACATCCATCGGTCTTATTTCGTCTTATCAACGATTCAACAATACAGATATCGCGCAACACCTACTGATACGCTGTGATTGTTCTGGTTCGTTCGTACTATCGTCGAAATCTTGAATAAAACACCGAGTGCCAACTGGCAAACAGGCCGGAACCGTACGCGCTCGTTATTATAATTATACCGCCCTCCACTCAATTAGCATACTCACTTTTGAACAACAACCGGATGACGGTTTAGATTCCCCCAACAGTCAATACCGAACGCGGCTAATAGGCTACGTTCGAAATTCATTCGTGGCCCACTTACAGCGGCGGGCGCTTTCTGAGAGCGCTAAACATCGATACTCTCAATTCGAAGGTCCGCCTCCTCGTTATAACATCGAACTCTCGCCTCTATACCGTCATTTCATCAATCCAGTTAGACGATGGGCCCTTCTTACAGTCGGGATTGGAATCAGTCGTTGTTTTCATTTTAACTAATTGATCATAGCTAATCGTAACTGAATAATTTCCCCGTAGCACTTTGACGGAAAATAGAGCACGTGCTCTCAACACGACTGCTTTTCTCCACAGCTGGCCCTACGGGGGGGGTGATACCCCCGTAGAGGATGCGACTGCCTACCCGCCCCCCGGTCTCCCCATTAACGCGGCTTATCTTCCCAGGTATGCTCAAGTTGTTTGCTTTGGAACACATCAATAAGGTTCGTATCGCGACGAACCTCTTGTCAGTTACATCCGGTCTGGTAGGGGCGACAGTTTTGACGTCGACTATCTATATCACACTATCGTGCAAGCCATTATTATTATAATGAAAAAAAGGTAATAACGATAAATATACGCCTCGTTTTTCACTTGTCTGTATAAAATTTCGACGGGCGACTATTTTAAAAACCTAGTCGAATACCGCTCGGCCAGCATTAACAGTATTCGATACACAAACGCTGTAAATATCGCGACCGGAGGCCGGGGTTCAAATTGGGGGCAGTAAATAAAATTTACGACTAGAGGAGCTTATCTTTGAGAGTAATGCTCCGAGGAGACAGAACCGGGGGGAGAAGGCGGTGTCATCCTCCCCCTGCGGCCCCCCCCGCCTTATTTACAGCGCTAGTCCGTATAAATTCTTAACATTTGCTACCGCCGCCCTCACAATTTGTCATCGCTTATTGTGCCCCCGGTCACAGTATGCCCCCTTAATACACTCTTCTTTTACACGATAAACAAAATTTTTCATCCCGTTTTGAACATGCAATCTTCTGTAATACCCCGGCAGAGTCCCTACGAGGCTTTGAGTTCGTACAGTCAGTGTCGCCTCAATTACACTGATTCCCAGACAAGAGTTCTCGTCCATTCGAGAACTGCACTACCGAGAGTGTCCATTCGAACGATTATACTGGAGTCGATGAGGCCCATCTCGTTCAATCAGTTGGAATTTGTAATTGAAGGAAAATCCGCCTGCATTAACATGTCGAGAACAAGTTCGAATCCGGGTGGCGGGATTTTCCTTCAATTAAAAATTTCAACCGATTGAACGAGAAGCGCTCGTAGGCGCTCCTGTACACTCATTAGAATTCAGTTCGGTAGTTTGTTTCTGAACAACTGCTTTCCAACTAAAGCTTAGTTGTTGGGTCGCCGCTCTCGAACAGAATGGGAGTAGGTACGGGAGAAGGAGTAATTGAAGGGGAAGTCAACGACAACTCGGGTCCGCCAGAGCTTTGTCGTTAAAGGGGCACGGCGTTGACGTGTCGACTCGGGTTCGAAGCCCGATGGCACAAATCCAAACTGGAAATAAACTCAGTTTTCCGCTCGGTTAATTGGTCATATTCTAGACCGGTTTACCCCAAAGGCCAATTTCGCAAGTGGAAACAGACAATGATTGACACGTTGATTATTGAATTGTGTCCAGTGGACTGTTTAAGCTTCCACTTGACTCCAGTAACAAAGAGAATAAACAAACCGTAATTTCGTACAGTCGACTTTGGCATCATACCAATGCGGACAGGATGCTTTATCAGCGGAAAACGACGAAGAGAGGCCAAACCCGGTCTAGCCTAGGACCGAAAAAGCGAGTAGCGATAGAAGGTTGAAAAAAGCCTCGCGGACAAAATAGAAAAATTTAACAATATAAAAAGAAACATTAAGAAATAATGTACAATTAATTTTACTTGGAATCTTCAAGCGCCGACAAAATATTTATTATAAGTATAATATATGGTATAAGATAAAATTAAAGACAATTCGGATGAATGATGCAACAAAATTACAAGAAAGAGAGTACCAGAATTGATACTTTTCCCTGAACCTCCCCCCCGATTGCTTTTCTTTCACTGAGGTAGTAAAACTTCATTTTATGGGAATTTTAAATTAACGTCGTATGCAAATCTGTGTCGTCGAGATGGCGAAATGACCCGAACCGTCCAGACATATCCCCAATAAATTCGGACGGCAATAAAATAAAATATCGCAGCGATATCGGAAATAGTATATTTAGCTACATATTCAGTTTTCAGACGAAAGAACACAGCAGTGGGTATGTTAATACGGCGAGACAATTTCTCGAGACGGCAATACTGAAAATTGGGACGACTAAGGTTCCGAATTGACGAAAGCAATCTCTAGATTCCCAGAAAATTACTGAATTATAATTCTCATCACGGTTATTCCTATATTTCATTTAATGTATTTCAATTAGAGTTGGTCGACCG
Organism: Lethocerus indicus; assembly: GCA_019843655.1. Lineage (NCBI taxonomy): Eukaryota > Metazoa > Arthropoda > Insecta > Hemiptera > Belostomatidae > Lethocerus > Lethocerus indicus. The sequence goes on along the minus strand of JACDQD010000007.1, from coordinate 1,165,000 downwards.
GGGGAACAAACTGCTACTGTCAGCGAACTCCGAGTTTGGCCTAACAACTATCGCCCCCAAAATTCTGCAGCGTGTTTTCATAGTCATTCTGGCTGAGGATGTAATAATATTCATCATATTCAAATAAACTATGTTTTTAGAATATCGCTGCGGTACGAATTGCTTTCATTTTCGGGATTTTCACCTGGTACTCAATGAAACTGAATTTAAATTAAATCAAAAATTTCCGCTACAATATTTCTGTTTTCATCAGAGCTGGACGTACAGACTTTCTTTTAAGAGGACCGCAGAAAGGCAAGAGAGCGGTTTTTCGCCGGCTCAGTACGCCTAACGTGTTTTAATTATGTACGCGAACAAATTTTTCGATACTGAAAAATAACCGCGCGGTCTCGGTAAAATTTTCGTGGCGCGCTGATGAAAGAGGGCCGGGGGGGGGCAGTGGACCTATTTCTGGGTCAAAGTTGTAATAGCAGGCCGGAATAAAACAAGAGGAACACGGGTTTAATCTCGGCTCTCCCTCCAGAAAAAGGAGGACGGAGCTGGCGGCGAAATTGAGAGTGAGATGGGGAGAGGGAGGAGGGAGGAAGTTATTGGGAAAGTGCAGAGCGGAGAGAGAGAGAGAGAGAGAGGGAGGGAGAGAGAGAGAGAGAGAGAGGGAGGGAGGGAGATAGAGACGTAGATGGACATAGAACAGAGCCGTTGTCACCATCATACATAAATCTTACTTCAACTATCTAACTCCACTATATATTTGCCTCAACCACCTCAAGTCAACCGCTACCACAAAGTCTGTAAGTCTCTTATTTACATTATTCTACCGAGTTTAACACACAGGTTAAACCCAAAAAAAAAAGGAATACACATTATTTTAAAGTAAATATTCCATACACGCCGTAAATATATTTTCGACCGAGGTAGAATTGGTGACAGACTCGAAGCCATCTTTATCGTTATCAATCGGTAGTAAAAAGTTGCAAGGCGTGAATTTCCAGTCACAATAACCGGCGGCAAACTCGTAACCGATAACCGGCATTCGGACACGCATGCAGACAGACACGGACGCTGGTCTAGAAGGGACAATAAAAATCCCATAAAAGTGGGAAGAGAAAGATAGGCAAAGATTTAAACCCTCCGACAAGGGTGAGGAGCAGCACGGCCCCCCCCCCCCCTCCTGCACTGGCGGATAAACAGAGACCCGCGTCGAAAAGAAAACAACCGTCGGTCGGGAAAACTCAGACACGAGAAAAACATCCAATTTCAGTGCTGGTATTGCCCTCCATAAAAATCAAGATTTGGGCTATTACAGAGCGGGGACGGATCGCCAACAGAGGACAAAATAGACCCCAAGGGGCTTCCCAACAGTCTCCCCATAATTATCTGTCATTCTACAAACCCGAAAATTACGGTGACATAATACAATTGTGTAATATTCGCTATAACGGCTCTTCTGCAACTTGGAAAAAAAAATATGTGTTAAAGGAGGAAGTTTACCCAAAATTTCACATAATATTACTTTTCCGACTTCAATAATTTTGTTTGAACTGTACAGATCTTATTATATTCGAGAAATCGCATTTCTACCGACCGATCTAGCCGTTACATGCATACCTCCTCGGCCGACCACGACTAGGTCACCGTGTACGATAAAAGCCGGGTGAAAGTAAATAAGTAAGCAATTCTTATATCACAGTGCCCACTTTATATGGTCTGCCTTTTCAATTACGCCCAACAAAGTCCCGATTCTTTCGACTAAAGAAAAACAGTTCGGCTCCGTGAACTGACGACTGACATAAGATAACGCAAATCGTTAAGTAGACCTTATCTGGGGTTTTAAGAAGAACGCGAAACACGTTCTAATACGTACGAAAATTACATAGCAATAGAAGGTAGTGAGAAAACTACTTAGATCTTTGGATCACCCAATTTTGTTGTAATACTTTCACGGATTTATTACAACAGCCAACTGTAGTAAATTAGGCAGAACAAATGACCGACCGAATCGTGAGAAATAATTTGCGCGTGAACCTTACTTACAACATAGTCAAACTTTGTCATTAATTCTCCAAACGTTTGAATAATTAAAAGTAGCCCTGGGAAACTCCTCTTTTATAAGAACTTTCTCTGGTTTCATCGAAACCTTCCTAAATAACCAAACTCGGTCAATATACAAACCCCCAGGGTAACTAAGGTAGGTAAATCCAAGCGATGTATTTGAAACAAGTATAACTGCACAAACTGACATAACAACTAGAGGTAGGTTCACCCCGTAGGTGACAATTTATTTGATTAATTTATTCAAATCCGCTACGTCTAGATTCTACTCACCTATTCTTTTGTTAAACTTGAGATTTTTGCACGATTCATTAATACATAATTAAGAAAGAGTAAATAATTGGTAATCAACGGGCAACGAGTGGATAAAGCGTTATTTGCTGCTCAAATAAAAGTTGGACAATGAAAATCAGCCATACCGACTTGGAATGGGAAAAAAGTCTACTCGAGAAGTTGCAGGCTTCTCAAGTTACGAAAGTAAGTTTCTCCTTAATAGTGTTCGGGGGGGGGGACAGGTGCACGGAGTAGTCCATGGGAGTGATCCTAATTACAGGCCCGAAACCGGGTTATTAACGTTATTATACAATAATACAGTAACCCAAGGTCTAATAACTAAACTTCCGTAATATTCGGCAATTTCGGCAACACATCCAACGCTTAGGATCTCCGGGATTTATTAAAACTGTTCCGTTTATTAATTAACGTAATTACTTCGGGATAAACCGCCAAAAATTGCATCCCCAGACCGCAATCGGCATTAAATAATTCGCCGTTGTTAGCGACGCCCAATATGCCCACCTTAAATGCAGGGAAATGCGGCAGGGGAAGGGAATAAAATTCAGAGGGAGAAAACAGGAATAATGGCTGCCGATGCCAATTTCTGGCCGTGAGCCCGAAACCCCCTCCCCCCTCCCCCCAAACAGCATTAGAAGCGTTGACCGACCGCCGCATATTACCCTCGGGACGGGCCAATAAAGTCCCACTATGTCCCCCCCCCACAACCAAGAATTCAACCCACAATTCCTGCATTCCCAGTAGTACCGACCCCGTTTTCCTTTTTCTTTTCTCATTGGAGATTAAGTGAGGAGGTGAAACAAGACTGCGGCAATCATATACTGTAATGTATCTTAATGGGGGAAGATTTTTGTACATTACGAATTTTAGACGGACACTGTGGTGTGACCAGTTCATTATTCACTGGAACTGTTAACTCGGGCGCTTCCGGCCACTAGTGATAAACAGATCCGGTCACGAACCGCTCTGCCCTTCCTTCCTTCCTTCGCTTGACTTTTACACGGAGAGTTATTCAGAAGACTGCTCGTACTTTCAGAAACAATATACCCTTATCAAAACGCGTATATAAATATGATTCGCGCAAGATTAATCGCGAAAAACTGGGAGAACTGATGTGGCAACATCATAAAGAATCAAGTGTAGCATTAAATATTAATACACACAAACAACGCCGTGCTGGTTGCCTTGGAAAGCTGATTTTAGTTTTCAAAAATCAGAAGCATACAAAACGAGACAGTTATACTCAAATTTTTGCAAAAATCTAATTCTGGGGCTCTGGAGACTGGTTCGTTAAGCAATTGTACGATCAATCATAAACGCTTATTCTAGTAGGTATACTGGGAGAGTTTATGAGCTCTTCTCGTTTAATCAGTTTAAATTTGTAATTGAAGGAAAATTAGATCCGCCACGGGAATTCGAACCGGGGCGTTAATTAATGCTGTACAGCTTTAACCTGACCCGAATCCTCGCTGTGATAAACGATTCTATTGAAAATAGAACCGAGAAAGCAATATTTTATAATTGCTAATCCAACGCGTTATTTTCGCCTTCTCAATGTATTTTTTAAAATACAACCGTTTCCCTATTCCGGAAAACATTCGGTTAGAACTCGGTTATCAGGAAATAGGAAAGTTAAAATAATCTTAGCTAATTTGAAACGCATAACGAGCCCGAATAAGCGTCAACGCTTGTTTTCCGAAAATGAGAGAAAACAACGTCATCGAGTTTAATTCGATCACCCCGACAGGGCACAATGCAGATAATAAACTGTCCAAAATACCGAGGGCGGGACAATGGAAAAATAATGGTCTCCGCGGGGCGCAATGAAACATGCAGCGAAAACAGGTAATTTCAACGTTAATGGAGACAAATTAACTTCAGTTCTGCCGTTAATGAGGTTAAATTTCTATTAGCATCAGCGCCGTCCCGCTTTGGTAGGCGAGTTTATAACGGGGGGCTTTAATTACCGCATCAAATCGGCTACCCGAAGAGTTATTAAGCCGTATCGCGCGGATACACGAAAATTCTATTAACGCCGAACGGCCGGATTAACCTGTACCCGGCAATTAACGCGCGATAACAGTAACAGTATCCTGTTTTGTTCACAGAAATGGTATCCGATTCGGACAGGGCATAATCGAATTGGACCGGTCTTTCCCAAAGGAGCCGCTCAATAACTGCCAGGATTTCTAGAGTCCTCCCTCAGTTTTCTCTTCCGCAATTCCAGAAAAAAGAAGACTATTTCACCTATCGGGGAAAGAAAGACCGTAGGAGGGAGGAAGCGGGAGGAGAAAAAGAGTAATAGAAGCCGACAGTAACGACCCGTTTCCTTCCTCCCCGAGCCGGACCCATTGTTGAAAAACACAAGGAAACAACAGTGGCGCGGGGGAGCACCCACCACCCACCACCCACCACCCATGGACTCTACAACCAGAGAGCAAATAGAATAGCCACTACTTGTATAACAGTTACGTAACGGCTGAAGCCGGCCGACATCTGATTACAATCGATGAACAATGTTTGCGGCGGACAAATAGGGACAATGGCGGATAACAGTGATAATCAGTCATCACTCGTAGACCCAAAGAAATTTGTTGTACTTTGTCCCTTGTTTCCAAAACAGTTTCACCTACCATGCTCTCCATTGGCAATATTGGGACGGTAACACCGTTAAAAGGATGAAGCGTCACGAAAATGCATATCCAATAGGGAATTTTCTTTTTTTCCAAGTTCCAATTTGTGTCTTATGGTGGCCCTTATGTAATTATCAGGCGCAACGGTCCTACGACCGAGGCCTCCTCGCAACAATAGTATTCCGCGGGGGTAATTTGTTCTCAGAAAATCCATTCCAGACGGCACAATATAGAGCCAGGTAGCAGCTATTTTTGGCCCACAGCACAGGTAGCCCTCGGCATATGGGCATTCCCCTCCAACTTCCAGCTGATCCTAGAAGTAGCCAAAAAGGTTCCCAAGGAATATTCTTATTTCGCCCACTCACTGTGTCAACCACTTGTACAGTTTGTTAAGGCATTCTTGTTAACAATCGTAAACTAAATCCGAATTAAATTTAGCTGAGTCGAAACGCAATTCGTTGTTAATACTACCGAATTTATCGATCATTGTAAAGCGGAAAATACGACACCCAATTGGGAAGAAAGGTGCTAGAAGCGAGGGTGGGCGTGGTGAACGAGAGGGTGTAAAAAGTAAACAGGGCTGGGGGTATGTTAATTAATTTGACTGGGTAGACGCAGGAGCAGGGTGTACAAATTAAGTAGCAGTTTGTCAACGGTTAATGCGGCCGTGTCGTCACGCCTCGGTAACATGCGACCGCATCCCTGCACAAGCCCTCGCCCTTCGCCCCTCCACTAAACACGTGTGCCGGTCCCTTCCTTCCACGTGTAGGCGGCCGACATAGGCACACCCGAACGGAGAGAACGCAGGCCGCCCCCGCTAATTATTTTCCCAGCTCCGACACGATATTGAACGTGTACGGTCGGAGATATGAACTTTTACAATAGGGAGATCGGCCCAGAACGGCAGAATAATGGGCGTCGGTTCGGTTTATTTATGGACGGTCAGAAAGTTACGGACCATTAGCTACCGGATCGGTGGAGGTCTCGGGGAAAGTAGTCCATAGGCTTGAGTGTAACCGAACACCCGTCTTAAGCCCCTAACAGTCGAAATACTACTCTACAGGTATCCATAAAAGGCTATACTCGGGCTTAAACTAAAGGAAACATCGGTTAATCAATCCGACTACACTGAGTCGATTTGTTAATAACAAATAAAACTGAGTTTGTCAATTTGGCAAGAACGCATTACACAACTGTAGACTTATATAATAATATAGATGTATTTGTAGATTAATCAAATCTTGTACGGCAATTAGAACATCGCAAATTGTATTTCACGCATTAGGATTTCTCCAAATAACGTATTGGGACGGTCTAGAAGGGCGCGCCGCCTTAAAATAACTGCTGTCTTTTCGGTTCTGTAATTTCCGGGGGGTGGGGGGTGGGAAATAAAAGGAATTTCGTTGAATCGAAGGTGATCGGAGGCGAAATTGGCGGCTTCCCAGGGATGTTCCGTTCTGCGACTAAACCCCCCATCCCCCCACAATAAAGATAACACTGCTGTAATAACAATTTTCCGAACCAGAAAAACTTCTTCTTTTTGTTATATTTCTTATTTTATTGGAACGACCGAGGGCCCCCATACATTTTCGAAACTATATTCGATGCCAGGGGTTGAAATTAAATACCGATTTCCGGCTTATTTAACTTACAGTGGAATGTTTCTAACATTTTTAATGTTTAAAAGTAATTAATTCGGCTCGAAGAAGATAATATATTTTCACGTAATCCCGAATTTTCTCATCACTATCTTCAACATGTTCAATGAATTTCGAAATTACCTTCGACAAACTGGATCTTATTTCATTCTAAAAATGTACCGAAAACTATTGCATTTACCGAAAATTATTTTGCATTCATTTCAGTATTACTGCAGGCGTATGTGATATTCGTACAGATATCCGAATTCCATTTGGGATGTGAACGTATTTTCCAATTTATTCATGCGGACGAACCAAATCTGGGGGGAGCGATGGCCACGGGCTCTAATGGGCTAGCCCTTTTAACCGAGCATTTTCCGAGCGGAGCTTTAGCTTTCCCGGCAAACTCAGCGAAGTAACTTCCCATCAAATTTTATACCGTTTAACCCATTAAGAATTTATTCTCTAAATAGGGTAGTTTTAATACGCGTTAACGCGGCACGTATTTTCATTACTATTAAATGTTATCAGTTCCGATGTATGTGAGACCAACCAAACTTGGTAGGGAGAATATTTTAACGTGACATTAAATAGCGTTATTCCCGAAATACAAGATCAAAGCCGTCCATACGAAGCTCTACTGCTTGGAAGCACAATATTTATCTTTTCCCCGTAAAACTACATGTCCTTTTAGTAACTCTAACCAGGAAGGCGCAGACCCTTATTCTCTATTCCTATTTACTACCATGAAAAATCCAAATTCAATCAGGAAATGTCCTGCTTTTAATTATACAGTCTTCAATATAACACCTTACATAAATGATTACACAAACATCGCGATTATCGCAATTCTGCTGAATTATAACTGGTAAATTATTACTAATTATTCAAAAGCGCATAAATATCTCAATTGCAAATGCTAATTCGAAGGTCGGGACAATTAAAGTATAAAGAAATGGCGATCGGCACTCTGCATGCAGCGTTGTGCAGAACAGTACTTGTCGTTTAAGAAATTCGTAGTGAAAGCGAGCGTAATAAATTATGAGAGCGGGCAATTAAAGAATAATACGCACAGACAAAATTATGATTGCACGTCAATGGCTGGCCACCGTTAGGTAAGAGCCACCGTCACCACCCTTCGGACAAAACCAACGGGGAAAAGTTTATGATACCGTTAGGATTTTATCCTACGAGGGAAAAACGTGAAAGGGGGGAAAAAAAAAGATGGCGTATAGTCCAGAATTATTAAATGCAGCGGAAATATCGGGTCAAGCCGTAAATCATTTCCGATAACCCGAGAGGGAGAGGGAGAGAGGGAGAGAGGGAGAGAGGGAGAGAGGGAGAGAGGAGAGAGGAGAGAGAGAGAGAGAGAGGGAGAGTTGGGTTTCGGTCGTACAGGGAACCCCAAAGTGAAATACCGAGATATTTGTCTTCTAGTTCGACCGGCCTTAAAATTATTTTTACAAGGGAAAAGGGAACATCGATAAAGTGAGAGAGTTATTATTGGGGCGAGCGACACCGGTTATAAAAATATGGCTGCAAAGATAATAACATTTGAGTTTGGTGAGAACATTTAATATGAACGGATTATTCCCGTTTTCATTTAACAAATTCAACCCTGTTTCTATCAGTATGAATACTGGTGTTTATACCAAATAATCATAAACTTCCAAGTACCCCAAATTTCTTCGGATAATACCAAGAATAACAGCGATAAAAATATAAAACGTCGTTAATCCCCCCACCCCCCGTGAACTTATCAGTTCCTTAAATTTTATACAGCAAATCGATCAAGTGTACTAGACTGGTAGATAAATTCCGTAAAAAAAGTAGTTATTGTGCTAGTTATGAAAATAATGCACAGTATTAAGTAATTAGGTGAAAAGTGGACTGTCAGAAATGATGATGCGAATTGATTGAAATCAATGAGTTGACAGATCACGGAGACGGCGGCCCTGGCGCCATATCAATTACCCCTTATTAGAGTCATAAACGCGAAGTAATATATTGCCCCTGAACGATTCCTAAAGCCATTTCTCCTAGAAGGTAATAAAACATTTATCGCCAACCAATAACATTATACGCCTGTCGTTACCCATTTTCACGATAAGTAATATCCAATTAGATTTATCATTCAATCGTTACTATCGCTACCTAGCTGTATTACAGATAAAACGGCAGGCGATAATGTTTTATTTTACGAAGGATAATCGGAAAATATAGGTTTTTCCGCTGAATTCGAAATTTTAGGGACCAATTTTCTTTTGACATCTGTTGATAAACGCAAAATCCTAGGATTTTTTTTATTACTGTACTATTCCCATAATGAGATACTAAATACCAAATTATTTTCCAGATTCCTAACAAATATTGAAGGATAAATTTATCAACGATAAGAATTCAACTAGTACCTTTATACATATATGAACATTATACTCTCCCCGTTTTATAAATGTAACATTGGGGTGGTATCATCTTACATCTTCTTGTGGCCGAAAATAAAAAATCTAATTCTCTTCTCCCCTTTTTTCTCTGTCGGACCCTTCGGTTAACAGAAAAATGGGACGAGGAGTCCCATTTAGAGAAAAGGCTTAGAGCCTCTTCCTTTGTTTGAACCGACACAGCCAGAAGAGGGAATTGTTTTCCGAGCCCAGATAAAATGACAAGGGATGAAAACCTTAATACAATTTAAAACGAAAAAAAATACACTATCTGATAAATATTTTACATACGTTCCGGAAGAGGTAGGTTCTCGGAATACAAAATACAACATGTCAGTTAAGTTAAAAATGGATATCTTTGTAAGTTTTAATAGTATCAAATTTTATACATATCTTCTGTCACTAATTTAAATCTGCAATTATAGATAATAGAGCAACGACCGCCCCAAAGCTGGGGATTCACGTTCAAGCTCTAATAGTAAATTTCTATCAATATTAACGCCAATCTACAAGTCAAAGCCAGAAATTGTTATCAAGCATTTAAAGATTCTAATTGATACACGTTTAAATCACAATTGGCTACTTTGTCGGTACTGGAGAAATCAGAATGCATAGGATAAATAATAAAACAGTTGAAGTTTCGATCGGTTTTATGAGAGTAATGTAACTTAAGTTCATTGGGAATAACCAGCCCAATTTTCAATCTCGAAAGAGCACGCGATATTATTAAACCGCAGAACTAAGGAGGACTTTCAGAAAATTCTTTGTCAAAATTCAACTGGGCGTAATTGCCTTTCAGTCGGTGGAACCAATATCGGTTGATAAAGTTTCGTTCATAAAAGAATACGGCAACTGGCTTAGAATTGGTTGCGCCGCTAGTAATTGCGGAATAACGAGCAGTCATTAACAGTAAAGCGATATGACCCCACCGCCGACTCATTAAACTTTCCGACCGCATAACCGTGACTCTAATGTTCTATCTTTCTTCTCATTAAACATTTGATACAAGAAATCCGGACAATTTAATCAGGCTAACGATCATACCCCCAGTCGCAATCATTTATACATCATAGTTAATGAAAGCCATATAGCTGGCTTTCCTACAATTCAAACCTTAGTCTTCGAAAGTTGACTTTAAGCAGACTGTAAATAGAACTTTTAAAGTGTGTCCACGAGTAAATAAAACTTACGACAATTAAATCGCCTAACTTAGTCCACCAAACACCTAAAGTTGCCTATTTTTTGCGCCCACAGCGAGAATCGAACCGACAGCGGTTTCAACGGTTCAAAACCTACACCCCAAAGCCACAAAACCTTGAAACCACACTTCTTTCTGTTTGTAAAGACAATAAATGGGTACAAAATCGAGGAAAAGTAATCGTCGCCAACTTTTGCCTTTACTGTCTCTCTCTAAACCCACCAGGACGACAGTGGTCTCCGAACTTTTTGTTATTGAGCACCTTTAAAAAAAAATTTAATCAGGGCAACCCCTTAAAAACTGAATTTAAGAAAATGGCACGGTAAACGGCGAAAGACACATACGTACATGAGTCTGATCTAAATATAAAAAAAAAAAACAAGAGCTGGAAAACAGCACAGATGCCAACTAACGGTAATTAGAGAAAAGCGGTCAGCGGTACAGTTTCCAGACCACCCAGTTTTATACTCTGAATTATATAAAAATCGCGTAGGCCGTCAGCATTTATGTACGGCCTAGCCCAATTTTTAGTACATCGCATGACTACACTTTCATCGGCGCGGGAAAATGAATCGCTCCATTATCACAGATAAATATTCATTCGGGAAAATACCAGCAAGGAGATTAAACGACCGAATAGCAAACGGTTTACGAAGAAATGTCTTATGTACAACATTCAAAATCAGTATTGTCAAGACACCGAAGAAACCATGTCATTCAACCTGTTCGGGAAGACGCCAACATTAGGCGTGAACAAAGCGTACCTGGGGTATAGAGAAACAATGGAGTGGGGCACGAACAAAGCTTTTAACCGGTTTCCAATTGATTTCACCGACTAACGCCCGCTATTTCAGTCGGTCATTAATTGGCCCGGTTTTCCGCTCCACAATATATTTGCATTGGACTGTCGTCGTCACACACACACACACGGCCGCTTCATTAATCAACCCAATCTCCCCGCCGTTTATACCATTCTCAAACCCGACGCCTGATAATACATTATATCCAAGGCGTCGCACTGATCCCGTAAAATTTTCTAATAGTTTTAACACGTTCGGCGCCCAACGTGATTCGGTTGAGTTTCTCGTCGGGGCCCCCCCCCCAAATCCGACTGTCGGAAGTATTTGGTACACAAAAAAAAAATGGAGATAAGAAAATTCCGCGAAGTTTTAGTCACAGATTGGTTGTCCTTAGAAAATACTGTGCGCCCGACACTAATAGACACAGAAGGAGGATAGTGTCCCACCACCACCACTTGGAGGTTCGCAAGAATCTACAGGAAGGACAAACCTGTAAGAAAGATGTGCGTCATATCCTGTGTTACCGAAAGAAGAGGGAAACTGTCGGACGCCGACAGGCGAGGAAAAACGTTAAAAAAACGACAACGTATTGTTTGAATTGCCCAAAATTGCCACAGATGTGCCTGGACTGTTTCAATGAATATCATCCGACGTAGATAATGCAATATTTTATCCTACATATAAATTAATAATAAAAAGTAGAGTATTATATGTATACTTTTGATATTTTTATCCCGCATATTCTATATTTATACTTCAGCGCTTGTTCTATTAAATTTCTTTTAAAAATTCAACTGAAAATCTTATTTAACTTCAACAAGAAAAGAGTCACCCATATATGGGTGACGGGGCCCCCACGGAAGCATACCCGTCACCCAAATATGGGTGACGCGGCGCCGAACGTGTTAAACACTGATCGAGTCATTTTCCGAGTCGTTGAGATCGATTTTGAGCCATCCATTTTTTTCAAACATTCACTGGGCTGACACGGAGTGATGAATCCAGTACTATTGGAAACTATTGGAATTTCGCTATTAGGATTGCCGGGGGATGTGCGAGGGTGGGCCCTAGCCGAGATGGAGGGAGCGGTAGAGAGAGAGAGAGAGAGAGAGAGAGAGAGAGAGAGAGAGAGAGAGAGAGAGAGAGGGAGAGAGAGAGGGAGAGAGAGAGAGAGAGAGAGAGAGAGAGAGAGAGAGAGAGAGAGAGAGAGAGAGAGAGAGAGAGAGTCGTCACCCCGAGCCTAATGCGTTTACTGTAAACAGGTTTAGCCGAGACGCGATGATAGGTTGACGTGGCCTACATTAGCCCTAATCTTGTCGGGGCCTCGATCTCCCTACGCTGATAATGTTGGAGAAAACATTTACACGCCCGTCCGACTTTTTATACGATGAATATCGGTGTAAAACAGCGTTCAACGACTAACTGTTTGTAGAAATCTATTAAAATAATATGCGAAGAAAAAATCGTAATATAAAAATGAACGCCACGCGGTTAAATCAATATATATCACTTTTCATATTTTGATCGAGGTGTTGAGCTTGCGTCTTGATCAATATACGCGACTTATTAATACCCATACTGAAGTCAACGTATCCACTATTTGGGTATGATACCGGAGTAGCGTTCATCCGACCTTAGAAAACGACATTTAATGAAGGGAAAAAATTGTTTTTTTTTCCTCCTGCAGAAAGTTACGAAGACGGTGTATAACATACTACTACTACCTCTCGCTCTGCGGGTCGGAGATAACTAGTCGACCGAAAATCGCCGCTCCATTACCTACTTCGGACGTAACGTTTAATTGTCTGACGCGGAAACGCTCATTTATTATGTGTACACTGAATAATAGCCGACGGACGGGAGAGAGAAAAATAACTCAGACGAATGATAAAATCATAAATAAACCGAATCCAACGATTATTGGGAATAAAAAAAGAAACGATATCGAGTTCTATCGGGATCGATAGGGGGAGAGATAATGAGAGCGCTTTATAATGAAACACTCTCCACTCCCTGGAGGAAATGACTGGCGACTACTCCCGATTCCAATCGAAATAAGATCAGGACGGGCTGGATGTTTTCAATCTGTTTAGCGGGGCTTTGATCTTTGTTCTCGTTTAATCGGATCAAAATCCACCCCCCCCCAACGGGAACAATGGGAATTTTGATTTCAGCCGGGCATCGAACGGGGGGGGGGGCACCTCCCTAGAAAACTTGCCTTCCCAATTCCCGATCGACTGTAAAATTAAAAGCGGCGGTAAATCCACTTTTACGAGTGCTAACGAATTACATCAATTATAGACATACAAGTGTACATTTTAGAAGAAAGTAAATTGAGCTAAATAGAACAGAAATAACAGTCCTCTATTAAATTATCTATAAATAGGGCTTTTAAGCTTTGCCGAATGTAAAGGATATAGATATATTTGCGGCCAAAACTAACAACCAACCTTATAACGGGAAGTTATTATTTTAAATTTATATTGAACCTATACACTTATTCTATACATATGTACATACATATAATAACACTTGCATAATTAATCCGACATATTCGATTAACGAAAAGTACTCTATTAAAAAAATGTTATTAAATAATTCATTTCTTATCCCATCGCATGGTCGGTAAGCTGAACGGGGCATGCGACAACGGTTAACTGGGGCCGGCAATGTACGAAACACGAAACCTTTGTGTATACGACACTCAACCCTAAAAGCGACCTTTCCTTTAAAACGCGCGGAATAACAATAAGTGTACATCTAACGGGCTAACATTTTTCTCAATACCACTCCTTCTCTTTTTCTTAATTCTTTAATGAGTTCGGGCCTGAAGAAAAATAAAGAACAAAGAATTTCTCTCTAGTTTAATAAGGATAACATTGTTTGAGTATAATATCAAATTTGGCGTTTTAAAAGGGAACTAACCGTAGCCACTAGAATGTTCGGCAAAGCGCTCATTCCCCCCCCCCCCAACTTGCACTGTGAAAGGCACGCATGACTTATGAGTCGGTTGAGACTCGTTGCCAAACTAACTTTACTCTCGTAGCCTTAACTTTACTTGATAACTTGCCAGGGGATTCTCCAAAATGTGACGAGCGAAATTACACAACCCCTACTACCCACCCATCCGACCAAAATAGTGAGGAGGGAAACCTCCTCATTAAAACATTTAAAGTCTCAATTATAGAGTAAAATAAAAGCAGAAATCATGAAGACGAGAATCAAGGTCAGCAATAAATTGGTACATTGCCAAACAAGGAAAATTGATTTCGTGGACTTCCTAAAAAAAAAAAAATCTCTGATTTATACACCCTCGAATATTACGCAACGATGTAATTGGCGACATACTTTCTTTAAAACTTTAAAAGCATTTCTTCATAAAATTCTTTTAAATGATATATTAAATCCGTAACGTTTTTCAACTAAACAAATCCAGATCACTGCAGTATGGTTAAATCAACTCATTTTATTCTACTTTCTTCGTTCACCTAAAGACCTATTTATCAGGATTACATATTATACGAGTGTTTCTCAAACATTAAGTAACGATCGTACTTTTTATAATCGACGGTTTGAATAAGTAAAACTCTCAAATACGAAACGGAGTAATTCCAGGGGACGACGGGTGGCCGACATATTTTAGAGCTTTGTCACGCTTACTTCAAATAAAATCCTATAATGAACAATACATTTTTGGTTTTGCCTAATAATCTACGATGATGTGATTGCCGTTTCCGACGCGAATCGAACATAATTTTCTGTCTTTCAGCTTTCAATCGGAATCTAAATACCGCAGAAACTACTTCGCGGATAATCCCTGCCCCCCCCCCCGCCGATTTCGGTCTTTGTCAAAAAATCCCATCAACATCGGTCGAACATCATTCACCGCCACTCCGATCGGAAGTTATTTCCGAGTCATTTTAAACACCGGGGGGGGGGAGGGGTTAAAGAAAAAAGAAACCGGGCAATCATAAAAAGTTGTACGAAACACGGTAGAGTCGCGCGGGGATCTTTTATCGAGTCCTCTACACCCCCCCCTCAACCCTCTCTCTCTCTCTCTCTCCGACTCACTCTCACTCTCTCTCTCTCTCCCTCTCGCTCTTAAAATACTTTAACTAGACGCGGCGAAAAGTTGAGTCCGAGGGAAAGGAGCCCTCCGGTGCTGTTGTGAAGTGCTTACTCTAATGGCGCTGCCTCCGGGGGCGGCAGAGGCGAAGAAGGGGCCGGGGGAGAGGAGGGGTGAAAGTACTTTTTCCGGTACGCCCCCGCCTTCTCCCAAGCCCCTGTTTAGCTGTTTCGCCTTAACAACTTCCAACATAAACTGGGCCGACGTCACCGGAAAAGCCCGCAGAGTTGAGAGAGCGCTACCGCCCCCGCCCCCGCACCACCCCACCCCACTACAATTACCGCCGAAATTATTATTATTGTTATATAAGAGGGTGGCGGAGCTTCGAACTGCGGTTGAGCGCCCCCCCGCTAACCCACACTTCCCCGGATACATTATAACTACTGCTAGCAAAATGTTTTACTGCCATTAGAAATGTGAAGCCGTTAACTGACACGCTTCCATTATAGGTCGCCGACTCCGAAAATAACGCTTTGCGTTGTTTTGAAAATTTAATGTGTACATAAAAAAGTAATTTTTACAATCGGGACAGTCTGACTGATAAGCCCGACCATTACTTCAGTGGCGTGGAAAATATTTATCCGGTAATTTTTAATTCGAGTGTTAAAATGTGCGGCATTTTATGAAAGCGGAATACATTACGCGATAATGTAATTTTGTCTGCTACCCCAACATAAGATTACAATGACAAATTAAGGATATTAATTAAGTTAATTAAGTGAATAGCACCATCGTAATACACTCAAAATCGATAACTTAGGAACACCGACGGGTCCTTTAAACGAGTATATATAATAAGGAGTCCGGATTATGCCTCCAAAATCGACAGGCATTCATTGAGCTCAGTTATTATATACTATAATAACTATTTCTAGTTTCGTGATATTGTTACATAATTAATAAAACGGCAAATGACTAACCATTACGTCCTGACGAACCGCATAATCCATGGTAAAGAAAAAAGGCTAAATAAGTTTCACTCAAAATGTCTTACAAGCTCTAAAGTTTAAAGGTTCCTGAGGTGAGTACACAATGTTAAGGCATATGAAACGAAACTAATACGCCTTAATACAAAACTAATCTCGATGCTGTAAAAATCAATGAATCGAAAATGTGTGTACTCAAGAGGGCAATGTAAACTTATTTATATTGCTTTAACGACACAGGGAAAATGTGAAAATGTATTGGCATGTTACCCTACGAAGGTTAGGCTGTGAAATCACGGGGAAAATCCTATACTGATATAATGCTTTCTCATCGAAACATTGTCTTCGCAAACAGGGTGCGGATATATACAACCGGGGATAAAACGTACGAAGAATTTTAGTTGAAAACGTTTTATGAAAAACGATGGATGAATCTGAACCGGTCTCGATTCGACAAAATATTTTCGTGTTTAAACGTCTGAACCTAATGGCTGGTAAAAGTGTCCCGAGAATTATCTAAAGAATATAAGTCAGAACATAAACTGACACCTAATGGTAATCATATACGCCGATGCTAATTAAAATGTAAAATTAGTCATTGTGCATAGAATATATTGGTGGGTGGGGGGGAGAAAATCGTATTTTATGCACGCGTTTTATTAAATACATATCTGACTACAACCTATTTATAAAACTATTCACGAAGGTCTACCGAATAACAGTGGAGTTATAATTGGGCAAAAGTACGGCGTCACAGATACTAAATTATCGACCACGCAATACACCTAGTTGAACGCACCAACATTTGAATTCCTTTTATTTATTATCCATCATTTATCTTCATTAGTGTGTGCGCGTGCGAGAGAGAAAGAGATAAGAAAATAAATATATTTATGTAATTATAGAGCAATTAAATACTAATATCTTATCTCGCGTTCCTCCATTTTTACATTACGTAAAAGCAAACGTATCAAAAATGTGCCATGTAAATCCATCCGTTCAATTAATCATAAGATAAAACAAAGTAAGCATTGCATACGAAATGTTTACTAACAAGAAATGCAATTTTATACTAAAGCAATAAAAACCAAATCGATTTACTCAGGCAACAGTGCACATTTAGTATCTGACAGGCACTATGACTACGACTGTATATCGGTGAATTTTCTTTTGTTTTACAGGGAAATTAATTCAAACGACGAAAGGGAAGTGCCAACGTCGACAGCTTATTGCCGAATGCGCCTACTGAGCATTATTTTATCCCCCGATCCTAAATTATTTTCACATTTCGTTTAAGTAAATTAAATCCTACCGGTATAACGGTAGTAAGAACCTACACTTTTTTCAGTTTACAATTTACTTCCGTAAAATTCTTCGCGGTCGCAAAAAAAAAACTTTAACGCAGATCCAATTAAAGCGGAATGACGAAATAGGCGAGATACATTTTAGGTAATAGTGCAAATTGGATCGAAAGACACCTCTGTCGGGAACGGGATTGTTGGTTGAAACGCGTATAGAAGATGCAGTCTCAGAGTCCGTGTGTTCAGTCGCACATCACCAGGTTCTCACCGGAAAGGGAAAAGTAAACAACTGCGCTGTTGGAATCGAATAAATCGATGGGAGAAGAAAAGGCTCAAAGGGCAAAAACGTTGCGAGAGGCCTCGGGGTCGCCGAGTCACGGACTTCTCAATCTCACTTTACTCTTTTGCCATCCTTCAATAACGGCAGTTTCTCCCGTATATATCCTTTTATTTTTATTTTTCTTTTTTCAACTATCCCTGGTCCGTTCCCCGATTATATGCTAACTACTTTCTGCCTACACAAGTGAACAAACGAAGGGCAAACATTTCTTTCAACAGGTTCGTATTGATGTCGAAATAATGAACACGCGACACGCTGGAAATCTTTGTAATGACCGGTGTATTAATTACGGCATAGTTATAAATTAAAGTTTATATAAAAAAAAATACCGCATATTGTGGAATGCACGTACAGGAAAAAGAAGGCTGACCGTATCTATTTCATTGAGCGCCGAACGACAAAAGATTGTCGAAAATTACCGAAGCGTAAACAAGTGTTCTGTAATAGTAGACGAGGAGACGAGGGCCGAGGAGGAGGAGGAGGAAAGGCTTGCGGAGTCTACGAATTTAAATTGCCCCGGCATTACGCCCAACTTGGTTAACAACAATCGAAACTCGGGCACCGGTGCCGCACCGGTTTTGATCACAAAAGGGGGATCAAATAATTGAGCGGGGCCCGGTTACAAGTGGCTTGTTACCCGCCCTTATACATGACCACCGCCCGCCCTCCCAACCAACCAACAACCACCCGCACAATAATCACAGACGTTACCCTCGCCTCTCTCTCTCTCTCTTTCATGACCGCAACCCCTCTATACATTTCAACTATAATAGAGTACGGCGTATAGTATAATATACAGGAATTATAGAATGCTCTCTAACGTCAATTTTGTTATCATCGCTCACGCGAATGATTTATGAACACCGGTCAGGCGAACGCCTTACGTAATGGAATGTGTCATATTTACAGAGTGGAAGACACTAGTACACTATGAACGATTAATTTTGGAAATACTAATTTCATACTACTAAATGTAACTACTCTTCAGAAAAGCAAAACACGAGAAGAGCTGCCCTACACTGGCAAGAAATAAGTACGCCTGCAACTTGAGCGAAGTCAATTGAATCAGAACGGGTGAAATTAAGTGTTGCGGGGGTTCTAACAGTGCTACTTTGAGATAATACCTTCCTTCGTCTACGTCCGGTGGCTGATAACAACAAATCTCATTTGCGACAAGTACGATAGTTACTGAACCGTTTAATGCATTATTTAAGCTTTTCCAGGAATCATATTTTATTACCCTGAACTCGTCAATCGAACGGACGACAGCCAGAACAGATTGAAAGAGATAAAATTGGAACGAGTAACACAGATTGGAGACACCCTTATAACGAATTACATCACGCGGGGCTGTTACGAACAACCGAAAGAACGTTATAAATAGCGCATTTATTCGGGGGAGTGGGGGGTTCATTATAACAACCTCCGTACTGAATGCTCTGAATCCGAAATAAAGGTCCGCAAGAGCAGTGAACTGGGCAAACTGCTAAAGCCGAGCTGTTATACTCGGCTGACCGGTACAGATATGAGGGGCGGGCCGGGGGCCCTAGCGGATGCAGCCGACCACATAGAGAAGCGGGTGGCCTACCTCAAGGGAATTAACCCACTTATTTCATCACTCCGCTCCAATGTATCTGATCCGGGAGCAACCAGTCGTGCAGGCGCTTTATATATATAATTAACCTTCCGAGGAGGCCACTTCCCGCTATTCCGGCCAAACCGAGATGATGAGCCCCACCCAACGACGCAAGTGTCATTAGATATCAACTGTAATACTTATTCCGAGTAGCAATAGTTCAAACGTTGGAAATACGCGGTACAATATGAGCGTATGTATCATCTCTGTGTATTTAACTAACCCGAAGATAAAACACTGACTATTGTGAAATGGGAAACATGGGGGCTCGAAAACATTATTCTAGGATTACGATTGGAGAGAATCCGAGAGAATCGGGCTTCCCACGTTATTCCAAGGTAATATCGGATTTTTTTTTTCCTCCGCCAGAATTCAAATGATGCCACAATCATCGCCGGCACACGCCCTTGAAGACTCGTAGCCGTTGAAAAATCTCAAGGACGGTAGCGACCCTTTCTCCTCATCGAGCGGCAACGTAATCTAAGAAGGGGCCCCTCCTCCTCCTCCTCCTCCTCATCCCGCACACCCCGCTCTCCACAAGTACCACAATCGAAAGCGTCTGTTCACAACAACAATAATCCGAAACCGGCCGATAGCCGGACGGGCCGGGGGACCGACGGTGGGGTGAATGGAGGAGGATGATCGAGCCGGCATCTTTTTTCCCACAACGGTACAAGGTGACCGCCGCACGCAAGTTTACAACAAGATGTTTGCGAACAATCTCGCACATACGAACGCCGGCGGAGATTTTCCACGAGATAAAAAAGAAAAATAAGGGAAAAAGGAGGAGAGAGAGAGAGAAAATCGGCTCTGCGGACAGCGCGTTCTCTTATCTCTCTCTCTCTCTCTGCGGCCGCTTTGTCGCACAACACAATACCACAATATCTGCCTGAGCCCGGGGAATTACCTCTTTTTATAAACCTACAAAATGATCTCCCCTGATCTGAACAGTACCGTCTTCCCAAGACCTTCGAATTTATTCACCTCCGACACAGATCCGATCGCCGGGAGGCGTCGATTACACACACAGTCCGGGGCTAAAATTGAAGTGAAGAAAAAACAAAATTGATATTCGGATACAGACCGTTAAAATCGCGTCAAGTGATTTTACCGGACGGTTTAAAATTATTTCAACGCCGAATCGATCCTCCCGATCAATGAGCTAATCGCTAGGTTTCAGAGCGGGGGCTGCACGCCGAAGGCGGGGTGACCTGAACACGACAAGGGGAAGGGAAGCAGATTGACCGAATCACGTGGAATAACTCCCCGATCGGACTCCTTAGTCTTACCGCCTTATCGGGGGGAAGAGGACGGAAAATGATTTACTTTCGAAAGGCTCTTTTTCGTCTTTTTATTTTATTTTTCCCCTTTTATCAACGGCGAAATAACCTCGCACAGGAGGGGAGGGAGGATGGTTGGTGGATGTCGGGGGGTATCGAGGGTATGCCGGAGGGGAAAACCGGTCAAAGGAATTACATTCCGAACGAACGGACGGAGGAGGAGGAGGAGGAGGAGTAGGAAGGGAGTGAAAAGGAGCGCATTGTTTCTAAAGGGGTTTACAATTTAAGAAGGCGGGCTGGGCTGGGCTGGAGGCTGACAGCAGGGCGAGAGGGGAGAGGGGGCTCTCTATGCCCCACCGTGAGGGGAGAGAAATAGGGGCGGGGTGCGAAAAAGGCAGATTGGTTCACCCCACTTCCACCCCTCTTATTCCCCTCCAATTCCGGCCAACTTTTCTGCTCCCCGATTTACCTCCAAATTCCGAACACGATGTGTGGTAAGGTGAAGCTCCCTGAAAATTAAACCCCATTTACACGAACCCTACGAACCGGCTGTCAATTTTTCACGTGATTGGGACACTTATATTTTCACTTTCAAAATTTTCCAAATCCGTTTAGGCTAGTTTCGAGTACGTGACGGTCGGGTGTTATTCTGTTATCATTTTCTGCGTATTAACACTGCAAAACCGGATCTAACATACACAGAATTCGAAAACAAAAAATCCGGTTATTCGTACGATAACCGATTTCATTTAGTTCTACTAGGTCTTCCTGCATTATACACGAAAACTTATAATAGACCTCATTACTAATTTACATAACATATATAAGAATTTTTCTACTTCTTATCGTTATTTATATGGCCCAATTAGCAATTATGACCAATTTTTGGCTAAATAAACTTCTTAAATGAAGAGTTGTATATGGAATTATATCAGGATATATTATGCGGTCGGTTACACAACCATTAAATAGTGGCTTATACATATAGTGTACATCGGTGAACGACACGGCTTCAACACACTGCCCCTTCCTTACTTACATAACGGCTATAGTCTTCACTGGGGCGCTACCGATTTATGGGGAAACGAAACCCGACTTTGGGCCAAAATAACAATTGCGATATTCGGGGCAAAAGTCCGGGAAGAAAAAAAAAAAGGGAACGAGACTGAAAGAAAATTCCATAAATGGGAAGCTTAGCTACAAAGGCAATGAGAGAAAAGCTTTATTCCAGAGCGTGTCATGAATATTGAACACTCCGAAGCTCGGGCTTTTTTTATTCGCCAGGAAATTCGGATCTGCTGCATAATAAAATATTTGTTACCCCCTACCCCACCCCACCCCACCACCCCAAAACATCATCAACACTTAATATCCAAAGTGGCGCTGACAAAAATTGTTATTGCCATTTAAAAGAGACGATTTTTTCAAAGTTCAAGGCCGAGCGTGAGAATGATTTCCCCAACGCAGACTTTCTCAATACTTCGTAAACCTGATAGGCGTGAGGTCATTAATCATTACTATAACAATGTAACCTTGGCCGAGCCATTCTTACGAATGCTAATATAAAAATTAAAAGACGCCGATATTAATTAGAAGGACGTCAATTCTAGAGAGGATAATAAAAAAAAAGCACCAGTCGAACATTTAAGACCTGATAATATTCGGCTTCTTTAAAATGTGCATTAATATTTGCTTCAATACAAACATTGATAAATGAAAAATTATTAAAATTTAGAATGCGTAGAATGCGAAGCATAGCGCGTTACTTATACGGATTATGTGATCTGCGGCAGTTAACGCGACACAACAAGATATTTAATTACTGAAAACGTCCGTCAATTTATAAGTGAAAGACACACATTATTGCGTAAACCATTTATTATGTAATCGTATTAATAATCCTGTATTGCTATAGTATTTATGATATCCTTACACATGAGATCTATTCTATATTCATTTTACGCAAACCAGTCCAATTGTACTGGGTTCAGTATTGAAATTAGTAAAATATCTGGACAATTACGCAACGCCGGAACCGAAATAAAACCCTTACATGTCCCGCACAAAATAAATGGCGACACCGCCAGCCCAGCGACACGAACGGCGCTCTTTCACGATATTGGGGGAAGATTTAAATTCGGATAATATTTTATCTGAAATAGAATTAATTTAATGGACCCTTCTTACTCCTTCTTTTCACGCCCAATCCGATAAAGGGGATTCCGTGTTATGGGGCTATATAGATATAATCGAAATAAGGCAAACACGGGGTGGCCGAGAGCACACTACACGGCATAAACACTCGGGGGCCCGCCCCCCCCCCAAAGCTCGTAGCTTTCTTTATACGACAATCGCCTGATAGGAGCACACTAGGTTCGACCCCCGCCCCCGCTAAAACACACACATACACACACAGCCCGGCACGCTGAAATTTGTTGCCTTTTAAGGCTTTTTCAGATGGGCCTGAAAAGTTTAATAGACCACGCGAGCTACCTTATCTATTTGCACCGCCGGTAAAGAAATACGTACAATTCGTTACGGCGTCGGGACAGTAAATTCCAGTGCGATTGCATCACGTGCCACCACATAAATAGGATAAATGGATAACGGACGTGTAATGAAAGCGGTGGGACGCGCGAAAATGATAATTTGAGGAAACTTCCAATGAGACATTAACATTGTAATGGGATATTTTATATACCCGTTATAAGGTTTGTAAACCAACGGTCGGTTACTACGACTCACAGAGGAAGAATCTGCATTAGCGGGTTTCTTTGACATCATCGATATCTACAAAAATAGACGGTAGTCGTTCCGCTTCGCCAAGCTGGCGCTACAGACGGCTTACTGCCGTATCTGGCAGTTTTTTTTTTTTTAATTATTAAGATACATTTCACCGTTCCATTTATCAAACATCGTTTTACGGACAATCCGCGCGTGGCGACTAGACATTGGTCTATTCAATGGACTTCAAAATATAATAGAAAGTGGGTCAACAATTAGGCATTTAATTGGGCGCCATATTTAAACATCGCGTAAAAGGCATTGTCTGGAGGATTTCCATTGTTCGCGGTCGGTCCGCGACAAAAACTTTGACAACGGCAGCCGGGAGGAATGTTTTTCAAGCGCATTCCCCGACTCGACGCATTGTGAAAGCGGCATTTTGTCAACCCGGCCTCGGCAGAAGGACATTCATTCATAAAGTACGCGGTGCCGACCCGGCATAATACGACCCGAAACGGTTACATTTAATTGTTTAAAAGCTTCCATTCGAGCTCTCGCCGAAGCGGCAGAAATTATTGAGAAGGTAAATGAAACATACACGTGCGGCGTTAGAAAAAAATAACACCGCGGATAATTCTTCCCGATTCACAGGGCGACGCTTTCAGGGGGGACGAAGATAAGCCGATTAACGGAAAGGAAAAACGTTCAAAATAAACCGCGACCTTTCCCATTTCCACGGTACGAGGTATCGCGATGACCCGGACAGAATTCGGGCACGAAGTTTATCAGAACGGGCGGGGGTCGGGCACGCTAAATGTTGCAAACGCCGGTTCTAGCGTAACACAAATTTCTTCACGGCTATCCCGGCTATGAAGACTCTACGGAGCTCTCTTTTATAACTCAATTATCACCTTTGCGACACACCGAAAAAGGCAGGGGCCCCTCGATGGTAGAGAGGTAGCCTCGAATTTTAGGGCGGAACAAACTTTTCTCTTTTTTCGAAGAAAAAAAACCGACAATAAAGGTCCCACCGTCCAGAATTGATTCGGAATATTTTCTCGGCTATGGACATTTGAGGCCGGCTAACCGGCCGGTTTTCATAGAAGGGGGACGACGGAGATCGGGTTTCGAATCGAAAGGACACCGAAAAGGAATTGAGAAATCGAGCGAATCTAATACTCGGCATCTCGATAAGATAGGTTCTTATGAAACATGTAATATGCATGGAAACAGAAGATGAAGACCGCGGCTATTAATAGTTGTTTTCATACGAGATTTAAAAGTGAAAGGAATTAGAAGATAAAGCCTGATTATTACGTTTCACAAAATGACGAATGAGTTACTATCGTAGCTAAGTGTAAAAATGTTTAATAAAAATATAAAGAAGCGGTCATATTAGGTTTGGATTCACCTAGGGAACTGCGACTGCAGTAAACTATACTTTTTTTTGTAGTAATAATAAAAATGACACGGGCCAATACAATCGAGGAAGGGCGAAGGAAAGGTTATTCCTTTAAAACCAGTCTGCAGGTGTTGGGGAAGTAATATTATCGTATTTTTTAAATGTTACAATAAAAATGTTTACAGTGTAAAGGTGACAGTGTAATTATCCGTCCTGTAAAGGGTCTTCGGTAATGAGCTGGGTAGGTTTTGCCTTTTCGCGACCGTCGGTAGGGAGACAATTGCCATACTCGGAACACAAACACAGGACACAGTCACAAATATGGCTGAAATCACCGACTGACCCAAAACCGGTCTGATCAAGGACGGGACAACCGATAGAGCATATATACATGAGGTCGCAAATTTGATAATTTTTTAAATCTGCCCGACCGTATCCAACATTTTTAAACTAGAGCGTAAAATATTAATAGTAAAAATGGGGGGGAGGGGAAGCGATGTATCTGCACTTTAAAGTGGCTTCAGATGCCGGACCGATTCCGGCTGTAGCTGTGGCCTACATAGATACAGGATTAGAGTTAGAATATATTCTGGCATTTAGGGGCTTCGGCCCTCCGAATTTTTCTTAACACATATGACCATAAATTTTTTTTTAGTCGTGGCCGATTTAGTCATTGGCTTATAGAACATAAACTTTAATGATTAATATTTACTATTCGCTTATTAAACTACACGAAGTAATGAATAATTATTATTTATTAGGTCGTATATCCGTAAGTTTAAAACTATAGGACGAAAAAGTTAATCTATTACAATATTCAATTCTTCTGCAGATTATCGAAGTAGGGCAAAAAAGGGGAGATGCAACAAAAAAGGCAAACTAGAGGAGCACAGAGGTCTAAAGTCGGACAATGCGAATATAGTTATTTTAATTTTTAGGTATTTTAAAATATGCACGGTAGTATAAAGCTGAAGGACATCATATGTAAGTTACCTACGACGTTATTTAGACTGGGGCTATACAGAAAACGTGAGAAGGTACACCGGGTGGGTAACTTATGGTTTTTTTTTTGTTTTTTTAATAATAGTTGAACATTCGACTGGAGAAGGGGGAGATTGAAGGCCGGGACCCGGGCCCAGGATCCGCCCCCTCTTCCCATTTTTATTGTCAACAACAATAAGCCTTCCCCGCGGTAGGAGAGGAAGGAACGCCTACGAAAGTTGTCAGGTAAAAAGGGGGGGGGGGGTTAGAGGACTTTTGTCGGTTCTCTCTATTATCCCCGAGAGTGGACAGAACAGCGCTCCCTTCCCCTCCGCCCTATCAGTCAGGGCTCAACACACAATTGATTACATGGCCGTGAAAGAGAGAGAGAGACAGAGACAAGGGAGGGAGAAAAAAAAGGGGGAGAGAGAAAAATCGCGGTACGGCCCGGGCCACACCTCTTTAAAAAGCGTTAACTGAAATTCCTGTTCCCTCCCCCTGGGCCCATTCAACGTGTAAAACCTACCGAAACCTCATTACCACTAATGCACGATATATCGACTACAGCAGCAGTAAAGCTTTTGCACAAGTAATGACAATTTGATGACATTTTACGATTAATTTAAACCTAGGACGTTCCGACGACGTATGTTGTCGTTACAAGACACATCCAAAAGCCTCCGATAAATAATGTAGAATTCCACGTTTAAGGGAACTCGGATCGATCGGATCTATTCGGATCGTCAACAAGATAGAATCGGGCAAAATACGAATCGGACATACTGTAAATTACCCCCAGTAGTATTTACAAAGGGGGGGGGGTCGGGGCAAAAAGGATTGCGGGCCCACAAAAGGAACATAAAGAAAGGGGGCGGGGAAATTGATAAATAGCCTGGGAAAAACAATGGACGGGTACCACCACCACCGTTCCATTCTCTCTATCTCTCTTCTTCTGCCCACTCTTAATATTTTCCCAGACAATAAGGAGTCGTCGACGTTCAAGAAAGTACAATTATTAGGGATAATGATGATGACGCGCTTACGCTAAGCGTCGGGGCATTACAAATTCGACTCGATTTTAAGAGGATTTAACAAGGGCATTGTGCCCCGGGTCCCCGGGAAAGACCAAAAAGGTCGGGGGGGCGGGGGGTGGGGGTGACACAGAGGCAATAGGCGTCATTAGCCTCGCCCCTACACGAGCTGCTCCCGCTCCGTTACAAAAGATTCGGCCCGCCACCGTAAACCTTTCCGACCCCTTATCGTGATGACTGTCTCTTATTTGGCAGCTTTAAAGGTGGTGGTCCCCCCCCCCCCCCCCGGGGGAAAAACAGAGAACAAAAAACCGCGGTCGCTTCCGGCCAACTATAGACGGACTGCACGCTACATTTATTTCGCCCATATGCCGGAGAGGAGGAACAGAACACCTGGAGAGAAACGCCGCTATAGAAAATAAATTTAAAAAATCCGCGGAGATTAAAGAAAAAATGTACTCACGCTATCCGGGCATTTTACGACGTAAAGAGTGTAATAGAAACGGGACTCACCTGAAATGGAAAAAAAAAACAGTTAATAACGATGAGTATACGTTAAAATTATTCGAATTTGCTGTATATTTCTTATACTTAAATAAGTTAAAAATTTTACATCGCTCGAATTGTTGGAAACGTATCGAGGGGAGAGGTCGAAGGGGTTCGATACGTCTAATAAAAAAAAAAACATATGGGTTCGCCCCGTTATGTAGTAACAGGGCGGAGGGGGGGGGGGGGGACACGGCCCCATAACCGCGTGACACGGGAGGAAGGAAGCCACGGTCCAAAATTCTTCTGTCGAACGAGTCGGCTATAATGAGCGCCGCGGCTTATTAGTTCCGAGTGAAGGGCGATAGAAGGAAGATGGGGGACAGACAACTGTAACAAACGGTGTACTACTGTCACTGGCCCTCTCGCACACATCCAATATCGTCGTTCGCATTCCGCCCAATAACAACAATTACAATTCTGTGTTCCGCTCTCTACGTGTCTCTGACACACTGTACTGCGTATACACTATTATCTACATTTTATTCGATACATACTGGGGGATTGATTCTGAACAAAACACAAATAGGGCACAAAGGTAAATAGCCATTTTCAGAAAATACTCTTCAAACATCGTATTAGAAACTTAATCAGCATAAACAGAAAGCAATTCACGACTGACATTCACCCCTAAAAATAATTATTTTTTTTGGGGCCCGCTTTTTCTACGCGCTATCGGAAAGGGGTCAAATTTCCATTTCAGGGCTGTCAACGTTTAGTTAACAGCGCGTGACAAGCGTCAATAACCGTGAAAAACCGAGTTTCCTCCTTTTTTTTTCTTTTTTTTTTTGTTGAGTAATGACCCCAAGCGACACGACCGCAGAGCGCACAGAGAACTACTTCTGTCCCGCAGAAACACTACACAGAATGGAAAGCACGACAAAAAAAACCACTGAATTTATGCGGCATTAACAACGGCTGCATTTATCAACGGAATAAACAGAGCGGGCATTGAAAATAAATCTGACGCGGCCGGCGCATAACTTTTGAGCAAAGTAGCAGTCGCTCTCCTAAGCAAAAATATAAAGGCGTTCGTATTATTTCGGTTATGTAATTACAACTTCGACGACGCCCCGATAGATTAATACACTGCTGTGATAACGAAGACAGGAAAGAGAACAGTTATAGAAACGACGAGTGGATTCGGCAGTTTAAAATATTTTATAGTGTACTGATAGGCGAATAAAATCTAACGGTATTCCAGTGCACCGTAAGAAAGAATCGACCGCACGCTCTAAATTTTTAACGCTTGTAATTTTTAATAGTACAGGTAGTTCTCTCGAAACATTTTCCAATACTAAGACCTATCGATTTTAATTCAGACGAAACCGAGAATTCGCACGTCGGGAGGACGTCTCCAGCCCGTCAGGAGATCGTGCGAAGAGCCGACAAAAAATACTGGCGTAGCGCCGAATTTCCCTGAGGCAAAATAAGGGAAACCGTGGACTCCGGAGAGCCTAATTCAAGCGGCGAATTATTCAGGAACGGGAGATTTTCACGGAAGAAAAGCTGACTTCCCCCCCACGAGAAGAGGATCGGGACCAGGGGTCTGTTGGCCCACTTAGAGGCCCTACTCCTGCTGCTGCTGCTGCTACATCGCTCCATAATTCTCGCCTACCGGTCACCGCCTAATAAATCCTACGTTCGGCCGGTTAACGGTTAATAGCGGGCGGTCTACCCTGATTCAAAAGCCGGTTTACCTCCCCCACCCCTCCCCAACCCCTAAAGAAATATACGGAGGACTTGCGGGCGACAGTAAAACGAAAAGCGGAAGGTGGTATTAGGTAGTTGCACCAGCAGTAGCACTAGCAGTAATAGTGGCAGCAGCGTCACAACAACCCCGGGCCTAAACACACTCTAAGCGGTGGTGTTGCACAAATACAAACACATTTGACCCCGCTGATTACACGCTTAGAGCAAACATCGAAAGCACTAACCCGGCGACGTTTCAGTATAGCTCTCACTCACCGCCCGGTACATCAACCCCTAATAATAATAATAATTGTGTTGTACAACGTTTACGATTACGAGCCCTATATATTATGCGCAGACGGGAGAAGAATCTTTCGGATTGAACAAAAAAAAATCGTCGAAATTTGGGCGTGAACGACATGGGTCACTTCCAAACAGTATTTATGATACTAATTACAAAAAGGGATACAGGAATTCGTAATAGAAAACTGCAATATCGTGATGCTGTAGGGGGCAAATCTTTGCGTTGTATACAGAGGCGCTGCCCCCCCCCCGGACTGTAATACAACACGGGGAGAATCACTCTCGCCTAAAGAAAACATTTTGTTTCTCTTTCGGATCGCTCGGAAATTGAATTGGGACGGGCCCAGCCGAGTGGGTACTTTTATTCCCGTTCGTGGGGCCCAAGCGTGTGTGTGTGTGTGTGGGGGGGTCAAGCGGTGTTTGCCCCCGCCAGCCAGCCTTTACCGCCCCCGGCCCAACGCCGCTCCGATTTTCAATTTCATCCCTCGGCACCGCTCACGACACCCGGCACCGCCCTAGACGCTAGAAATATTCCCGACCGCCGGAACAAAACCTAACTCCCCTTATATCGAGCCAATTTTCGGACGCCCCTATCTGTAATTCGTCATCGAATATATTTCCCTTCTACGATCCGGCCGATCCGTAAATGCCGGTTTCCCAACAACCGAAATACAATACAGAAGCACGTACCGAGCATATGACAACGTTCGGAAAAGTGTCAAATAGAACGAAGTTATTGTACACGCGCGACAGAATTTATCGAAACTCGAAATTAAAACCCGGCGCCTTTCGTCTTCGACCGGCGTTACGACGACGGTGCCGGTCGTCCCAATTGATTTCCCGGATCCGGATATTTGTCACGACGAGAACGGCCCTAATATACGAAAATGGCGGATGCGCCCCGCAACAAAAGCCCCCCCCCCCTATTTTTCCCAACGGAACTGTTCAAAGTATGAAGGAAATAAATACACAACTTCTTCACTTCACACGACTCGACACTTTTACGACAACAATGCAGCTTTGTACGACAATGGGAATTTAACTGACTGTTTTATTCCAGTTATTCGTTTTAGTAGGTCACGTTTCTTTTTTTTTGTGGATTCCGTTAATTACCCGTACCCTGTAGAGTGACACAAATAAATTTCTCCCGCAATATGGTGGGAGAACGTTATCGATTATTTGCGAGACTTAATTCATTCGAAATATTCTAGAAGTGGCAACACGTAAATGAATAAACTTGAAGCCAAGTTACTGGCAGAAGCCGTATTTGACCTGACACCCCGTCCGGTTCTTTAATCATCCCAACAACGGTATTCCATTTTCTTCTTCTTCTTCTTCA
The DNA here is from genome assembly GCA_019843655.1 of Lethocerus indicus. Lineage (NCBI taxonomy): Eukaryota > Metazoa > Arthropoda > Insecta > Hemiptera > Belostomatidae > Lethocerus > Lethocerus indicus. Next base: position 1,134,315 of record JACDQD010000007.1, on the reverse strand, counting down.
CGTCGGAGTGTACGAGCCGCATCACAGTTAATATAACGGAGTCATTAGGTTTTTTTTAGATCGTTAAGCCTTCCATCTTTATGTATTGCCCGATGTATATTCATCTCGGCGTGAATAAGTTAACGCGGTGCCGAGGGGCTCAAAGCACTTGCATATGTAAAACCGCACTCCCAACTCGGCCCAACTTCCAATAACTAGTCGAGTCAAACAAAGTATTACCTCTCCTATTGATTATATAAATTCGGAATTTGTTATTAATTAAACTGACAACAAATCTGAAATATCTATCGACTATATTTAACACGGAATTTCGTTTGAAAACCAAACAGACTAAAATTCTCACGATATAAAAGAGGCCACATAAATGATTCTTCATCGACAATGCTTTCGTTAAACATAAATAACTTGCGAATAGGAAATTTAAGGAGTTCATCGATGGCAATTAACAGTTTAACACATTAAACATACTAAAACGCCCTACAGCATATACTGAATGTACTCGCACTTTCATTAGTAGTCGCTGGAAACCTCTATCTCTTTGGGAGCTACAAAGACAGCATTTTCAACACTTTAATGTATTTCCTACTGTCTTAGATCATTTCCTAAACCGTAAGCGGATATTTACCGTTTTTTTTTATTTACCGACGCTAGTTGATGAAGGTATGAGAGGCCAAACTGGGGTGTAAGGTGCGAGGAGGAGGGATATTTGGGGGTGGTGGTGGGGTTGGTTCCCCGAGGGCAAATCCTGACAACTTCACTATATTGGGCTTCCCCCGCTCCTACACTTTCAGGATTGCCTGCCCCGATTCCCCTAGACAGGACGCCGAGAAAGAGGATGAAGCCGACCGAGTCCTCCTCCTCCTCCTCCTCCTCCTCCACCTCTTCTTCTTCCCACTTCCCGCACACCAAACCAAATCCCCCCTCCTCCACCAATCCCGGGGGCGATCCCCTATATTGGAAACTGACTACACCTTCACACGTCAAACCCGTATAGAATTACTTCACTTCACGACTACAACATCCCCCTGCCGCTCCCAGGAACTATCGGACAGAAAAATCCAATTTGCGGGCAACTTAAATACATTAAGTTGCCAGTAGGCTCATAGGAAGATGGGCCGTCCGTCGTTTAAATATAATCGTCCCTCTCTCGTAATATAATTAACGAATTATGGGCCCACCAACGGGGATCGCTGTAATGGGAGTGGGTGTAATAAAATGAAATTGAATAGAAGAGATGGACGTCGCTGGTGGTCGCTGATACGCTGACCACCACAGGTCAGCCGGTAAGAGAAGAGGCCCCACGTCGAGGGGCCAACCCAATTGTGCAGTCACTCGCAAATTTGGATTGATTCCGAGAGGAGTTCCAAGTAACGCTTCTGACTTTCGGGACTAAAATACGGCCTCACGTTTTACCCTCTCAGTACCCGTTCGGTTGCGATTCCGGTTATTCCGCGATGCGTGTAATAAATAGCGTTCATCGGCGATGGTTTTAAGAGAAAAAAAAGCCCTTGAATTTTCTTCGCGTTGTCATTCAACGAAGATGACTTTATTTTACATTTTCTGCGGCTTTCAGAGAGATTGCCTCCAATTTGCCGCACGCTATTTATACAGAGGGGTCCAAAAAATGTATCCACTTTTTAAAAGCCCATAAATTGCAAACTAATTGACGGATTTGTCTCATTTTTGGTAGTGTTATAGTGTTGTAGTTCCGGCAATCGCGCCCTACAAGCGTTGTTCTGTTTTGTCGGATGACAGTCGCCAGATAGTCAGTGTTCTGTTGTCGGTTGTACCTATTGTTACTCGAGTAAACGTGGCTGGCGCAAGGCTTACATTCGATGAAAGGAAGTCAGTTTTGAAGTGGTATTTTAAGTACGAAAACATTAATGAGCAAATATCCGATTGAACACGTTGCAGTCAGTAGTTCGTACTGTAGTTCGGCGGCATCGTGGATGTTAATGGTGACCTTGATTTCGAACACCCACAGTGATATCTTCAAGTTGGACTTTAAGCTACACTTTCACCAAAATGAGAGACAACTCAGTCAATTAGTTTGCAAGCTATGGACTGTTAAACAGTGGATACATTTTTTTGGACCCCTCTGTATATTCGGAGACAATTTTAATAAAAAAAAACTCCGTTAAATTAAAATATAGCTAAAATGCGATTAAAATAAATTACGATTATCGGTTCGTCGTGAGTAGATATTGGGTTGGGTAAAACGGGAAAGCCGGAGACGGCTGTTAAGGCTAGTCTCCTCAGTCAAGGCGAATCGATTGCGACAAACCCCCTCTCGCCCCCACCATCCCCCCGACCGGCGACAATTCGAACGCGCCGCGGGGCCGCCTTCTCGTGACAAAAATCAATTTGAACGAATCAAATCGATTGTTAAAAGTGGAAGGGACGAGATTGTCACCGGCCGGCTATTTGTCACGACTGTTGCCGTCACGGCATCCGAGTCCGCGAATGGGACGAGAGTGTACCCGACCAACTGGACAACAAGGCCTTGTTGCAAATTACCACCAAATCAAATATATTCCGACTCGTTCCACGGAAAAAAAGCGTAAATTTTAGATAAAACTGGATAGCGATATAAGGTTTCCGGTACTATAATTTCTGAAAGTGGATACAAATAAAGCTTCAATTTTCGTAATTTTAGCACGCCAAACCGTCGGACAACAACGTACATTACTGACAATTAAAAAGAGGTGGACAATTGTTCATAATTCGGAATGTCTTTTATCAGAAATTAAACGACTGTTGAAGGTTAAAAGCCCGTTGAATGTTATACGAAACCTCCACAAGAAATTTTCCAATACATAGGGTATATATAGGGGGGGGGGGAGGCAATAATTGTCTTCTGACAGTACGTCGCGCCGATTGCATTAGAACGTCTGTGATACCTATAATTTTGTCAATTCTTCGAACAATGTTCGGCCGTGCAATTTCGTCTCCGGCCAACACAACACAACACAACAACACGGCATAATCGTAAAACGCCATCTCGGGGAAGGTGCGGATGCGCGAACTTCTATTAGCAGGGAGACGATCGAACAGAGAGTGATGATATCGCGCCGACCGACGACGTCGCCCGCACGATTCACGCACCGCGGAGAACATCGGTGCAAATCGATGGACATTATCACGCGAGAAGGGGGGTGGAATCGGCAAGAGTTTAAGGGCATAATCTTGGGTTAAATTGTGACAAATTGTAAAAGCCCCGAAGTGCGATTTTACACTGCCGCAACTGGGGTGGGGGGGGGGGACAACCGTGAAAATTGTCGACGGACAAATCACTATTGCCTAATACCCCAAAAATTGCGTACCGAAAAACAAATAGGTACGACCGAATATTTTTTATCTAATCAAATCGAATTGATTTCACGACCGCTATTCGCAAAGGTACAGTCGGGAGGTTACGATATTACGTTTATTTCAGCGAAACATGTAATGACCGAAACCGGTAAAAAGTAAGACCGGAGGATATCCATTTCACTCGGAATCATTCTAAACTGAACAGAGAACAGTGAAGATTCATTAAAAAGATCTGAAAGAAATATTCATATAAAGGATCTGAAAACTAAGAACAGAGTACATTCAATGGAGATCCACTCATTTTTCCTATTTCAATTTGGAATTCGAACAAAAATATAAACGCGACCTCCTATTCAGCACTCTTCCATCAATTGCCCCTTTTACAGAATCTACGCTCATCCGCAAGGCAATTTCTCAATTCGCAATGGCTTAGTCCCTCACTTTTTCTGGACCCAGTTCTCAGACGGAAGAAACTAATAAAAGAAGTGAAAGCTATCGGTTAAATTTCCCGTATTCCTAGTTGGAATATGGCGCATTTCCCTCCGCAGATGCGCACTTAATGTCTGAGCTACATACATTAGACCGTTCCATTTTGTTCCAGAAACTGTTCTGTGTTACAAATATACAGAGGGGGTCCAAAAAAAAAATGTATCCACTGTTTTGCAAGTCCATAACTTGCAAACTAAATTGTCTCATTTTTGGTAGTGTTATAGTGTTGTAGTTCCGGCAATCGCGCCATACAAGCGTTGTATATGGGCTTATCTCGACGAAAATCTACCAGGAAGATGGATAGGCCGTAGAGGTGCTGTAGTGTAGAGTATCCACCAGGTGTTCCCCAGACTTAACTCCTCTGGACTTTTACCTGCGGGGAACACTAAAGGACGTCGTTTATCGACGACAAAAGCCCAGCAGCACATTGGATGAACTTCGAGAATCCATCGTACATATTAATGTGCAAATATCCAACTGAGCAATGATGGTGACCATTTAAGTTGGACACTTTAAGCTACACTTTCACCAAAAATGAGACAACTCCGTCAATCAGTTTGCAAGTTATGGACTGTTAAGCAGTGAATAATAATTTTTTTGGACCCCTCTCTGTATAGTATTGAATTCAAGTGGAAATCCGCATATATAATGAAAGCGAATTTTAATTTGAAAGGTTTCAGTTTTCTATTTTCATTGGAAAAATAGAGACCGGTGGAGACCTACGCATCGTACGTGTCGTAGGAAGCGTGGAATATGAGGAGGAGGAGGAGAAGGAGGAGGAGGATACGGTCGAGGAGAGGATGGTAACGATGCAAGCCGCCTGCTAAAAACTGGGTTATAGGTAAGTGGGTCTGGGGCCCTCCTCTACCTCCACTCTCTACCACCACCCCCTCCAACATCCCTCTCTCTCTCTCTCTCTCTCTCTGCTTCTCCCTCGGCCATTATCATTATCATGGACCTGCCCTATCATCACTTTCTAATGACGCACACTTGACTAGTGAAACTCTCCCCGGGACCGTCATCTTCCCCCCCATTCTGGACCCTAGAGACTCCTCCAGTCACGGGCCTATCGTTTTTTCTCCACCTCCCGGACGTCACGACACGACGAGTGCTCGGGGCTCGGACGAAAAAAAATTTACCTGCCGAGCCAGCGTAAACCTGTAGACGTGCACAAGTAAAAACGTTCGTTACGTGTATAACAGAAACAGCAGTCACTGAAATGTAGTGAACGGGAAAAACATTTGTCAGACCGAGAACTAAGAGAGAGAGGTTTAAGTTTTAAGACAGAATGACTATACTATATACTATACGAAGTCCGGAATGGTGCTACAAGAGAGCTTTCACTAAATAGCAGAGTAAAAGAAAAAAAAAAAACTCGGAAACTGTAGAGCTTACGCCACCGCGAATGAACTTCACGCGCGACCCAACAACCTCCATTTATTAATAATACGAGTCAGTAAATCGGTAACCGCCGGCGCTGTTTATGGCAACCGGATAATGTGGGCATATCGGCCGTGCTCTCTGAAATATAAAATATATGTCAGGGAACCGTGTCAGAGCTCGGTCGGGTCGCTCGCCCAATCACGCCCCACCGCGGGTGAAAGTGGGATGATGTTAGCCGCCTCATTTTTTTTGTCAACTCTCAAATAAAATCCAAAACACTTTGGAACAACTTTGTTCGGGGGGTGGGGGGTGGCATTCAATAAACAACAGTTGTGCTACTACTACAGGACGGACCACTTCAGGGATCACATGTGCTGTACTCGCCCCTCCTCTCGTTCTCTTCTATCGCTATTCGCCCGAACAAGAACTCCGGGTGGCCCACCCGAGACCTATCGCCATTACGAAAGAATATGAAAAATAGTGTCGGAAAAAAAATTAATATACCACTATTTCCGCGACAGAAAACTATCGCTTTACTATTCACAAATTGATAATTCGAACTCTTTCATCGTAATTACGTCGTCGGCACTGTCCTGACGTCTATTTCAATCTATCTTGGGCTCCACCCGGACAAACGACTCACGTGGAATCCGCACACCCGACTCAAAAGAATCGACTTAAACAGAAAATTTGGACTCTTAAGACCATTACTAAAACGGACATTGAAATTGACTTTAAGCAACAAACTGGCAATTACAAAGCAATATTCAAACCGACACGGACATACGGTATTGAGCTGGGGTTCCACCGACATCAACAGTCCTTCGCACCATCCTTAATGCTCCCCGGTATGTTTCTAACCACACAATCCACCATGACCTCAACATATACCGACCGTCGACGAAGTCGCAAAATCCCGGTTCCCGAATTTCCACTCCCGCCTTTCTCCTCATCCCAATCCACCCATCCACTATCCCCGCCACGACGGCTTAAACGCCACCGGCCCAGAGATCACTGGCAGTAGTTGAATCGTGTCAAAAGCGTGTTTCTTTATCGAAACAAACACGTGAAAAATATACACGTATCGATTGCACCTATGACTGTAAAAGTTGATTGCGCAAAATAAAAAAGTTAAAAAAATATCGTAATTAAAATCGTTCTACCCGATAATATATCTGCGAATCGGTAAATACGAAATAGGAAAGGGACATAAATCTGGGCAAAATAAAAACAACTCTTATTTCCTGTTACATTCTCGACAGGCGAGGACGATTCCTCCGGCGGAGCGGCAGACAGATTGTATAGATTGTTTACTCCCTCCACCCGGTTGGTATTCGGAGATAAAAAGAAAAATCTTTACAAAGTACGAGCCAACAGCAATAACCGATATCCGTGGCGGACGCGGGCCGACTCCTTGGCAGGGCACAAAGCTAGCTAAACCCCTCTACTTGGACGCGGGCGAACAGAATGCGAAAGTAAGAGTGTACCCAATTGGGGATTAAATGGGAGAGCGCGGTTCAAAAACAGGCCAACCCCAAAGAAGGGGAGAGAGACTGGAGCCGGATTTTCGCGGCCACGGAAAATTCCAAGGGCGGCCCCCGTACAAGACCGACTGAAAACCCCCCCCCCCCCATCCACCCCAAAATACAGCCGAATTCCGAAAACGGCGATTTCTAAACATATTCCTACTTTTCCGATTCCGCCCCGCCAGACAAAACGGCCCCTAAGAAAAACTTTATCGGTATTCTCCGCCCGGGGTCGGGAATTAATAAAACAACTGCGCTGATACAATTCGGAAGAAATAAATTTTTTGGGGGTTCGGCAATAAATATTCGACCTACAGCCGAGATTAATTCATCGGCTACTACTCGACTATAAATCAGTATGAAGAGGCGAAGAAAGCATTTGTCGCAACGTTCGCTTTTCTGTTTTCGAAGTATTTCGGGTTCAGGGAATTAAGAAAACGTGTATTTTTGCATATTTGTTCTGCGGTTAAACAGTTTCATTTAAGTTTCACCAGCTTGAAATAGCATATTTTTTGCGTCTTATACCAGACCGTTTTCAAGAGTACTTCAGCAGCATTCTGTTGGAATTTTCGACACCTTATCATTTTGCCAATAGAAATTGATTGTTAACGATAAATTATGGCCAACAAGAAATGGATGGAAGAGAAATTACGCCCGTTTATTCCCCCCCCCCCCTCCCCATTTCCCACTGAAATATTCACCGCGTCCACCATCCGTCGCAGTACGTCCAACTACAATTCCCCCACCCCCAATTTCCAAGTTGTGCGCAACAGAAATTATCCGGCGATGACTGTGAAACGGGACGTATCGAAATGTGGAACGAAAACAATTGTCAACAGAGGAAATACTTTCTCTCGCGTGTCGTGAAAGTCGAGGCAGAACAAAAAGTCCCGGACAAAACTTCCTCGTCGTGACCGACATCGGTATCGGGCGCGATCGCTTCAACAGAATTAAACAATGTACAGTTACACACACAGCTACTGACTCATTCCCAACTGGTATCGAACCCCCCCACCCCCCCGACAAATGACTCACCGCAGAAACAATAATGCAATTTAAAGGAAAATTCTCTCGATAACAATGGACTCTCGTTGAGTTATCATACTCGGTAACGCTTCCATAGAATCTTGATGCACGCTCGCGCTTCGTAAAAAAGAGAAATTCAAACAGATATTGCCAATGAAACGACAAAAAAATCGTAGATCTCATGAAATGGCTGAAAGGAAGCAAACAATTTTTTTTCTGGAATACTAAACAAAATTCTCTATATATACACTACCATCATAATAAATTGAAGCTCTTTTGATTGTAGTATTCTATTGTTCAATTAATGGTTTTCGTTGTTTTTAGCTTTATTTCGTTTATTTATTCTAGGTTTGTTTAGGTCGGTAAGTGGTAGGGCTGACAGCTCGAGGCCCGCCAACCCTTCTGCGGTTCGGGACCCTTCTCAGGGAGAAGTGTCCGGGGTCTACTAACTTCCGCATGAACATATGTGCGTTCGTTGTCGGGGCCATCGATTTACGTTGGCAGTTCAACGTTGATGGGGGATCGCGAGAAGACGATGGATGGAGCACAAAATACGCGTCCACGAAATCATTATTATCTTCCGCCAGTCTTCTAACGGTGGGGGGGGGGCTCAGTCGTGATGATGACGAGTGCTCCAATAAAGAAAAAAAAGAAGCGAATACGGCAAGTTGGGAAGAAATGAGCGTGAGACAGGTCAAAATAAGAATTCACAATAATATTACCGCCGGCGTCCGGTTACCGGGACGGTTGAAATCAACTCCCGTAATACAAAATAAGACAGAGAGAGAGAGAGACCCCCTTAGAGGGCCTGGCCAAAGGTAAGTGACCCCTCCACCCCCTCCCTTAGGCCGCGCCGCCGGGAAAATTAATATATACACCGAGATTCTGATAAAATTACAACCGTCCGACCGCAAGTCTGGCGAGGGTTTTTTTTTTTAGCGTGGAGGGTCGACAACCGGCCAAGCAAATTACGCCGTCGGTGGGGCGCGAAATCCTCCTACTCGGGGGCCAACCCACGCCGTCCCCAGAGCACCTACCATACCAAATACCGCCCCGCACAACCGTTTCCTGCTACCGTCCTCAGCTGGTTCGGACCGAGGTAGTTAGTTGGTAGCATTTAACTTTTAGCTTCACATTACAAGAGACTCGAACGTGCAGAAACGGAAACGACGTTAAAAATACCAACAAAGAATCACTGACAACATAACTATTGCTTAAGAAGAAATTTATTATTTACAACTGTATTTCGTACAACAGATCCATCGAGCCATGTAACTCCTGCAGAATACGATCCTTGCAATCCACAATACTAGCACGGAATCCACGTACGACGTACCAAATTCCTACTCATCGACAACAGATCAGTAACAATTACTTGGAAGGAATACAATCGTGACAATCCATAATCGTTCGTAAAATCGTCAACGACCAACTTTAAGTATCCAACCGAACGATACGTTACGATTTGAAAGCCCCGGTTAGGCGGAAATGGCCACAATCCATCCATGGGTGGACTCCCCATCAAAAGTATATTCGAGCTATCAAAACGCACTTCTCGCTAAGTGCAATTAAAAAAAATTGTAGTCGTGACTTAAAATGAAAAGAAAAGAAGAAGTTTCACATTAAACAGCGAGGTTAAATCGATTACTAACACCGATCCAAGTTGGCCGCACACACTGATAAGACAATACTGAAGTGCAGCAAATAGGTTTTCCTGTTATGCCACTTATTATTTATTCGTGATATATTATAAAACAAAACAAGAATTTCTATCCTAGTATGAATAGTCAGTCGGCTGTTTCACAATTCCCACTAGGCGGAGCACAAAATTCCTCCCATAGAAAACTGGAAATCTATTGTAAGGAAATAGCTAATAATTCTGGCGATTATTCGAAATCGTTTTCTGTCGTGATAACAACACATCCTCCGACGGCACGGAAGCAATTATCATAATGTCAATTTATTGCTAGCGCTCTTTTCAATTACCACCCCCCCCCCCACCCCGGTTCTCTCCCCTTTCGCATATTTCATTACTAATGCATGTGACCATTGTGTTCTCTAACGCGCACTTCCGACCGACCACGTAGCCGTATCAAACGTTGAAATCTGTAATACGGAAACGCTCCGCTTACAGGTAACTCACCGGGGAATACCTAACGCGCAATTCACTATTTTCGTCCTCATTTAAACTGTAATCTCACGGAAATAATAAAATACTGCCAACGAGTTTATGTCCCTACTTAATTAGAACAGTAATAATTAAAAGAAAAATGAATTTACAAATATGAAATTGGTATCGTGACTATCGAAATAGCCTCCTGTTTTCGTACATCCCTAATTCCCACTACAAATTAAAAAATGCCATGTCATTGAACTGTTACATTACGTAAAGACGGGACAATATAATGCTGTTGAATTTTTTTAACATTAAACTGCGACAGAATCTGTATATAATTTGTCAATAACAAATAAAGTGCTGGAACTTCGCGTTAAAACAATTAAGGACGACACTTACATTAACGGGGCGTACAAGAACCAACATGGAATATAGTACTTTAATAGAAATACGCGAATCCGACAAATTCTGTTCACAAAGTCCGACAATCTGCGCTAGTTGTTCGGGGGTGGGGGGGGGGAAGGGGGGGGTGGTTCTCTCCTCCCTAAACTTCCCCAAGTTCTCCATTCTCCAAGTTACGACTCAAAACTAATTAAATTCTGTCGCCTCAAAGTATAACACCTCGTATCACTCACCTGAGCAATATTCCCTTCAAGATATGACAAACACGCGATTATAAATAGGCCGACACAAACAATTTCGTGTCTACGAAAATCATTGCACACAACCGAAAAATGCACAGAATTAGAAATAATAAGAACGTATAAAAATCAAATATAAAGAAGCGATAAATAAAAAAAAAAATAATTTCCCGAGCAAGACAAAATTTATAGAGCTAGAAGATAAAGATAGCATCCCCGAAAGAGTGTAGACAATAAAGAGAGGAGTTTTGGAGACAATAAAAGACAATTCTATTAACGAAAACACCTAAACAATAACCACGTCCATAAAGAAACCTCACGAGGATCGGTCCTCCGTTCTAGGACAAACCGATTTTTTTTAACTATTTTGTGTGGTTAGAAACATACCCGGAGGGGAGCATTAAGGACGGTGCGAAGGACTTTCGATCGGAATCTCTGGATGCGAGCGAGCTGTCGGATGTCTCCTGGTGGAACCCAGCATAGCTCTATACCGTATGTCAGTGTCGGTTTGAGTATCGCTTTGTATATTTGTTAATTTGTTACTTAAGGTCAATTTCGATGTCCGTTTTAGTAATGGTGTCCACGTGAGTCGTTTGTCGAAGTGGAGCTCAAGATAGGGAATCTGCTGTTGGGAGGACAAACCGAAGCATACTCTTATCGCTAGTCGTCTCGAATAGGTCCGACAAAATAAAATCTGGACTATAACCCGCAAATTTAAGGTTTCAAGAACTAGAAAACCGTCCACCGTGCCTGGTTACTAAAAGAAGGGCTCTGACGACGGTGCTCGCTAATCCGGTCGTATATTCTGGTCCACGTTCGGTGGGACACCTGTCGGCTACATGGGGCCCCCATTCCTCCTGGGCCGCTGTTCACCCCCGAGGTAATGATTTACAGCTGCTACGGCCGCCGCTTGTCAAATCTTCAAAGGCCTACCAACATCATAATGATGACGGGTCGCTCCGACCCCCGGGGGCAAGGGCCGCCTGCTGCTGCAGTTCGCACGGGCGACAAAAACAACAGGATGCGATTGACGACTAACGGTCCCGGCGAATTTACACCACTTTCTGCACAGTCCAACTGAAGAGAATTCTCCAGTCTAACGAAGCAATGCTAAATGGCGGCCGTTCGATATACACTCCAAGTTTTGACCAAATTAATCTCTCTTTATACCCGGGGAGTCTAATATCACTACCAGTTCGCAATTCAAATTTCCGGCGAATGATGTTTGCGCCATTTTTTTTTTTAACGAGATACTTATTATTGGAACCGTTATTTTTACGGGACAATTAATAATGTTTATTCGACGAGTTTCGGAGTATCATTTTATTTTCCCTTTACTTTAAAATAAATTGTCGAAGCGAATACATATTTACTGTTGTTAACACTGATTATCAACCCTTTGCACTCGGGACCATTCTCTGGTCGGCCGATGTCACTGTCACTTCTATAGTTTTCGTCTAGATTTAGTCTTTCTAACGTATCCCTGTATAAACGTCTATCCGGAGCTCATCTTCACTACTACTTGTATCATGAGACTCAATCCTGTTTGAACGTTTTGCCATTGTTCTAATAAAAAAAAAAAATTAATAAATCCGCGGGTCGAAAATTTCTAATTGTTATTACTAGATCTGTTACAAAATGATATTTACCGAAAGAATTTATTTATTTATACCGCTCGACGCTTCAAACCGTACTGAGCTCAGCTTTGAAACTCAAAACTGGCCGACATCTCTTCCATATATCTTAGTGATTTCACTATATTTCGATTCGATGTCTCGCGCCACATTTCGAGAGAAAAAACGTCGGGCAAAACGTGCGCGTCACAAAAAGTTGCGCGGAAATAACTTAATTCCCCGTAATCGCTAATAAATTTTAATGTCCCCTCAGAGGGGCGACGTCGGAGTGCAAAGGGTTAGAGTGTACAGTGCGCACCGAATATCTGGCAGTGAAATGAATTCCGTTATGAAAATTGAAACTAGGTTTACCGAATTTAAAGGCGGGAGGGAAATACATTTTTTCGGATTAAATTTAATCTAATCCTATAAGAAGTCGGGTCCGGAGACTAAACGAGCCGGTATTATAGGTTGCCGGGGGGGACGTAAATGGAAGACTCCTACTGGCGGGAGAGAGAAGCCCCGCGGTTCATTAGGAACATACATCAATTACCGGGTTGGAAATAGCCGCGTGCCAGAGGGGATACCCTAAGGCCCGCTCTTGACACAGCTCGGGGGTGGAGGAGGAGGAGGAGCAGGATGAGGAGACGCGTGTCCTTCGTTACCGCAGAGAGAAGTGAACACTAATCCTCCCGCGTTAATCGGTTATAAAGCCGACGCACAATGATTTACGACCTCGGGCCCCCGGGGGCCTCACTCCCTCCCACTGTAATCGCATCATTCTCTCATAGCCGTCCTTTACACAGAACAAGAAATAGACGGGGGGGCGGGGGGCGGTCCCTCCTCCTGCTCCTCCTCCTCATCCTCCTCCTCCCGGCAGGAACGAGGTTGCCAGATGAGAAAAAGAAGAGCGAGAAAATTATCTTTGTGTCCTTCTTGTTGGGGGAAGAATTCACTCGCCGGGGGAGCTACACTGGGATTACTATTATACGCCCACCCACTCTATGATAAATTAAAAAAAAAAAAATAAACTAAAATACGACATATATTATTTAAAATCTCCAGTCACCGTCCAAGACCAGAGATAAACAGGCGATTAAGGTCGTTATGAGAAAAATACGATTGTTAAAGTAAGTTAATGATCTAGTAAGTTAACGTTTTTAAATATACATGTATGTATGTACATAGCGAGAGAGAGATATTAAATCCGTCAAAGAGATGCGGCAAGATATATCTTTTCATATTTGAATAACCCAAAACTGACTTGGCAGCTACAAACAATTTCGTATATCGGTTATATTTGGCTAATTTGCCGACACGTTCATTTTAAATTATACAAGTCGTTATAATATATATTTTCTTTCTTTAATTCTGTTCAACCGGACTGAAATAATGGGAACAACGGAAGAGTCGCCGCTATAGCGCCTATATCAACCTATATAGAGTATATGTAATTATACCTTACGCCCCGAAGAATAATTTACAAAGCGTATTCATCATTCACAGCATTCGCTTTCCCAACTGGCGGTGGGCAAAAAAATCCCCTACTGGAAACGCACAAAGAACGGACAGCCAGTTTTAAATACCTTCGTTAAACCGCTTTTTCCGTTTGTGAAACGTCCGCAGCATCGGACCGAGATCGCTCATGTCGTCGCTGTTGTAAAGGAACGAAAAGAGGAAAAGTGTAACCAACCCCTATTGACCACGCACGCACACGAAACCCCGGTTGCTGGAGCCCGACCTGAACTTAATACGAATAGAAACTAATTTAACCCATATTTAGCGCGTTATATTTTTTTGGAAATATAACGCTTTTAAACTCCCCTTCATTTCCTCTAACCTTTAATTTTCTACGAAAATAATGTTAACAAACCTTAGTAAAAAAAATGACCGGGGCCGGCACACAATGCTGTTAGATTCAAAATCGGTTAACTCGTTCGCTACCAACCGTCACATATATGTGACACAGCTTTTTGCACAATTTACAAAGGCACGTTTGTGAAACATGTCGAGTTTTGAACAAAATTGTTAAGTTCTAAAAGTCCTGTGTGCCGAAAAGGTCCGCTCTCGCATTAGATTATTTAGGGTCTTTATAACAGTTGAATGGGTCGTTTTAGCAGGGTTAGTGAAATTTAACTGGCAATAAGTTAAATTTAAAAAGGAAAAGATTTTGCGAAGCAAAATTATTAAAAAGTGTTACGTAGTAAGTAGCTAGATATAAGCGAGCTATAAAAATTATTATTACATTTAATATTTTTTAACAGAAACATATCTATCAACAAAATGGCGAATTTTGGTCAAATAAAATGAATTTCGTATCGATAAATTGTATTTATATTTTTTTGTCTTATAATCAATTTCTTCTAATTGAATGTGACACGTGGGTTACAGCGTTTAGTTTTTATCTCTAGGCCGGCGTCACATATTTGTGTGTCAGTTTAAAAGAATACTTATTTTACTTTTTAGACCGTTCTAAATAGACACGCTGAAAATCTATTCAAATTGATTTCATATAATCGCGAAAAAAATCTTGGGCTACGGTGGATGTTTTCTCCAGACGACACTCTTGTTAGCCAACCGGCGGTTAATCAACTGAGAAAGGAATCTCGGGGGTGATACGTAGTAATTTGATTATCAAATTTGCAGACGGGTCAATTAACCGGCACCTAGCTACCGGGGTCAGCTCATTAGCCTAATTAGCGGTCGGATGATACTCTCCCCCGGCGGGGGGGGGCACAGATCGGCTACAATGACGACCGGAACCGGTTTACCCCTGGCTAGAATTTCCCCAACGCTAAGACAACGCGAAACCGGTGGTCCGTCTGGGAATTCCGTAACGAATCTTCTAATCGCCGATTAGGACGTTCGAAATTAGTGGAGAGAAATTCAAACTTTTTCAAACGACTTCAGAACAAATCTGAACGCGTCTAATTTGATTTAACGGCGCTCGAACCCTTCCTAATAATTCGACGTATACTTTATCTCCACTCAGAGGAGACGGTGGCCCACAAACCCTAATTTAAACCGGAGGACGGTTTCGTTACACTTCCGAAACTCTCCCACCCCCACCGGTGAATCTTCGCTGTTTTCCCACCGCTACAAAATGTTGAGTGGGAGCGATCGTTGTTCCACAACAATGCCGAAGAAGGCTATAATGTAGAGCGGGGGGAGTTTTATTTCCCAATTCGACCGGCATATTCCAAATTTATATTCGGAGCGGTTTTCTAGGGTATATCTCGTAACTCTGCGGCACAATGTGGTGGCCCCTGTCCAATTCTGCCGGCGTGTCGATACGCGCTATCTGATCGTCCCGATTAAGCCCCGTTTAACGACGCCGCGGACGCTACTACTACTACTACTACTACTCCGGTTGTACGTGACAAAAGTGACTAACCCGAGGCATCATCGCACGCTTCTGTTATCCTCCCCCGGCCTCAAATACTCATTAGCCTTATTGAAATGTACTCCCCGAAGATTATAAGTCACGAACACTGCAATATCAAATTAGCTGCCTTTCATTGTGCATTGCTTGTCGACGCATTGTGTCAATTTTGCAATAAGGCCTATTATTGTTATACTAATTTTATATATTATTTCAGAATTCTTATGAGGCCAACAAAGAGGTGATTCATCGCCTATATCCTTCACTATACGATTTCAGGCGGTTTCGCTAACGTTTGGCATTATTTAAAAATGACGCCAGCGACGCATTATTCAAACGGGGGGGTTATTGATGCAGATTTCAGTATTTGCATTAGAGAAAAAAAAAAGGTTCCCTCAACATCCTGATACCTTCCTTGCTTCCTATGCAGACGACAAAGCTGTACACTCTACAAACTCAGATCCTTAGTTAGCATCACATTCGCTGCAAAATCACCTCTCCCTCGTAGAAAACCGGTCAAGGAAATGGAGGATTATGTTCAATTGCCAAAAAAAGTCTTCAAGGAACTTGTCCTCCCGTTTTCCTGAACCGGTCCCAACTTCCTATTGAAAATCGAGTGCGGTACTTGGGACTTAGACAGAAGATTGACATGTGGAACCCGCGTACAAGACTGAAACGTACAGAAACGAAACGACGCTACAAATTACTACTAAGACTCCTCTCTCGAACAAATTATTAATTTACAACCGAGTACTGAAACCTATCTGGGCCTACGGAATCGAACTGTGGGGATCCACCGAGCCGTCTAACTCTTATAGACTCCCAATCCTTGCAATCCCCGTAATACTTCGAAAAATTACCAACGCCCCAGCGTATGTCTCTAACAGAATAATTCACAATGACCTAAAAGTCCCATTCGTTCGTGAATTAGCAGCTTCCCGGTATAAATCCTTCCGTTCCAAATTATCCCTTCGTTCCGATCCATTAATTGGACAACTTTGCTCGCTTCTCACCTTCCTGAAAATCCCGTCCTAAAGCGGAGATGGCCACGCGATTTCCTTACGACCCGAGAGAATAAGGCCATCAGCGGGAGTACCATCATTGGGTGGCTTCTGCTTCAAGAGTTAGAGCACTGTCACTAGATACAATCTAAAAAAAATTGTAGTTGCGACTATACCAATAAATGAAAAAAAACGTGGATTTGAGGTACAAGTGGGGACTGCAAATTTCAACCGGATTTTCCCCCCTGCCCCCGACACGAAAGTGCACGTTCGAAATTCTACTCCTCGATAAAATTCCGAACAACAGTTTGGAGATACGTTGCTATGGGCGCCGATGGATGATATGATTGTACATGCGCATCGAAAGCGCATACTCTGAGCAAAAGCGACTCTCACACGTTGCATCACGTGCAACGAGGGGGGGGTGGGGGGGGGGGAGTAAATATCCAGAATTTAGAAACGTCTAGCGACGTACTCCTTTTACCGGCGGCCAACCGAACCACGACCGGGCGTAGAGAGTTGTTGTCGGTAGGGAATGAGAGAAAAAAAAAAAAAACTGTTGGCCTCTTCCTCTGCTCGTGCTGGCATTGATGTAAAGAACTGGACCGCACGCTTTACAACCTCTATAGAATGAAGTGATCTCTCTCCCTTACAACATCTCTTTCTCTCGTCTCGTTCTTTTTTCTCCCCCCCCGCCCACTTCCTTCGTCATTCAAGGTTCTTGTACACGAAACTGATGTACCATACAGCTCCCCCCACCCCCATTACAAGACTACTGCCTCGGCACAATGGCACAATGCCGTCCCACAAACACCGATTTATTATTGTTCGATCGATACTGACTGAAACTGCGTTTGTAGGGGGTGAGGGGTGGGCAGGAAAAGTTCGAAATAAGCCCTTTCGTTTTCTAACAAAAAGCTCAGATTCCAAATTTAGCCTCCACTTTCGACGATAACAATACATACGTCTCGCAATGGGTAGACTTAACTCTACCTTTGTCAATACTCGAATTATTAAAATATTCTCATATTTCCGCTATACTAGCAACGTGCGGCCACCTATTACTTAAACAGAAGGAAATTGTATTCCTTCCACGAATCAAAAATGATCCTATCACCATTTTCATGGATTACCTTTCTAGCTATGGACATATAGGCGCCATATAATGAATCTACACATTATATTTCGGTACTTAAAATGAAGTAAATAATGAAAAATAAATGTTTTTCTACCAATTTACTTTGTACCGGACATGCGACAGACCTATAGACGATATCGGCGAAATGTTACTACAAGACGGAGCCGTAAACCCCATTCCAAAACATCGTCACGTTAAAGGAGAACGATCACGGCCGGACCAACCAACTTTCTCCAACCAATTCCATCCAACCAACTCGGGCAAGTCATTAAAATTTGTTTTTGGCAAAAAAAAAAAATGATTGCTCGTAAAACAATTCCATCTTTGAAAGTATCAGTCAGTACATCCATATGTAATACGTACTATTACACGAAAATATTATCAATTGACGATTGATAACGTTTATATTTGTTAATGAAGAGACAGACATGTCGTGCCAAAGTCGCGATAATACGAAGGACGGTGTAATTACTAAATGTACTATCTACTATTAACAACCTCGTACCGGTACAATAAACAACGTTTGTGGCATTTGTGTACCGGCTTAAAGGACTCGAATAGGCGACCTATTTAAACAACATAGGGAACAAACAGAGGGTCGAATTCACAAACACCACCAATAAAACTTTATGTTCCTAAACTTGAATTGCGCCAGTATAATACTTCTCTATGGCCATTGTGTACTTAGTTTGTCTAGTTATATTTGTCATATTCTATCATTGTCTTCTTTAACATTTTCTATTATTTGTACTAGTGTGTAGATTTGTATTGTTTCAATATTTCAATGGATGTTATTACTATTGTCGTCTATTAGACGCCGAGAGGGACAATTCATAAAGATAATTCTGTAATTTCACGGATGGGCCGGCGCTACTCCATTACTGACTTGTTCATTCTACTTCATTTCATATAACCAGTAAGAATACTAATGCCCGTCTTAAAATTACTATACACAACTTCGTATTACTGTTCATGAAATTATTAGGAAAGGATATCCGAGTTAACCGGATCTCATGCAAAAATCCGATGAAAAGTCCCAAAAAGTGAAATAAAAAGTGGCGCTAATGTGCCGCCAATCGAGTGCGATACGATTCCAAATAAATTAATGCCGCGATTAGAACTCAACTCGAGGAAAACATTCGGGCAAAGGAGGAGGAGGAGGAGGAGGAGGAGGAGGAGGAGGAGGAGGCGAAAGTAGAGAGCTGTGCCGAGACCGCTGCCAAAACCGGGCCCCAAATCCCTTCTATTCACAAACCCGATACAAACAGCACGTTTCCTGAATTGTTAACAGATTCCCGAATAACTTAAAAGTGCAACTTTCTCCTCTTCTGACGGTAGGGCAACTTAGAAAAAAAAACACACGGTTCACTGTAGATGGGAATACGGGGAATTTAATAAAAGCGTACCATTTTCAATTCAGCAAGCAGATAATTAATTCTCGCTCCGAGCCGCCCACGTAAAGGTATTGTGCAGGAATTGCTTAGTTTAAAATGCGCAGAAATTTCCCATTTTGAAATTCATAAATCGGTCGGTTCAATACAAACGTGACTGTTCAGGAGGATATATAGTGCACTGTACCCAGCGACAATTTTGCAAAGGGAAGGTAATTCT
Source organism: Lethocerus indicus (assembly GCA_019843655.1). Taxonomy (NCBI): domain Eukaryota; kingdom Metazoa; phylum Arthropoda; class Insecta; order Hemiptera; family Belostomatidae; genus Lethocerus; species Lethocerus indicus. Next base: position 1,115,077 of record JACDQD010000007.1, on the reverse strand, counting down.
GGGCAGAAACGCCAGATGTTGTGCATCAATTTCTCTCTTATCAGTCGACACACAGAGATATCAGAGAAATGGGAACGCGTTTCACGACAAGACCTCTAATTCCGATATTCGGTTCGTATAAAAAATAGGAAAAAAGATGCGGGACGGCGGCGGCGTCCGAAACACGAAAACATCCGAAATATTTAATCATTCAATTCCATTCTGTGGAGGCGCTCACGCACCCCGCCTATTGGCAGGGTCGCAACAACAGAGGAAAGGGCCGAAACATCGGGCGATAACAATTTCCAAACAATTTCACCTATACCGAGAACCAGGAGGGAGGCGGACCCTTTACCGCGGGGTAACGGCAATAAGCGAGTTACTTCGAGTCCGAATCCCGTTAAACCCTTTGATGTCGGAGGGCAACCACCCCCGCCCCCGGTATTAGTTTAATGGCGCTAACCCTGCAGCTCGGCCCCTCCCCTTCATTTCCTTCTCGGTACGGCCTCGATATCTCCTCAATTAACAGAACAGAGCGAGTCACAGAAATTCAAGTGAAAACCGTAATATGGATTCGCCGATGTAACTCCCGTTCGGAGGCAAAGGTTCGAGGAATTGTCGTGTGTCCAAAACCTTTGACAGTTTTTCAATCATCTCATTCTAGGGCCGCGTTTATCCGAAATTAAATCTTGCCCTTACGTAATATCTAACCTTTATTTACCGACAGTCGTAATCCGAATTGTCCCCCACTTAGTGCGGCGGTCCCAAATAATTCGTACCGACTAAAAACGAGAAACAGCATTTAAGTGTTGCACCCGAGGTCGGTGTGCGGCAAAACTAAGAGCCAAACCGCAACTGCATTACCGCTACTGCAACGTTAGTGGTAACAGAAATCGTAGTTGCCGATCGCTAATACGCGACTAATTTAATAACGGCTGTAATAAACGTTTGGTTGACAAAAAAGAAATTAGTTCCAATTACAACTAACAGCAGAATTACTAACCTCGAGTTAAGTGCGAAAACAGTAGCAACGAGATTGTGGACGGATATTGAGAAGAGATTAAAAAATGGACAGAAAACCTTAGTCGCCTTTCCGAATGTTAAAATTTCTTGACAGAAACACAGATTTCTGCAGTTTTCACGGCCGAAAAATCACGAATATTAATCTGACAACTCCCAACTCGCCGTTCCGATCTTATAATGGACCAACTTTCAGCTGAAAACTTAGTGGCGAAAAATGGAAAGAGTGATGATATTTTAGGGTGTTTCCAATTAACAGGAAGACAATGTCGATAATTGGACACACCGATTCTAAGGTGCGAATCCTATACAGCAATTCGATATAATATTTACGGACTGTGACTATTCAAAAGACAGAAAACACAAATCATTAGTATAACATCTTGAGAGACTCGTTACAGTTTAATGAGAAAACGTCAGTAGAACAATCTTCCTACACATTCCGGGAAATTACTTAAACACTATTTGAACGACAGATTTCGCCTTAACTCTCTCAAATTTGGCACTGTACGGACAATCCAGTTTTTTTTGTTATATTTATATATAGATTGGGGATCGGCCTTCGTCAATCCAGTTTCGACTAATTTCGCTACGGACCGCAAAAGCTTCTTCTTTATCCGGCACACTGTTTAAAACGGGCCAAACGCGTTATGTTATCAGCTTCCCCACCCCAACCCCCTAAATGTCGTAAAGTCAAACTGTTATCGACTGCAACTTCCCGTCGTTGTTACCGTACAACGACGAAACGCGCTGCCGTTTCAATATCGTCCGCGGTGGACACGAAACTGAAATAAAAATTTTTACTGCGTCCACAAATGGACGAGGCACAAATATATCATATTTTGCGAGAGGACATTTCGCTGTCCATCCTACTCTGCTTTCCCACATCCGGGTTCCGTTAATAAAGTCGATAGCGTTATTTAACACCCGTTAAATACCAATTTTTGCGGTCTGCGAGGGGTTGGAATAGCGTAGGTTTGCGGTGTTGTTTCTTCTGTCTCCTCTCGCCGGTTTCGGCCGCTCGCCATCTTCAGTAACTGTTGGCACTTTGGATGTTTTTCGCGGGGCATCCTCACTGCACTGTACAAGTGACACAGTGACAGTGCAGTGAGAATGCCCCCTGAAAAACATCCAAAGTGCCAAGTCACTAATAGCGCTACTGAAGATGGCGAGCGGCCGAAACCGGTCTAGCGAAAGACCACCGAACCGCAGAGCGAGAGGAGACAGAGACGCCACGAACCGGCGTTATTTAAACCACCGTTTACAGGTAACGATATTAAGGTCGACGGTGGGGGTTGGGGGGCGGTTGATAGACAATAAAGGGCGGAGACGGAGGACACCCGGGGTAACGGGAGAAGGACAGAAATGCGTCATCCTCACCACGCCACGTTGCCAAGCAACCCCCCAAATAAACATGTCAAACCGCCCCTCGCTATAAACTGCCTGTTCACATTCAAAACCAACTGGTGTCTTCAGATTATATAAGCCTGTCTCGAGAAAAGAAATAAAGTCCCTTCTGAAATATAATCGTCATTTGTAATCTGACTCCCAGTCGCTCTGAACGCAATTTGGAAGACCTAAACTCCTTTTTAATAATAGTGCGTTAATTGTATTGGATGCAAAAATGACACTTGCATGTCACATTAAAATATGCGGTAACAGAAAAGGTTTCCATAATAAATTTCTAGTTTCAATAATACTGCTCATTTATAATTAATTTTTAATTAATGCGAATGTTAGCTAATTTTAAGGATAAGGAAACCAAAAAGTAATGAATTACAAATACAAATATAAAATAATAAAAATTAGATCAATAATAATTCATTGCTCATGTACATTCCTTGGATCCTTAGCTTCATTTCTGAGAAAGTGTGTGTGTACATGTATATATATATATATATATATATATATATATATATATATATATATATATATATATAGATAGATAGATATAGATAGATAGATATCTGTTCCAAGATGGTAATAGCACATTGTAAGGGTTGGTTCCTACTGTGTCTACTATTTAAAAATTGAAATTTGAACAACCCTGAGTCAGAAGACTGTGTTCAACATAAATTTAATTACAGACTTCATTCAAAGTAAATAATTTTTTTCAGCAGTAATATTTATATAACCCCCAAACACACAATTAACAATAAGAATGTTATTCCTAGCGATATCCACATAAGGGAGGCTATGACATAACAGAAACTCAATTTTAATTTTTCAAATTACTTCCTGCCCGGTTACAACAGAAAGAATTATGAAAAAACCAAGACCACACAACTAATTCTGTTTTTCCTGTGTCAAAAATACATTTACTCTCGGTCTAAAGCATGTCCTCAAACTAAATTCATAAATGATTCACTATTCCATAGAATTCTGATGAGCCAGAATTATTAGAAGATTTAGAGTGCACAAAAACCAGTTTCAGCCTTATTTTTAAGAACACCAATCAATTTTTCCCACTCATTTAAAGGCATAAGTTAAAATTATAGGATATAGAAAAATATTTCAATTGCTCCTAAATCAACCTATATCCTGACAAGCAAAAGATGTTAACATTGAATATATTGATTATGCTTGCAATCAAAAATCAAAAATTGCATTAAAAGCGATGTATATAACTTTACACACAATAATATTTTAGTTACAAAAAATGCGCGCATAATAATGTACAATAATGTTTTATTATCTCACAACCAGCATCTGTAGAAAACGGAAACCTGAAAACCATTGATAACATGAGCAGTGTAAGAACAGAATAAACAAATCTGAAAGGCAAATACGTGTTCATAAATAAGATCGACAACACCACTACTATTTGAAATACGACATAAATGAATAGATAATATCTGAATAATTTAACAACTCTCCAAAACTAGGATGAACACAAATGTACTGAAAAGTTCGTTGACCACTCCAAACAGTACACTTAACATCTTACCAGGACAAAATATACAATTCTTCAATACATTTAAACCTATTTTACAGTTTGATTATATAGTTATTTCCAGAAAGCTATGGGAATTTTCTTACAGTTTAGTGTAAGAAAACTGTGTACTTTTTTGTGTATATTTACTGTTTAAAATGATGAAACATAAAAGAGGTAATATATATTTCATTCTAATTATCTGTCTACATTTTCATCAATTTCTCAAAAAAGTAGAGTATTTTTCTGTCTACATTTTCTAAAGTATTAAATTCTTATTTTTAAAAATGATTCTATCTCACGATTAAAAATAAATTAATACCTAAAAACAAAAATATAACCAACACAATATTTTACCCACTCTTGTATCATCTGGTCAGGAATAATAAATGACAATTAACAGACTAAAATTAATATGAATATATATTAATAAAAGTTGTATAAGAAACTGCAAGTTAAGCCAAACTGACATCATAGAAGCAAGTATGTGTGAATACATGTATTATGAGAAAGGATAACAGTTTCAATGATGTCTTAAATTTCATCAGCGATAAAAACTATGTCTGTATTTTATTAAAATTCGAGACTAACTACAACAAAAATCAATAATCAACGCAGAGACAATAGATTACCTAAATCCAGTGTTACACAACTTTGAAAGAAAAACGCTTCTCAGGAACAAACACCCGCATTGTAAATCCATACAATAAATACTGAATTACATGAACAGTTCTATGTATGGAACCAATTCAGCAAAGGAACAATTGGGCCTTTAAATCAATTCTGTTGCCTTCAAAAGCAGGAATAAACAAGAAACAATTGTAGCTATTCAAACAAAGGGGTCTCATAAGGTTTTATGAAACAAAAAGAATATTTAGTTATTTATATTGTAATTACCATTATTCAAATTATTTAGCACCCAGTCAGTATTACTAAACCCCAGGAGTCAGTATTGCTTTTTTTTCAATTATATTTTTAAAAATTCCAGAAACAATAATATCATTTGTGTTTAATTTGTTATGTTTTAGACTAGTATTTTTAAGTATAATAGAATATACTCATTATTTGAAAGATATATCAAACAAAACTGGTATGTATATTTCATAATATATTAGACAGATTATGCCACTAAATATTATTATTTAGTAATGTGTACATTTTACTTTCAGGATTACTAAACCACTTCTTCCCAAGTTAAATGATAATCTGGTTCAAGTGGCTGGTGCACTCAATTTAACTCAAAAATAATAAAGATAGTACATTATAATATCGATTCAATAATATGTAACATTATTAAATTTCACATCTAGAAAGTTATTGTCATTTAGGTCAGATTAGGCTAATTTGAACTGCCGAATGGAAGTTACAAAAGAAAAAAAAAAACCGATTTCCAGCAATGAACAACTAACTGATGACTCATTACAACACCGTACTACAAAGCAATCAGCAACAGATACCGATATCGTAAACAACATTCTGAGAATTGGCCTCGGTAAGCACTCTGAAAAATATACTACCCAGAAATTTTCAAAAGATAAAATACAGCGGCGTTGAAATGAGATGTTTAGTATATAGGAGGTACACGACGGGCAAGTGTAAATTAACACTCGGTAAATTACAGACCTCATAACTGCCTTAAAGAAAGAAATAGAAACGAAAATATCTTCTTTCGAATTACAAATACCCATTTTGTTATTTAAGCTTCAATAACTTAACAGGAAATATTTATAGACCTTTGTATAACTTTGTTGCAATAATTCCCTTTACTACATTTTTTAAAATTCAAATTTTAATTTTAAAATTCAAGTTCCTATACAGTAAACGATATAGTATCGTAATATGTGATTTTTAGTATCACTAGATACTAGCATATACGCAGTACATATCCAATTATACAGCAGGATAAAATACTTCTTCGTAACTCTACAATTTCTCATAACACAAGGTCACTGATTAAAAAGGATATTTGGCGAAAAGACGTATCTTTATAGATATATTTTTATACACAGAAGTGGTCATATCGAGCATTGGGAGAAATCGGCATTATAATGTCGGCAATTTGACGCAGGTCAACGAATAAGAATAACATAATCTTACCTTGTAAACTGTCGAGAAGATATGTGATGAGCTTGTGCGTGCCGTTGGGCTCGTTGTAGAGTTTGAAGCACTCTTTGGTCAAAGGATTGCCGGTAAGTCCAAGCAACTGCAGTTGGAAAAGCTTCCCAAGCTCATATGGCAAAGCTCGAATTAGATTGTGGTTCAGCATCAGCTCCCTAGAACGATAATTTAAAATAAATATCGTTTAGACGAACATTTTTTTTTTGTTTCTGCTGCAATGGGGGGAGGAATCAATTCTCATCTATGCGTGACATAAATAAAAAGGAATCATAGAGTTAATTGTGAATAAATGCTCACATAGAAAGTACCACTATTTAATTGTAAATGAATGAACTGAAAACAGTTAATAAAACTTAAACAATCAGGAATCATTTATCAAATAAATTATAAGGATATTATGGGTTACATTTCAAACAATATTATATTTAATATAATATATCATAGATTATAAAATAATAAAAAAAGTATGGCAAATATAGAGGTTTGCTTTTCTTAATCGTTATGGCATACGAAGTATCATTCATATTTACTTAAGAGTGTATATTTCATTATATATTTCACTTCGATTAACGCACAAGCCTATAGATCATGTCACAAGCAACGAGCAAATAAATGGAATAATAAATTCTGTGAATCCCGGCTATGTTCAGGAATATTTTTGTATACCATTGCCTGGGTATTGGGGGTCAGCGACCCTCGTCGAGTCACACTGCCAGCAGCCTTTCACCTTTATTCGCAAGTTTTAATTTATTTGCTGCCATCTTCTTCCCAATATATATATATTTATATAATTAACTCCGTATAGCACATTTTTGTCACGCAGGGGAAAATCAATGAATCAAATTGTAAGATGTTTTCAAAAGTTCGTTTATTCTAGTTTTGAGTCTAATTTCAAGGTTAAGCAAACAATTTCGTCCTGGCCAAGTGTTCAAGGGTAAAACGAGGAACCAAAGCAGAAAGAAAAATTACCATTCTAATGGACGTCAACAATGAAAATAGAAAACTGTTGCATGAATAAATGAAAACTAATCAACACACATTAATAATAATTTCTGATTTGAGGAAGTAAGTATATAAGTAAATTATTTGTTCTTTCATTTCGTTTCATTTGAATATAAAAAATTATATAATGAAATTGAATAGCTTGCCTTTCTTAGGTACAGTTAAGACCACTTATAGTGGAAACTATAAACATCATTACAATTTACTAATAACTGAAATTAGTAGATTTCTTCTCTGATATTTTGGCAATTATTTAAATATTATCAGCCTTCGCCGATTTGTTTTCTGTCGACACACACCGACAGAGGATAGAATGCACGTATTTTCTGGACACCGATCGGACAAACTATTGATTAAATAACCGATATCTGTATACCTGAGTTGTATGAGTTCCCCAAGCTCGGCAGGGAGGCTGCGTAGTTTGTTCGAAGAGAGATCAAGGGTTCGGAGGTTTGTAAGCCGGCCGATATCGGGCGGGAGGCGAGTGAGGGCATTGTCATTTAAATATAAACTTGTCAAATGTGTTAAACTCCATAGCTGAGGGCTTAAATTCCGAACAGTTCCTGGAAAAAAAAAATATATCGAAAAACGTTAGAACGACGATCATAAATATACAACAGGTAACAAAATTTTAGTTCAAACCCGACGATATTGAAAAAATTGTATTATTCTCCTTTGTCTTATATGTTATTATTACTAGTGGAAAATTAAATATTCTTGCAATAAACAAATGTTAATACACTCTGTAGGACATTAGATAAAATGTTTTATCTGATAAGACTGGCATTTAACAATTAATAACACGGTATTTCCTTAAATAGACCATTTCAGAGTACATACAAACATAAGAGATACAGCCATGTAAACAAACATGATTGAATGTATTCGCGCTAAGATTCAACTTGTATGTTTATTTTTAAAATGTGACTCTCTTTACAACTGTTGCTACCGTTTTTATATTCTTCAGTATGAGTTAACCAAGTGCACAGTGCTATATTTTGCACTAAATTTTCTGATTATTTTATGATAATTTTGTTAATTTTTATTTAAAAAATACAATCTATTTATACGAGCATCCTTTATAATAAGAAACAATCATTAGTCGTCATTTAAAATCGATTCCGTTACTAAGTCCGATTCAATTTACAATCAAGCTATGAAATCTGGTCAATGAATAAACTCAAAGATGAGAAAACACGAAGAAACTTCATCAACATATATCATCAATACAAGATCATCATATGATGTTTATACTACGGATATAAAATTAAGAACAATTATTCTTATTTAGTTTTAATTAATTTAATATTATTGTACTGGAAACATCATAAGAATTGATATATTTAGTAATCCCAAACAAAAAATTTTTTATTTTTTGTAGAATTTCACTTATCATAGTCTCTATGTGTTTATTTCCTTGTACGATTTGTATGTACTATTTGTATTTGTATCGCGCAGATGATATTCAATTAACCTTTGCCAACGAATGAAGACTGGAACTGATTGTAAATGGAGCTCAAATAATGCCAGGAAACTTGTCGGAATAAACTTTTATATAAGCACTTTATCAAAGATATTGACAATACTTCGATGCCTGCAATAGACTGGATCAGTATCTTGAAAAAGGTATTCTAAAAAATTATCACTCGCTAACTTTGAGCAAAATTAATACTGCCAATGACGGCTCATAAAGGTAATTAACTCTTTTATTTACATCAACATTTTAATTTCAATTAAGCATTGGGATAAGCAACAGTCGCTATATTAAACATATCAAAAATTCGTCCGATATTTAAGATATTAAGCTATAAAAACAATAAGGAAATTGTCTCGGCATTTTAATTAATTAAAGACTACTGTTATTAAATTTAAATTTATAACAATTTGCCACAGTCACACTCGGTTTGAATAAATGCAGATAGTGGAATTTTGAATCCAGCTTCCAGTCAATTCCATAATTCGCGTATTAAATAGATGATTAAACTACCTGAATGTGAGGAGATTATAAGTAAAACAGATTTAGGGTCTACCGGTAGGCGAAAAGCGTTATTTTCTACACAAAATATAGATATAAAGATGCGTAGAGCTACCTGTTATCTCCAGTTCCGTCCAATGAGATTTCTTTCCAGAGGCTGCCTCCTCTGCCGACATAATTTTGTGTTTCCGCCTGGGATTAACATTTTCCACTTCTTTTTTGTGGTTCCGTGACATATTAAAATCTACACAGATATCATACATTTCGGAAGTTAGCACTTTTTGTACACACAATCACAAACAATCACTTTTGATAATAGTATAAGAGATAATAGAGAAACGGAGTCGTCTCTCGATTTTCTGACGATAATATTAATCTAAACAGACAGATATATTTATTTCTGCCCGTCAGTAGGGTATTTAAGGATGAGCAGGGAGATATGGAACTGCATTGTTATGAATATTGTGTTAGTACTATTATCTGCCTCAACATGTTCTAAATCCGAATGGGCCAAATTATTAAAATATAACGGAACAAAATTTCAATACACTCTCCAAACTTTAGAGATTATTATCACAAAACAATGATAAATCGTGTTTGAATTGAAATAAACATTTAAACAATGCAAAATATATAACGCTAATATTATAAATCACACATTCCCGAATAACGTTTGAGAAAAGGCAAATTCGAATTCTTCAATGGGGGGCTAAATTTATTGAAATTTGTATCTTTAAAGACTATACCGCTTTATTAATCGTAAACTGTCCATATATAATGTTAATTTAAATCGCAAAAGAATTACGAGTATTGTTTCGTAGTTGACAAGAATGTTATAATTTCGGGAAGTACCGACAAGTGTAGTAGGGGGGAAAATTAATCGTAATCAATCGAGATAGAGGAATCGTCGAATTTTCCGCTAATACGGGATATATTTTGTTGTACAAAATCGAATGCCCGAGGTATTATAGGTTAACGGGGGGGGAGGCACTTTACGTTTATTGTATACGGTGTTAATTTTAAAATTTTTGGGCAAACGGGTCGGTCGGTATCGTTGAGGGTTTTTCAAACTGAAATTTGCCCCAACCCCCACCCCGATTCCAAAATTTCTTGAGAATTCCGCGTCCGGGGCCCGAGATTTTGTTGTATACTCGATTACGACCCCCCCAAACCCCAACAGAGAGAGAAAAACACTCACCCGACTTTATTATGACCATATTCTGTTTGTTTTTTTTGAGAGGAAGGTTAATGGTCTCGTGAAGGCGGCCAAAACTCTATTCACGGGGAGGGGTTTAAAGAGATATATAGAGAGTGAGAGGGGGGGGTGGGGGGGGGGTTGGTGGATTATGCGCGGATTATCTGGGCCAGAAATCTCTGTAGAGACTCCTCTAGAGCGCATAGTTTCCCCGACTGGAAACAATCAAAGGGTGGGTTTTGGGGGGCCCCCGAACAGTCAAATCTGTTCCCCGGGGGCCCCCTTGGAAACGCGTACCGAAAAACTCTAACCAGTCGAACGCATATGTTCGGCAACAATTGGGGGGCCGACGGCGGGCGGGCGGCCGGCCTCCGCCCTCAACCTACCTTCATCTAACTCTTAAAAGACACAATGCCGTCTTTAATTGGTTACGGATTTTTTTTTTGAAAAACGGTTCAATCGAAACGCTGGCTGTAAACAAACGGGTGGGCACGAACCAACACAGGAGTCCACGGCCGACTAGCGAGTGGTACACTAATACCCCCACCAACACAACACCGGGGCCGCCGCCACGGCCTCCCCGCTAGCGCCCGACTATTTCAATTTAAAAAAATAATTTTCTCTACCATCAAATTCGTACAATTATCACCAACTATTTCGAATATACAGGGTTGAAAATCGACAGAGTAATTTCCCAACGAAATATAAATCGGACTAACCAGCGTTGAAAACATACGAACATGTAACAAGTGAATCCAACATGGAGGCCTCCAACATCAAAACCATAATATAACATTTTACAAACTTCCACTTCGCTTTCCGTCCAATTGACAAATTGTTTGTTATCGATAATCGGCGAAAAATATTCGTTGCATCTCTGTTTTCAAAAATGAAAACAATAAACACTGCTGATATAACAATAAATTATTAACCCATTAAGTAACCTAGGCCACAAATGGGGATCGGTTAAGTTTTACCTCCAGTAATTTTGACATTATAAATACGTGTAATTATAACTAAAAATTCGAAATGAAAGATCTCATGCGTCCGGTTCAACTCTGTAGCGCCCCCGGTTTTTTTTAAAAAAACAATAAGTAAATTTTGTGCAAAATTTTCAGAAAAAAAAGAATTCAATCTCCCCGATGCTTAAACACTAGTTCCACAAGAAAGAATGTTAAAGTAAGGTTGAAAACTACTATATGAAAATTCTATTCGGGTAAAATAAAATAGAATTCGACCTCGATATAAATATTTAAAAGTTTAAACGGTTACAAGCCGAGCAATTGATCAGTTAAAATTATTATCCGGTACCTGTTTCCGATGCAGTTTATTAATTAATATCATGCATATATTTTCTGCTAAATTATTAGCCTTTGTATTTCTTCCTTTTCAAATTACCTTTTGGAAATAAAAATTTATTTCTTGTGGCAACGGGTACTGTAATACTCAATTATAAGATGTGTATATAAACCGTTAATATTGATTTTAACGTGAAATCAACTCGAATCTTCATCGTGAAAAGGGCCCTTTCAAAAAAAAAAACTAACAATAGAACCAGAAGGGTGAGTCCTATACCCTTCCCATTGAGTAGAAAAACCGGTTCACTCTAATACCCCACAATACAACAAATATGTTCTCACATTCTTCTTGCAAAATATTGCTAAAATCAATCTAAATTCAATACAAATTAATTTTGCATAATTTACAATCATCATACACTAACTGCAATATAATGGTATGGTATGGTTTTTTAATGTGTCGTATGGAGAACTAATTTATTGCACATGAACTGAAATAGTGACTTTCCGTTATTAGGAGACCCGGTTAGCATCAAATAGTAATTTATTAAACAAATCAGAAACCTAATTCTGATATTTTTAACTAATAAAAAAAATTCATCCCACCCAACCATGAATTTAATTAAAAGTAAGGTTATATCTCTCACTATTCTCTATATTCTATTCTTTAATTATTCCTCGAAATATTTTATATTAAACAGAATTAGAATGTTTAAGAAATCCGACAACAGGTTCAACAATTGCAGCACCGAGTCGGTATCGAAATAATAAATTTCGATACACAGATTGTAAGCATGCGGATGTAAAAATGTATCATATTTTTTATATTTGAGCACATAAATGTAAAAAATTAATCGAAATACTGGGCGACGAGGGGAATTTTTAATTATTATTTCCAATTGACCGAAATTGTGACTTTTTCCATTAGTGACAACGGAATCCAATTCCATCGGTGAGCTATTTTGTATAGGATTTCAATTTAAATCGCCTCCGCAGCACTTTTTTCCCCCTTTAAAAGTAGGACGTTACTCATCGCCCACCACTCACAATTCAAATAATATAAATGCACTAACTGTCCCGATTTAGATGCTAAGAAGCACCAGAGGACTGCAGCTTAAGTTAACCCCGGGTATAGAACAATTACACAGGACAACCCTCAGAAGTACCGAGGCATTGGACATGATTTGGACTCCTCTCCTAGCCTAGGGCCTTTCTAGTTATTGTAAGTAAAATTCCGTCTGTAATACAGTGAGGTAATACACTGTATTGCTCTCCGGAGTGCTACTGAAAATGATATACACCGCTTAGACAAATACATTTAAACTAGTGAAAGAAGAAGAGACGGAAACGTGTATTTTGTACTCTTTGTTGACAGCGGGCGGCCTTGTACACTGCCGTCCCTGGGGAAGGTTTTCTCCGGCGCGGTCAACTCGTCAAAAGGGGGTCCGGTCACGGCGGTGGGAGAACCGTCCCAACCTCCCCCAGCCGGTCAGTAGACGAGCCGCTTTTTCTGCGGCCTGCAGTCGCAGTAGCCCTGGCAGCCGGCGAGGAAGTAGAGGAGGAGGACGAGGAGAAGGGCGAGGAGGGTCCAGAGGAGGTGGACGCCGGTCGGCGGCCAGTGTCCGTCGTTGGCGGCAAGGGTTTGGGGTTGGGCCGGGGCGGGTTCGGGGGCGGGAGCGGGGCGGCGTCGGAGGCCTGCACCCTGGCGGGGCGGGGCCGCCACTATTTCCGAATTAGGCCTCGCATGCTGGGTACCTACCGTTCTTCGACTGGCGCAGGGCTTGAAGCACGAAGTCTTAGGCGGCTTTGGAGCAGGAACATAGTACTCGTCATCCTCATCTTCTTCCATCTTAAAATGATGGCACCTTTAATAAAAAATATATTCTATAATTTATGACTTAATTAATTCTGTCTAATGGCTAATATATGCCAGTTATATGACCTGTATCCGGCCTACAGAAAGTCTCTAGGCCAGTGGCGTTTAAGCCGAATGGATTTGGACGTGGAGAGAGGCGGGAATGGAATTTAAGGAAGCGTGATTTTGGGACTTCGTCGACTGTCGGGGTATGTTGAGGTCATTAGGGATTGTTCTGTTAGAAACATGAAGATGGTCTGAAGGACTTTTGACTGGAATGTTTGGATGCGAGCGATGTTGGATATGTCCATGACGGTTTCAGTATAGCTTTATATATTGTCAGTTTGTTGACTATTGTCAGTTTTGATGTCCTTTTCAAAAGAGGTCTCAACAGTCCAAATTTACGATTTAGATCTGTTCTTTTCCACGTGAGTCGTTTGTATAATGGTATAATATAATATTAGTTCTTGCACTAGGATAATGTCGTTACAAACCCTTAAGGACCCCCCAAAAAGTACTTTAAATGCTACTGCATAGTTATTTCTAGTCTATATTCGTCCTCAAGTAGCTTCTAACTTAAACTGGCTTGGAGTTATACAAAAAAGAATAACTAAGAGCAATAATACAGAATAAGAAATTCAACAGTCAGAATAACAAAACAAAGATCATTACACTCTTTAAAATGTGTGCAAATATACAGCAGAAAATGAAAATGCGGTCAGAATTTCAATAAATACAGGTTGCTGTACCTCCATATGTTAATATCGGTATTTTAATTTAACTTTTCCCTCTACTAGGCTAAGCAATTAGAAATAAGTAATGGTTTTATATTCTTGTAAATTTGCAACCTCCATCCTGCCTCCTATATGGTCTAAGGTTACACTGTAAAACTTTGAGAAATGCATTGTAAAGTTTGTAATTAATTTGTATATATTGTTCGTACACAGTTTGATGTTTGTCTACTAGTTAACATCAAGGTTTATGTTTATCTTATTCATTGAGCTGGTTAAAACTATAAAATCCTGCTATAAGAGAAAAAAAATGGAGGTTAAACATGCACAAATTAATTATCATTCAACTAAATATAATTAGGAGATCCACACATCATACAAATAAAATATCACTCCTATAAATATAAGTTAATTGAAGTGATCGAATCAATCCTTGATTACAAATGAATACATTTTAACAATTGATTTTTAAAATGTCTTCATTTAACTCATATATGAATGTATATAATATTATTTCTCCAATAATAAAAATTCTCATTCGAATTTCACTAATGTTAAAGCACAAAGGAAAGTAAACATCAAGTTTCCTAAATGAAAAAATATCTTCTGTTGTCCTGGAATCATAAATGAGCAGAGAAATATTGCACATTAAAAATTACCTCTCACTTTCGGCTATGTTATTAACATTATTGCATGTCCATCACGCTGAATACGAGTCTGTACTTATTTCAATGAGTGTGTTGAATAAAAAAATGGATCAGAGTGTACCCTTAAATGTTGTAACACTGACATTGGAATGATTGGACAAATTAGATTTTTCACGAAAAAATGACAATATGTATAGTGTAGGGCCTAAAAACTGTGTACTTGTATACCAGAATAATTTATTATCATAATCAGATGAATTGTACGTTAAATCAGATGTTCTATACAAAAATTAAATTATTAAAAATCATTCTTTGATTATTGATTTCAATACATTCTTGGTACCATATTGTTGCAATATGGTCAAATGCTATTAATTTAAGTATATTAGTTTGCGTTATTTGCTTAACATAATAACTTTACTTAACATATTACATATTGCATTCGGGAGATCTCTGTTTCTGATTAAACAAGGATTTTATGTTGTACAACAGACTCTGTACAACATTTTAATGGTTAAATATAAGGTGAGTACACTTTTAACATCACCTAGGCAATTACAATTTTCATATAAAAAAAGTTTTTTAACCTAAACAAAATGAAAGAATATTGCGTTGTTTTTGTTATTGTAGAAACATTAATAGATGTGGTTTATAGTACTTTAGATAATGGTTACAAAATTATAATTATTTAACGAGCTGAAGATGTTTTAAGTTTGAATTAAAATGTCGTAAATTACTTATAGTCCAGTGAAAGTGCTTATTGATGTTAAAATATTGAATAATTGTTAGGGCACATTATAGAAATGAATGCGCGATGGCAAAATTGTACTTACTTCGAAGACTCATTGATATCTATAATTGGTTGAAGTTTTCTAATCTGTGTCCGAACCAATTGTACAAATGCGCATTTTATTTGTTTTACACTGTCAATTTCTCGTTTTTGTTCTTCTTTCTCCGCAAGCACTGTCTTTCCACTACACACCGGGTTTCTCATCGTACGCTAATTTATATTCATTTTGTCGCTACGAATGAAACGAATTCCAGTGACATACCTACCATTGCTACTTCCAAAAGATAACGGGCCAGAAATTTTATTTTTTACATATCACAATCAATGCAGAGGTCCCTATTTCTCGTTTTACACCTGATTACTATAATCATATGGTCTTGTGAAATTTCATTACAGTTCCAATAAACATTGAAAAATTTATATATATTAAGTTTTTATAGTCTGTCTGTCCACGGTCTCCTTGGTTTCCATTGTGTCCACATTTTGTCATTGTATCCAGAGCGGATTTATTTTTCAACTTGAGGAGGACAGGAAGGATTTTCTAAATATAGAGTTCGACTGCTGTAATTAATGATTATTAGAGTGAAATTTAGTGCGGTGCAGGATCCTCGGGCAAGACTCGAAGGTACAGAAAAGAAACGGTATTGCAAATTGCTGCTTAGATTCCTGGACAACAGGACAATACAACTATATTTTCGAACAAGTATAGATATTAAAAATTGCTATTGAAACTCCTCAAAAACTGATTACAATCATCGCTTACGAACCAGTCTGTACGATATTTATATCGTTGTATCAGAGTTTATCGATTTGTTATTATTTTCAATAGTAATAAGACGATTAAACCCCTTGCAAAGGGGAGGATACTTACTTCAAATAGGCCGGTATCTCACTAATGCTTAGCCATTGAATTATTGCAAGTTGCTGTCTCGTGGACTTAGACAAGCATCTAAAGCACTGAAACAGTAAGTCGGTAAGTTAGTTGTGCTCGGGCAAATAGCTGTATGAAATAAAATGTACAAGTTATATAAAATTAATTATAATTTAATTATATATATATATATATATATCTCGAGCATAATTTACTGAGCCTATATAATTGGTTAATACCTATAGAAAAAAATGTACAATTTATAAATATAAATATGTGTAAATTATATAATATTTACCTTTATTATAATTACAAAAATTATAACTTACTTTCTAATGGCTAACCCTTTACTGCCTGTTGCATATACCGATTTTTAGTGCAACATTTCGTCTCTACTTATTGACAATTTGTTGGAAAAATCTGTTTTCTGTTTATTTTTAGCAGTATTTTTTACTTTACCCGTTTTAGAGATGGTTCAAATTTCAAACGGTAAGTGGAGTTACTAGTTCATTCTGCCCGAAGCTTAAAAAACCTCAAACTGGTAATTGGTAAGTTTAAATTTATACGCGTGAAAAGCTTAATAAGAATAGGATCGCGCTGGAGACCGAAAAATGCGGAGAAAATGTTCTGAAAACGTAGAAATTTCATATATAAAATTCGTCCCGAAGAGAGTCGCAAGAATAGGCCGGATAAAGCCAATCGGACTGGGGCCGGAGGCCGAATAATGGTGGGAAAATATTTTCTCAGTACACAGGCGTATGATATATGAAATTCTCTGTCTCGAAGAAAGTAACAAGAATATAGAAACAGAAATTTGATATACAATACGACTGTATAATATTCGACGAGAAATAACAAGTCGGTATTTCAGATATATTATGGAGACTGTGCGTCAACGACAAATTATGAAGGCAGTGACAATTCAACGGTCAAAAAAATGTAACGGTGCGCTTTTAAATTCCAAAAATGTGTATCTTTGAAATAGAAAAATATTGTCGGTTGCAATTCTTAAAATTATTCGTTAACAGTGTCGGTTATTTTCAATTAAGGAATAACTTTTAATATAATTATGAAAATATTCAATTCAATTATTTTGATGAAATTATTAGTTATCTCATTAATATATTAATGATACAGATGTGTGTATATATATATATATATATATATATATATATATATATATATTCAAATTTCATTTTTGTTTAATAAAAAATGTTAATCAGTTAATTTTAACAAACAGAATTTTAATATTATTTCTACCACATTTCTGGTATGTATTTCTTTTATATTTTAAATGTAAATAATTGGTTTGTAAAGAAAGTCAGTAATTTTGACTAAATTTATCAAATTTTGGCTCTACAATTTTATCAAACATTACATTTTGCGATTCAAAGGGTATGTTTGATGTAATGGTGTATGAAATTTTTTATTCACATGATTAAAATGAAAAATGTATATTACTTATTTTATTTTACATTTCAGGTATATTTAAGTTCATTTGAAATCTGTGATTTTGACAAAAAAATTCAAAATACTTTGATTGTTTAAAAATCTGTGTATTAATTGTTCAATTTAGGAGTTTTAGGAATAGTTCATGACAAGATGTTTCACATAAATATAGTAGGCAATATTCAAATTCTGTTTTTAAAATTTAACTGATTTCCTTTTTTTTTTAATACTTTACATTTTGTATTGGCGAGCAGAATGGGTATTAGGTATATTTATCTATTTGTTTTTGCTTAATACTCATAAGGATAATTTACAAGAAGAGATGGAATTTAAGAGATCCTGGCATTTTGCCCGGTTTGAGTATAATTAAAAATATGTGGTTAATACATTGGGGAAGAAAGTAAGAAGTTATGGAATTCACTTAAATAGAAAAATCACAGAAAGTTGGAGTATTTTTTATAATATTTGCATTATTATATATTTTAATAACCTATCATTATTATGAACATTGAATACCATCTTGACTATTGGCGTTAAAATTCTGGGAGAGGATAAGAAACTATTTTTTATCTTTTGGACTATTTCATTTGTGCCATAACTTCTTAAAAAATTCATCTTAATCAATATATTCTATTCTATATCAGTCTATTCTATAATCTCGCATACAGTATAATTTTATACTTCAGCCTATATTTATCAGTATATTATAAGAAGTATATTAGTTTCATGGTTAATATTAATAACAGCTACATATGGCATTCATTTCTTCAAACTTCTTTTTAAATATAAAGATTTGATTTATATTTTTAAATCTATAAATTCCAAAACTATTAATTTAGAAATACTAAGGTTTATGTAAAGAGTACAATTTCATCACTTTTTAAATATTACACTACTTTTTTTTATTACCTTACATTTTGTATTGGCAACACATTGTATATTTATTTATTCCTTTTTGCTTATTTATGAAAGAAGCTGATCTAAATGAAACTCAACAGATATTCTGTGATAAATGCAACCGGTGTGCTTTGGCTTGATAAACACTTAAAATATATACCCTGCATGTTATAATGTAAAATATATATACAAAAAAATTATATATATATAAAAGATATTGATGAAGAAGAAATTAAATTCTTCTATTTCTGTATAGGAAGGAACCTGAATCATTTTTTAATATATTTTTTATCTCAGCTGAAGGATTCTGAATACATTGCTAATATTATTTTTTTTACTTATACTTTGAACAATTGTACGAAATAGTATAGGTGTACTATAGTTTCTTGGCTGCAAATTACTTTCAGTACTTCTATAGTTCTACACTTATACTTTATGCATTCCTGAATTAATAAAAATATAGAAATTCAGTTCACCAAATTATGAAACACACTGACTCTTGGTATTGAGTGACAATTGATATTCAGAAATTTAACATTCTCATTGCATCTTTTTTTAAAATTACAATTCCATCTTCAACACTGATTAATTTACATACCTAGTTTCAAATTCCCATTTCAGTTAAATTTATGGATGAATACCTTCTGACTTGTCGGCTGTTGGTAAAAAAAAATACTTCAATTGTCCAAAATACGGTCAATCAGTAATATTTTTCACTGACATTTGTCATTTAATTTCACTATTGATTTTTCATCAAAATCGTCACTATACAGTTACAAATACGTATTTGATATAAATGGCTCTTTCTGAGTCAAACAACTGACTTTTACATTAAAAAAAAAATAAGTAATGCATTAAAAGTAACTAATTTCTTAGTGCACGTAGCTTCTTTTTATGATCATCTCATGTCTGTTATCATTATTGATCTATGACTTCTATATCTGGTTTTATACACATATTTCAGTCTCATTTTTTGATGCACACTTCTACTTTGTCGGTTATTTTTCACTTTTCAAATCACTAAAAATTCCGGTGATGAACCAGTGATTGTTTGTTTTGACATTTATTCAGTAACCATTAATGTATGTAATACTCAATATATAGTATATTTAGTATATTATATATTCAACTTGAGGAGGACAGGAAGGATTTTCTAAATATAGAGTTTGACTGCTGTAATTAATGATTATTAGAGTGAAATTTAGTGCGGTGCAGGATCCTCG
Source organism: Lethocerus indicus (assembly GCA_019843655.1). Lineage (NCBI taxonomy): Eukaryota > Metazoa > Arthropoda > Insecta > Hemiptera > Belostomatidae > Lethocerus > Lethocerus indicus. Next base: position 1,095,095 of record JACDQD010000007.1, on the reverse strand, counting down.
GGCAAGACTCGAAGGTACAGAAAAGAAACGGTATTGCAAATTGCTGCTTAGATTCCTGGACAACAGGACAATACAACTATATTTTCGAACACGTATAGATATTAAAAATTGCTATTGAAACTCCTCAAAAACTGATTACAATCATCGCTTACGAACCAGTCTGTACGATATTTATATCGTTGTATCAGAGTTTATCGATTTGTTATTATTTTCAATAGTAATAAGACGATTAAACCCCTTGCAAAGGGGAGGATACTTACTTCAAATAGGCCGGTATCTCACTAATGCTTAGCCGTTGAATTATTGCAAGTTGGTGTCTCGTGGACTTAGACAAGCATCTAAAGCACTGAAACAGTAAGTCGGTAAGTTAGTTGTGCTCGGGCAAATAGCTGTATGAAATAAAATGTACAAGTTATATAAAATTAATTATAATTTAATTATATATATATCTCGAGCATAATTTACTGAGCCTATATAATTGGTTAATACCTATAGAAAAAAATGTACAATTTATAAATATAAATATGTGTAAATTATATAATATTTACCTTTATTATAATTACAAAAATTATAACTTACTTTCTAATGGCTAACCCTTTACTGCCTGTTGCATATACCGATTTTAGTGCAACATTTCGTCTCTACTTATTGACAATTTGGTTGGAAAAATCTGTTTTCTGTTTATTTTAGCAGTATTTTTTACTTTACCCGTTTTAGAGATGGTTCAAATTTCAAACGGTAAGTGGAGTTACTAGTTCATTCTGCCCGAAGCTTAAAAAACCTCAAACTGGTAATTGGTAAGTTTAAATTTATACGCGGAAAGCTTAATAAGAATAGAATCGCGCTGGAGACCGAAAAATGCGGAGAAAATGTTCTGAAAACGTAGAAATTTCATATATAAAATTCGTCCCGAAGAGAGTCGCAAGAATAGGCCGGATAAAGCCAATCGGACTGGGGCCGGAGGCCGAATAATGGTGGGAAAATATTTTCTCAGTACACAGGCGTATGATATATGAAATTCTCTGTCTCGAAGAAAGTAACAAGAATATAGAAACAGAAATTTGATATACAATACGGCTGTATAATATTCGACGAGAAATAACAAGTCGGTATTTCAGATATATTACGGAGACAGTGCGTCAACGACAAATTATGAAGGCAGTGACAATTCAACGGTCAAAAAAAATGTAACGGTGCGCTTTTAAATTCCAAAAATGTGTATCTTTGAAATAGAAAAATATTGTCGGTTGCAATTCTTAAAATTATTCGTTAACAGTGTCGGTTATTTTCAATTAAGGAATACAGCAGTTCAAGTGATTGCAATTTTATTTCTTCGGCCAGCTTTTTCGATGCAGAACAGAAATTCGAAGTGAAGTCATCACTATGTAAGTACAATTATTTTTACAAGCATGCAGTTTTCTTTCTTCAATATTTACTCTCTGCGAACAAAGTTTTTATCGAGATTATGTTTTTTCCCTTCATTATAAAGGGGAAAATTGTGTTGTCTAATTATCTAATATTGTAAAATTTAAACCACGATGATTTAAGTTTCACCCACCTATAGTTTCTCAAATATTTTCTATAGTGAAATTAAGTGAAATTTTTTAGTTCAAATAAATAAATAAATTGAAAACTTTTAATATAATTATGAAAATATTCAATTCAATTATTTTGATGAAATTATTAGTTATCTCATTAATATATTAATGATACAGATGTGTATATATATATATATATATATATATATATATATATATATATATATTCAAATTTCATTTTTGTTTAATAAAAAATGTTAATCAGTTAATTTTAACAAACAGAATTTTAATATTATTTCTACTACATTTCTGGTATGTATTTCTTTTATATTTTAAATGTAAATAATTGGTTTGTAAAGAAAGTCAGTAATATTGACTAAATTTATCAAATTTTGGCTCTACAATTTTATCAAACATTACATTTTGCGATTCAAAGGGTATGTTTGATGTAATGGTGTATGAAATTTTTTATTCACATGATTAAAATGAAAAATGTATATTACTTATTTTATTTTACATTTCAGGTATATTTAAGTTCATTTGAAATCTGTGATTTTGACAAAAAAATTCAAAATACTTTGATTGTTTAAAAATCTGTGTATTAATTGTTCCATTTAGGAGTTTTACGAATATTTCAGGACAAGATATTTCACACGAATATAGTAGGCACAGTATTCAAATTCTGTTTTTAAAATTTAACTGATTTCCTTTTTTTTTATTTCCTTAAATTTTGTATTGGCAATGAGCAAAAGGGGTATTAGGTATATTTATCTATTTGTATTTGCTTAATACTCATAAGGATAATTTACAAGAAGAGATGGAATTTAAGAGATCCTGGCATTTTGCCCGGTTTGAGTATAATTAAAAATATGTGTTTAATACATTTGGGAGGAAAATAAGAATGTTATACAATTCACTTAAATAGAAAAATCACAGAATGTTGGAGTATATTTTATAATATTTGCATTATTATATATTTTAATAACCTATCATTATTATGAACATTGAATACCATCTTGACTATTGGCGTTAAAATTCTGGGAGAGGATAAGAAACTATTTTTTCTTTTGGACTATTTCATTTGTGCGTTAACTGCTTAAAAAATTCAACATATTCAATCTATTCTATTCTATAAGCTCACATACAATATAATTTTATACTTCAGCCTATATTTATCAGTATATTATAAGAAGTATATTAGTTTCATCTGCTGCGACATGTTTCAATAAATTAAAATGATTAAAAATATACAGTCGTCAATGACTATTTAATAAAATTATAATAATTCACTTTATTGCTTCAACTTGGTGATACACTTAGTGAACATTTAATATTTTTATTTAAGGTGATTATTTTTTTGAAACATAATTATATTTTAATAATATTAAAATAATGATATATTACATTTTGTTTATATATATACATCTTGGATCATTTACAAGAAGAGATGGAATTTAAGAGATCCTGGCATTTGCTTATAATTTGTTAAAAATAAGAATGTTATACAATTCACTTAAATAGAAAAATCACAGAAAGTTGGAGTATTTTTTATAATATTTGCATTATTATATATTTTAATAACCTATCATTATTATGAATATTGAATACTATCTTGACTATTGGTGTTAAAATTCTGGGAGAGGATAAGAAACTATTTTTATCTTTTGGACTATTTCATTTGTGCCATAACTTCTTAAAAAATTCATCTTAATCAATATATTCTATTCTATATCAGTCTATTCTATAATCTCGCATACAGTATAATTTTATACTTCAGCCTATATTTATCAGTATATTATAAGAAGTATATTAGTTTCATGGTTAACATTAATAACAGCTACATATGGCATTCATTTCTTCAAACTTCTTTTTAAATATAAAGATTTGATTTATATTTTTAAATCTATAAATTCCAAAACTATTAATTTAGAAATACTAAGGTTTATGTAAAGAGTACAATTTCATCACTTTTTAAATATTACACTACTTTTTTTTATTACCTTACATTTTGTATTGGCAACACATTGTATGTTTATCTATTTCTTTTTGCTTATTTATGAAAGAAGCTGATCTAAATGAAACTCAAAAGATATTCTGTGATAAATGCAACCGGTGTGCTTTGGCTTGATAAACACTTAAAATATATACCCTGCATGTTATAATGTAAAATATATATACAAAAAATTATATATATATAAAAGAAATTGATGAAGAAGAAATTAAATTCTTCTATTTCTGTATAGGAAGGAACCTGAATCATTTTTTAATATATTTTTTATCTCAGCTGAAGGATTCTGAATACATTGCTAATATTATTTTTTTTACTTATACTTTGAACAATTGTAGGAAATAGTATAGGTGTACTATAGTTTCTTGGCTGCAAATTACTTTCAGTACTTCTATAGTTCTACACTTATACTTTACGCATTCCTGAATTAATAAAAATATAGAAATTCAGTTCACCAAATTATGAAACACACTGACTCTTGGTATTGAGTGACAATTGATATTCAGAAATTTAACATTCTCATTGCATCTTTTCTTTAAATTACAATTCCATCTTCGCCACTGATTAATTTACATACCTAGTTTCAAATTCCCATTTCAGTTAAATTTATGGATGAATACCTTCTGACTTGTCGGCTGTTGGTAAAAAAAAATACTTCAATTGTCCAAAATACGGTCAATCAGTAATATTTTTCACTGACATTTGTCATTTAATTTCACTTTCACTATTGATTTTTCATCAAAATCGTCACTATACAGTTACAAATACGTATTTGATATAAATGGCTCTTTCTGAGTCAAACAACTGACTTTTACATTAAAAAAAAATAAGTAATGCATTAAAAGTAACTAATTTCTTAGTGCACGTAGCTTCTTTTTATGATCATCTGTCTGTTGTCATTATTGATCTATGATTTCGATATCTGGTTTTATACACATATTTCAGTCTCATTTTTTGATGCACACTTCTACTTTGTCGGTTATTTTTCACTTTTCAGATCACTAAAAATTCCGGTGATGAACCAGTGATTGTTTGTTTTGACATTTATTCAGTAACCATTAATGTATGTAATACTCAATATATAGTATATTTAGTATATATATATATATATATATATATATATATATATATATATATATATATATAATTAAAACATTATGTGAAATGTAATTTTGAGCTAGGCATACTATAAATATGTGAAAAGTGAAGTTTAAGTTTGGATTTTAAGCCAGGAAATTATTGCCAGGTCTAGAATTGAGCATTGATTATAATTTTCACTTATTATATAGAACTGGAATTACAACATTGGATTTCTTAGTCTTGTAGCGCCTCGAATCGCATCCAAAATCCGTCTTCGGGTTCTACAATGAAGAACTTTCTTGTTATTTGGATGGGTTCCTTGGTTTTAGGGCTGACTGTGCACTTGAAACTCTCCACTATTTTGGCCAACACCAATTTCAGTTGAAGTAACACGAACCGACGGGCTGAAAAACAATTGTGTTTAACAGTAGTTTATTATTATTAATTTCATCATTCCGAGCTAAAGCAGTTATTTTTGTAATTATTGAATCTGTCCCTTAATAATCGCTGTGGGCTTACCAATTTTACTCTCATTTCCCCATAATGAAATAACTACTATGTATCTGGAGTTACTCATATGCTAAAATTTATTTATCTTATCTTTTATCTTATCTAAATTCATCGGTAATTTTTTCATTAGTGCACGTTCACTGCAGTTTTCTCAAACGATATTTATATTAATTCCGTTTTCCGTCTTAGAATGCCTAACTAAAGCATATATATTGCATTTTTTCTACATCTTCTCTCCTGTTGATATTGCGCCTATACATAAAAGGATACATACTTCATTGACTTGGCGAAATGAGACTGGAGTGCTTTTTCTGTTTCTAGTTAACATACCCATAGAACGAGCAAATTTATTATAAAATAATAGTTGAAATTTGTTCGCTGTCATCCAAGTTCCGTTGCCTACCTATACATATCCTCGGTCCGTCGCCGAAGGGCAAGTACACGCCACTGGGCACGTGCTCACCGGGCATGAACCTCTCCGGCCTGAACTCCTCCGCGTCCTGGAAGTGGGCCGGGTCCCTCTGGATAGAGAACGAAGGGATCATTACCGTCGTCCCCTTTTCAATGACCCGGCCGTCGTCCATAGTGTAGTTTTTGGTGCACGAGTGGAACAGTCCGATGGCTGGCGCGTACAGTCGCATTGATTCTGCAACATTAGGGAACTGAAAGAGACTAAAGTGGATTTAAATTCAAATAAATTCAGTCATCCGCAATCATATTGCCGGGCATGCACTCGTCGTGGACGATGTTCCAGACTGTCCAGACTAATACCTGAAATACAGGCCTCCAGATACACCATGTCCTTGAGGGCCTCGTAAGTCACAATCGAGCCGTGCTTCTCTTTCGCCCTTTTGATTTCCTCTCTGACCTTCTCCTGGACGTCCTGGTGTTTGCCCAAGAAGTAGAGGACGAAGCTGAGGGTGGCGGCTGTGTTCTCCCAGCCGGCGGCCAGGAACACGAAGGTCTGAGCGGCCAGCAATCCGTCCGTAAGCACTATGCAAAATCCAGTAATCTGATTAAATTTACCGCTTGTATGTGTACGCTTGTGTATTCCAAGGTGATATTCCTAACAAAATCGAATGATTTACCTAATTTAGCCGATTCTTCCCCATTTCGTCTATTTATTCCGGGAGATATCATTGCGTCCTCGTCCTCTTCGAGTTCTTTCGGGTCGCAGTCCACGCTCCCCTTGAGCTTGAGCTGGAGCAACAGGTCGACGAAATCGTTCCTCCTCAGTCCCGTCTTGATCCTGTGCTCGAACGCCTGTTGCGTTACACCGAAGAAGAAACGGACGACGTCGTCGTCCATTGTCTTCATCCTCAGCCAGAGAGCCAGCTTGGGAAAGAGACCCCTGACGGTCATCCTCATCTGTTGGACGCCGCTCGGCCTGAAAATCTTCTGCGCCATCTTCTTGAACTCGCAGTTTGGATCGTTCAGTGATCCGGCTTCGATCCCGAACGTACACGAACCTTTCAATTACAGGGGAAGAAATACGGTCATAGTAATTCGATCGACGCACCCTGAGCCTGCCCAATTCACGGTTTCCGTGTTTCTAACTTTATTTAAGAAATTACTTTATTCGAGTGTAAAAATAATATTACCCCATTGACTGGATCATACATACACAATCATCTTTCGGGATTGATGAAAGAACATGATTTACCTATAACATCGATGGCGAATCTCGACAGAATGTCCCGTACCGGAATATCTTCTTGCGGGTCGATTTTTTTCATTACGCCGACGAGTGTGTCGGAACAGTCGGTAATTATAGGAAGCATCCCCTTGAGCTTGCCGGTGGTGAAGGTCGGCGTCAGCTTGTTCCTGAGCGCCCTCCACTGAGGGCCGTTCATGTTGAACAGGTGGCCCTCCAGGGGGTTCACATCGGTGTCCACGTCGAACCCGTGGTCGTGGAAATAGGAGAAGTCTTTGATCAGTATTCTGTTGATCAGGTCGGGATCTCTCACCATCATCACGTTGCTGCCGAGCTGAAATTGTCAATTAATTAATCAATAAATCGATATAAAATATAATAAAATCGGTAAACTAACCAGTAGGTGTTCCGAAACTCAGGAGAGCTCCAGCGGGAGAGCTAATCTATTAATTTTTCCAAATTTTTACTCACCTGATAGTACCCGCCGATTTTTTCCCCCTCGAAATATCTGTATATCTCATCCAGAAAATCAATAAAATTTATTCTCTTCGTGATAAACTTAATTGTTATGTATATTGTTCTCATCAGGGGAAACGTGGGGAATCCGCGTTCTTCGAAGTAGCTGATCCTCTTTTTGAATCTGTAGGCCAAATAAAGAGCAAGGCATGCGATGCCGAGGCCGCCGCTGAACCACCATTGTCCACTACCGTAAACGTCCATTATGCGCCTGAAATAAAAATTATATATTCTGCAGTTATTATTAGAATAAATTCTGTACCCTGATGTGCGAATCAAGGACATTTAATAAAACTAGCGTATTTAAAAAAAAAACAGTTCAATCTACTCAACAATACTGTAGAGGAAACAGGAAACCTGTGTACAGTGCTAACAGGGAGTTGTGTTAATAACGTTCGCACGTACTCGTCAAGTGGGAATGGTGAGATTATATGTGTGAACTGGTTTTGACTGGTTGAAAATTGAATGTCCGCCGGCACAAGTCACAACCAATTGTGCGTACTGAGACGAGCCACAATTTAAATTCCAGTTGGATTTAATCGACTGTTTAGAGTTGTAGAGGTCCGGGCAACAGTTTTTTTGAATGGGGATGATACTTGAAAATTTTAATTAGGTGAAATGAAAATCCCCTTCCGACACCTCTTTCGGGCATTTTCGAGATGTTTTTTTTTAGACTTTGGATGTTTTATGACTCACAATTATTTATTTAAATACTTGACTGTACTGAAGAATGTAAATAGGTAATTAAACAGGTCTGTTACAATTATGTACCCAACCCACTGAGAATGAAGTCACAGTGAATTGATCTCCTTATGATTTTATTTTTCTCGGAATTATTGTGAACGTTCATCGTACCCGATATTTATGGTTTGCGAAATTTTTGCAAAATATGCAGTTGAAATATTAATTACGTATTACCGTAGATTTGTTGTGTTTCTGTCTAATCTCGCCGGTTTGGTCTTTTGCTAGACCGGTTTCGGCTGTTCGCCATCTTCAGTAGCGGTGTTTAGTCACTGTACAGTGACAGTGACAGTGCAGTGAGGATGCCGAAAACATCCACAGTCCCAATAGTGACTAACACCGCTACTGAGGATGGCGAACAGGCGAAACCCTTGTTTCAACAAAATTTTTGTTGTTAGGGTCGGTGATATAGAAAGATCTCAGAGAGTCGGATAATGAACAGAACAAGATACTGTTTGTACTCGGGATGTCTCATTTCAATTTCTTAACATATTAAAAAATTAAACCTACGAACGAGACTAATGAAAAAGGGCGGGAGTTCGCGTCCTTGAACCTGCATTTATCAATTGGTGCATCCAATTGTGCCTGCCAGAATAAACTGACTCGGTCTTATGGTGATATAACATAAATATATCGGGATATTTCCGAAGAAGATCTAGGCAAGAATTAGTTTAGTCGAAATAATGGTGCGCGTGTGTTTCTGTCTCAGCATGAACTCATTACATGCGATCAAACTAATCTGATCCCAAAAATTCTAACATTTCGAAGTGTGCCCAATAAAAAAATAATGTTCTAACAAAAAATGTGTATTCCGTACTGGTTAATCAATTATTTTCATTCTTTGGATTAAATGAATTTTTAATTTTTTCTCTTCCCTATATAATTAAACTTTATTCTCGATTGGGGGACGAAATTGGGGACATTCTTTTTGGGAGGGTTTATTTTAGTAGGGCATTGTCCTGTAACGGGCTTACCTGGCCAAGAGTTTGGTAGTCCAACTGCCGGCAGTAGATTTCTTCGAGGGGCCGATCCGGGGACCGCTCTCTGTTTCAACTGGTTTCAATTTATCATTTTAGTTGCATAACCTTGATGCGATTGTCCCACTGTTGCTACTATATCATCCCACTCTCCGAATGGCCTGTATGTGGCCCCCCCCCCCCTCTCAATTCCTGAATATCGCCTGTCAATTTCTTAAAATCAATTATTACATAATTATATGATAATAAAACCCTCACAATTCAGTTGTTTGATATGTGGCTGGACATCGTTCAATAGCATTAATTTCATCCGTATTTTTCCGATCTTATCTATTCGACCGATATCTTCTTTGTATGACCCTGAGGTCAGCGTTAGTTGGTGTTAAAGAAGTTTAACTATTCAAAAACTGGACATTGTCGTTGGTTGTTTGTCAACAAGAACAACTCCAGAAAGAAAATAATTGCTCGATACAGGAATATTGTTGTATACTCCAAGGTGCTAAATTGTTAACACACAGCACGAAAAAATGATTAAGATGGAAACATCATAAATATAATTTAATGAAAGGTTACTACTCGGTGAGGATTTTGTTGGGAGTTTACAAGAGAATACTGATTTTCTGAAGTAAAATTAAAAAACATGAATAGGTTTCTAGTGAAAAAGTGAGTATGAAATAACAATAGAATTAGGATAAAAAATTAAAATTATATTTTATTTAACTTAATTTATATTAATACAGATTATTCAAATATCTGAGGTACTATTTGTTTCAGAAATTACATATTTCAAGAACATAAAATAAATAATATTAGAAATGCAAAATTCATTTTATTATTTACCATAGGAATTAATTTAGAAAAAATGTTTGTAATATATTTGTTACTTTGTGCATTTCTTTTACTCTTTCTGTAACAGTAGCTCTGCTGAGAAATGTTTCAATAAATTAAAATGATTAAAAATATACAGTCGTCAATGACTATTTAATGAAATTATAATAATTCACTTTACTGCTTCAACCTGGTAATACACTTGGTGAACATTTAATATTTTTATTTAAGGTGATTATTTTTTTGAAACATAATTATATTTTAATAATATTAAAATAATGATATATTACATTTTGTTTTATATGTATAAAAGCTACATATCTCTCTCTCTCTCTCTCTCTCTCTCTCTCTCTCTCTCTCTATATATATATATATATATATATATATATATATATACATAATAAAATATACATAAATATACATCGCCCTATCTGCTTGACTTAAGTTGGGAAAAATCTTTCTTCATAACCTTATTTTTCTACCTCATAAGGATCATTTACAAGAAGAGATGGAATTTAAGAGATCCTGGCATTTGCCCTTATAATTTGCGGTTATAATTAAAAATGTATGTTTAATACATTCGGGAGGAAAATAAGAATGTTATACAATTCACTTAAATAGAAAAATCACAGAAAGTTGGAGTATTTTTTATAATATTTGCATTATTATATAGTTTAATAACCTATCATTATTATGAATATTGAATACTATCTTGATTATTGGTGTTAAAATTCTGGGAGAGGATAAGAAACTATTTTTTATCTTTTGGACTATTTCATTTGTTCCATAACTTCTTAAAAAATTCATCTTAATCAATATATTATATTCTATCTCAGTCTATTCTATAATCTCACATACAGTATAATTTTATACTTCAGCCTATATTTATCAGTATATTATAAAAGTATATTGCCTGATAGGATAACTCAATTAACTAAATTACAAAACAAGTCTACTTGTTAAATGTCATTTCTCTATTGTCATTCACTATTGGATTTGTTTCATCAAATGATTCACTATATAGAAATGGCGTTTGATGCTAGTAAATTGTTCTTTCTAAGGCAAACAGTGAATTTTTATATCAAACAAGTAATAGTGGCGATTTGTATTCAGAAATTTAACATCATGTACTGAATGTAACACCTTTATCTGTTTAATTAAAATTCTATATTAGTCATTAATTTACATGAGATAATGTCATATTCCCGTTTTAGTTTAATTCCTTGATGATCGCTTCTGCTTAGTCGGAGAGGGGAAAGGAACGCCCGAAATTAAGGAGGCATTTTTGATATTTTCCGCCCACAATACTAAAGAGAAGGCATAACATTGAATACAATAATTTCTGCATGTATTGGGATTTATGCGTGTTTTTCTTAATATTCCACTTTTTCAAATCTCATCCAAAGTCCACCTTCCGGTTCGACAATGAAGACCGGACGTGAGATTTCGATGGGTTCCTGATGAGGGCGTCTTCTCGGTTGGTTGGAGTGACGGGGGATATCATACCCTTGTTCCCGTCTACACCTATTGTTTTTAGGATATAATAATTGGCATACTATCTATGAATAAGCGGAGTGGACTATGAGAAATGGCGTCTACAATGTAAGCTGTACAACGGAAATTTGAACTTTGTCCGTTTAATGACTCCTGTAGAGCAGGCAGAGCTACGTACGAACACCATTTTATGTCGAATTTTTTTTGTCAAATATTTAAAACTACATATTTCTTAGGGTATGAATTCGAGAATTGCATATGTACAATATTGTATATTGTAAATCTATATATTTAAATTTACATATTTGTAAATCTGTATACCTAAACCTATACCTAAACCTATACCTAAACCTATACCTAAACCTATACCTAAACCTATACCTAAACCTATACCTAAACCTATACCTAAACCTATACCTAAACCTATACTCTAAACCTATACCTAAACCTATACCTAAACCTATACCTAAACCTATACCTAAACCTATACCTAAACCTATACCTAAACCTATACCTAAACCTATACTCTAAACCTATACCTAAACCTATACCTAAACTTATACCTAAACTATAACTTATACCTAAACTATACCTAAACCTATACCTAAACCTATACCTAAACCTATACCTAAACCTATACCTAAACCTATACCTAAACTTATACCTAAACCTATACCTAAACCTATACTCTAAACCTATACCTAAACCTATACCTAAACTTATACCTAAACCTATACCTAAACCTATACCTAAACCTATACCTAAACCTATACTAAACCTATACCTAAACCTATACCTAAACCTATACCTAAACCTATACTCTAAACCTATACCTAAACCTATACCTAAACTCCTATATACCTAAACCTATACCTAAACCTATACCTAAACCTATACCTAAACCTATACCTAAACCTATACCTAAACCTATACCTAAACCTATACCTAAACCTATACCTAAACCTATACCTAAACCTATACCTAAACCTATACCTAAACCTATACCTAAACCTACACCTAAACTATACACAAACCTATACCTAAACCTATACCTAAACCTATACCTAAACCTATACCTAAACCTATACCTAAACCTATACCTAAACCTATACCTAAACCTATACCTAAACCTATACTCTAAACCTAAACCTATACTAAACCTATACCTAAACCTATACCTAAACCTATACCTAAACCTATACCCCTATACCTAAACCTATACCTAAACTATACCTACCTATACCTAAACCTCCTAAACCTATACCTAAACCTATACCTAAACCTATACCTAAACCTATAAACCTATACCTAAACCTATACCTACCTATACCTAAACCTATACCTAAACCTATACCTAAACCTATACCTAAACCTATACTCTAAACCTATACCTAAACTCTATACCTAAACCTATACCTAAACCTACCTAAACCTATACCTAAACCTATACCTAAACTAAACCTATACCTAAACCTATACCTAAACCTATACCTAAACCTATACCTAAACCTATACCTAAACCTATACCTAAACCTATACCTAAACCTATACTCTAAAAACCTATACCTAAACCTATACCTAAACCTATACCTAAACCTATACCTAAACCTATACCTAAACCTATACCTAAACCTATACTAAACCTACCTAAACCTATACCTAAACCTATACCTAAACCTATACCTAAACCTATACCTAAACCTATACCTAAACCTATACCTAAACCTATACCTAAACCTATACCTAAACCTATAACCCCTATAAAACCTATACCTAAACTATACCTAAACCTATACCTAAACCTATACCTAAACCTATACCTAAACCTATACCTATACCTACCTATACCTAAACCTATACCTAAACCTATACCTAAACTATACCTAAACCTATACTCTAAACCAATGCCTAAACCTATACCTAAACCTATACCTAAACCTATACCTAAACCTATACCTAAACCTATACCTAAACCTATACCTAAACCTATACCTAAACCTATACCTAAACCTATACCTAAACCTATACCTAAACTTAAACTATAAACCTACCTATATACCTAAACCTATACCTAAACCTATACTCTAAACCTATACCTAAACCTATACCTAAACTTCTATACCTAAACCTAAATAAACCCTAAACCTATACCTAAACCTATACCTAAACCTAAACCTATACCTAAACCTATACCTAAACCTATACCTAAACCTATACCTAAACCTATACCTAAACCTATACCTAAACCTATACCTAAACCTATACCTAAACCTATACCTAAACCTATACCTAAACCTATACCTAAACCTATACCTAAACCTATACCTAAACCTATACCTAAACCTATACCTAAACCTATACCTAAACCTATACCTAAACCTATACCTAAACCTATACCTATACCTAAACCTATACCTAAACCTATACCTAAACCTATACCTAAACCTATACCTAAACCTATACCTAAACCTATACCTAAACCTATACCTAAACCTATACCTAAACCTATACCTAAACCTATACCCAAACCTATACCCAAACCTAAACCTATACCTAAACCTATACCTAAACCTATACCTAAACCTATACCTAAACCTATACCTAAACCTATACCTAAACCTATACCTAAACCTTATACCTAAACCTATACCTAAACCTATACTCTAAACCTATACCTAAACCTATACCTAAACCTATACCTAAACCTATACCTAAACCTATACCTAAACCTATACCTAAACCTATACCTAAACCTATACCTAAACCTATACCTAAACCTATACCTAAACCTATACCTAAACCTATACCTAAACCTATACCTAAACCTATACCTAAACCTATACCTAAACCTATACCTAAACCTATACCTAAACCTATACCTAAACCTATACCTATACCTAAACCTAAACCTAAACCTATACCTATACCTAAACCTATACCTAAACCTATACCTAAACCTATACCTAAACCTATACCTAAACCTATACCTAAACCTATACCTAAACCTATACCTAAACCTATACCTAAACCTATACCTATACCTAAACCTATACCTAAACCTATACCTAAACCTATACCTAAACCTATACCTAAACCTATACCTAAACCTATACCTAAACCTATACCTAAACCTATACCTAAACCTATACCTAAACCTATACCTAAACCTATACCTAAACCTATACCTAAACCTATACCTAAACCTATACCTAAACCTATACCTAAACCTATACCTAAACCTATACCTAAACCTATACCTAAACCTATACCTAAACCTATACCTAAACCTATACCTAAACCTATACCTAAACCTATACCTAAACCTATACCTAAACCTATACCTAAACCTATACCTATACCTAAACCTATACCTAAACCTATACCTAAACCTATACCTAAACCTATACCTAAACCTACCTAAACCTATGCCTAAACCTATACCTAAACCTATACCTAAACCTATACCTAAACCTATACCTAAACCTATACCTAAACCTATACCTAAACCTATACCTAAACCTATACCTAAACCTATACCTAAACCTATACCTAAACCTATACCTAAACCTATACCTAAACCTATACCTAAACCTATACCTAAACCTATACCTAAACCTATACCTAAACCTATATAAACCTATAAACCTAAACCTATACCTAAACCTAAACCTAAAACCTATACCTACCTCCTAAACCTATACCTAAACCTATACCTAAACTATACCTAAACCTATACCTAAACCTATACCCAAACCTATACCTAAACCTATACCTAAACCTATACCTAAACCTATACCTAAACCTATACCTAAACCTATACCTAAACCTATACCTAAACCTATACCTAAACCTATACCTAAACCTATACCTAAACCTATACCTAAACCTATACCTAAACCTATACCTAAACCTATACCTAAACCTATACCTAAACCTATACCTAAACCTATACCTAAACCTATACCTAAACCTATACCTAAACCTATACCTAAACTCTATACCTAAACCTATACCTAAACCTATACCTAAACCTATACCTAAACCTATACCTAAACTATACCTAAACCTATACTATACCTAAACTATACCTAAACCTATACCTAAACCTATACCTAAACCTAAACCTACCTAAACCTATACCTAAACCTATACCTAAACCTATACCTAAACCTATACCTAAACCTATACCTAAACCTATACCTAAACCTATACCTAAACCTATACCTAAACCTATACCTAAACCTATACCTAAACCTACCTATACCTAAACCTATACCTAAACCTATACCTAAACCTATACCTAAACCTATACCTAAACCTATACCTAAACCTATACCTAAACCTATACCTAAACCTATACCTAAACCTATACCTAAACCTATACCTAAACCTATACCTAAACCTATACCTAAACCTATACCTAAACCTATACCTAAACCTATACCTAAACCTATACCTAAACCTATACCTAAACCTATACCTAAACCTATACCTAAACCTATACCTAAACCTATACCTAAACCTATACCTAAACCTATACCTAAACCTATACCTAAACCTATACCTAAACCTATACCTAAACCTATACCTAAACCTATACCTAAACCTATACCTAAACCTATACCTAAACCTATACCTAAACCTATACCTAAACCTATACCTAAACCTATACCTAAACCTATACCTAAACCTAAACCTATACCTAAACCTATACCTAAACCTATACCTAAACCTATACCTAAACCTATACCTAAACCTATACCTAAACCTATACCTAAACCTATACCTAAACCTATACCTAAACCTATACCTAAACCTATACCTAAACCTATACCTAAACCTATACCTAAACCTATACCTAAACCTATACCTAAACCTATACCTAAACCTATACCTAAACCTATACCTAAACCTATACCTAAACCTATACCTAAACCTATACCTAAACCTATGCCTAAACCTATACCTAAACCTATACCTAAACCTATACCTAAACCTATACCTAAACCTATACCTAAACCTATACCTATACCTAAACCTATACCTAAACCTATACCTAAACCTATACCTAAACCTATACCTAAACCTATACCTAAACCTATACCTAAACCTATACCTAAACCTATACCTAAACCTATACCTAAACCTATACCTAAACCTATACCTAAACCTATACCTAAACCTATACCTAAACCTATACCTAAACCTATACCTAAACCTATACCTAAACCTATACCTAAACCTATACCTAAACCTATACCTAAACCTATACCTAAACCTATACCTAAACCTATACCTAAACCTATACCTAAACCTATACCTAAACCTATACCTAAACCTATACCTAAACCTATACCTAAACCTATACCTAAACCTATACCTAAACCTATACCTAAACCTATACCTAAACCTATACCTAAACCTATACCTAAACCTATACCTAAACCTATACCTAAACCTATACCTAAACCTATACCTAAACCTATACCTAAACCTATACCTAAACCTATACCTAAACCTATACCTAAACCTATACCTAAACCTATACCTAAACCTATACCTAAACCTATACCTAAACCTATACCTAAACCTATACCTAAACCTATACCTAAACCTATACCTAAACCTATACCTAAACCTATACCTAAACCTATACCTAAACCTATACCTAAACCTATACCTAAACCTATACCTAAACCTATACCTAAACCTATACCTAAACCTATACCTAAACCTATACCTAAACCTATACCTAAACCTATACCTAAACCTATACCTAAACCTATACCTAAACCTATACCTAAACCTATACCTAAACCTATACCTAAACCTATACCTAAACCTATACCTAAACCTATACCTAAACCTATACCTAAACCTATGCCTAAACCTATACCTAAACCTATACCTAAACCTATACCTAAACCTATACCTAAACCTATATACCTAAACCTATACCTAAACCTATACCTAAACCTATGCCTAAACCTATGCCTAAACCTATACCTAAACCTATACCTAAACCTATACCTAAACCTATACCTAAACCTATACCTAAACCTATACCTAAACCTATACCTAAACCTATACCTAAACCTATACCTAAACCTATACCTAAACCTATACCTAAACCTATACCTAAACCTATACCTAAACCTATACCTAAACCTATACCTAAACCTATACCTAAACCTATACCTAAACCTATACCTAAACCTATACCTAAACCTATACCTAAACCTATACCTAAACCTATACCTAAACCTATACCTAAACCTATACCTAAACCTATACCTAAACCTATACCTAAACCTATACCTAAACCTATACCTAAACCTATACCTAAACCTATACCTAAACCTATACCTACCTAAACCTATACCTAAACCTATACCTAAACCTATACCTAAACCTATACCTAAACCTATACCTAAACCTATACCTAAACCTATACCTATACCTAAACCTAAACCTATACCTAAACCTATACCTAAACCTATACCTAAACCTATACCTAAACCTATACCTAAACCTATGCCTAAACCTATGCCTAAACCTATGCCTAAACCTATACCTAAACCTATACCTAAACCTATACCTAAACCTATACCTAAACCTATGCCTAAACCTATGCCTAAACCTATGCCTAAACCTATACCTAAACCTATACCTAAACCTATACCTAAACCTATGCCTAAACCTATGCCTAAACCTATACCTAAACCTATACCTAAACCTATACCTAAACCTATGCCCTACTCATCCTAACGACGCCCCCCTCTCTCTTCCCGGCCACTCAACTCATGCTCATTTAGTCATCCTCTCATTAGTCGAGTGTGATTTTTTCATAAAAACTCACGAAATATATTGTACATAGAAATATAAACGTTTGGTACCAGCGTCAAAATGCATCAACTACTATCTTAAGCTTTATTTCGGAATTATTCTGCATTCGGCTAAAATTTTCATTCAGTTTCATTGCGCACCCAATTGTCTGATCTGAGACTAGATATCTTTCAGTTTTGTTCATTTCTTTTTTATTGTAAGGTTTTTTTTTCTAATCTTATCTTTTCGGCTGATACATTTTTTCCCCGCTTCTCACGGCCCGAAATGTGTTAAATTCGGTGGTATTTTGAAAAACATTTTAATTTCAAACGTTTTACGAATTACAACTATAATTGCAAGTGTTGCCACTTTTGAATACACTCGTCAACAATTGGTATATTGAAGTCGCGGTGAATGGTTTCATTTTAAATAGACCGGGAACCATTACGGATGGTTCCAAGGATGTTTGATTGGAATCTCTTGATGTTGGATGTCTTTGTGGAACACCATATTCCAATATCGTACGTCCACGCCGGTTTTAATATGGGATTTGTAAATTGTTAATCTGTTAGGTGAGGTCAATTTTCCGCTGGGTGGGAATAGGTGTACCCGTTAAGGAATCGATTAGGATAGGGTTGACGATGTCGTTTGGGGGTGGTGAAGCCAGCCATTCCCCTTCACTCTCCATCGTCTCCTCCAGGATTGGAAAGGTGTTCCAGGCGGACGGTGGTAATAATTGGGTGATAAGTAAGTGGTTGGAGCACGTGTCATGTGCTTACGAGTCACAGAGCTTAAACGTCAGGTGAATTGTAAGTTTGTACTGGACACGTATCGCACCGAGTATATGGCGGTAAAATAATTTATAAAGCGATACGGAGTTTATTGTTTGAAATTATTACATGCTATAGAATTCAGCATTGCTGCATGATATTCATTGTCAATGAATATATGTTAGGATTTTTTAATCTTTTAGCGCCTCAAATCTCATCCAGAGTCCGCCTTCCGGTTCTATAATGAATATCTGGTTGGCGAGTTTGATGGGTTCCTTCGTTTTAGGGCTGACCGTGAATTTGAAACTCTCCAGTATTTTGCTCATCACCAATTTGACTTGGAGCAACACGAACCGACGAGCTGTAAACATATAATGTTTAAGGGACAAGAAGTTATTATTTGTTTCAATATTTTCGAGAATGGTAGCATATCATTTAGAAATCAATAATTTCATATAAAGACGTTATTGTTATAGACACAGAATATATTATAGTTGCAGATATAGCTCTTTACTATAAACCTGGGGTTTTGGCGGCCTTTCTAAAGTTCCACTGAATATTCCAAAATGTACATACTAATGTTTGGCGTTATTCAAATCCCAATATTTATCTTCTTTATCCTAGATTGTTTTCAACCAGTAACTCTCTACTGGGTGTTTGTTCCACCTTCAAGTGGAACCTGACAAAAGTGTGATCTTTTTCTTTTTCTTCCCCTCTTATTTTTGCAACTATTTTCTACACGTGATCATAATACATATACATAAATGAGATACCTTATTCGATACGCGAAATGAAATTGGTATCATGTGTTTGCTTCTGGCCAGTACTTCTCTACAACATGAAAATTTTTCATAAAATATCAACCAGAATTTTTTCACGTCCCCTCGGCCATTAACGTTAACCTGAAACCATATACAGTATTATTTCGTCATGTACCTATACATATCCTCGGTCCGTCGCCGAACGGCAAGAACACGTTGCTCGGTATGTGTTCACCGGGCATGAACCTCTCCGGCCTGAACTCGTCCGGGTCCTGGAAGTGGGCCGGGTCCCTCTGCATCGAGGCCGCCGGAATCATTACGGTCGTCCCCTTTTCAATGACCCGGCCGTCGTCCAAAGTGTAGTTTTTGGTACACGCGTGGATCAGCCCTATGGCCGGCGAATAGAGTCTCATCGATTCTGTAACATTGTGTAGCTTCAGAACGGTTGGCACAACAAAGAAAACATATTACAGGTTTAACTGAAATGGAGAGAGGACCGAAGTGGTAATTTAGGCGTTCCCGAACCCTAACGAAACAGTATTTTAGTGATCAATACCTGAAATACAGGCGTCCAGATATACCATTTCCTTGAGTGCCTCATAAGTCACAGTCGAGCCGTGTTTCTCTTTCACCCTCTCTATTTCCTGTCTGACCTTCTCTTGGACGTCTGGGTATTTGCCCAAGAAGTAGAGGGCGAAGCTGAGGATGACGGCGGTGTTCTCCCAGCCGGCTGCCAGGAACACGAAAGACTGGGCGGCCAGCAATCCGTCCGTAAGCACTGTACAAAACGCAAATCGGTACTCGCAAAGTACTACTTTCACCCGAAATACGATTAATATTGTCCACGGAGGTATGATCGAAATATGAATCTACCTAATTTAGCAGGCTCTTCCGGGCTCTGTGTGTTTATTCCGGGGGATATGGTTGCGTCATCGTCCTCTTCGAGTTCTTTCGGGTCGCAGTCCACGCTGCCCTTGAGCTTGAGCTGGAGCAAAGGTCGACGAAGTCGTTTCTCTTCAGTCCCGTTTTAATTCTGTGCTCGAAAGCCTGTTGCGTTATACCGAAGAAGAATCGGGTGACGTCGTCGTCCACTGTCTTCAACTTCAGCCTGAGAGCCAGCCTAGGAAAGAGAGCCCTGAACGTAGCCCTCATCTGTTGGACGCCGCTCGGCCTGAATATTTTCTGGGCCATCTTCTTGAACTCGCAGTTGGGGTCCTTCAGCGCTCCGGCATCGATTCCAAATGTACACGAACCTATCATTAAAAGGAGGAAACAATCCAGTAAAAGAATTCGGCGCAACCACAAGCGTAATGTAACACTATATAGAGAAATAATAATATTCGTGTATAGAAATAACAACATCAAAGGGACTGGATCATAAACACATGACAATTGATTTACGTTGTAAGACGTCATTACTACCTATAACGTCGATGGCGAATCTCGACAGAATGTCCCGCACCGGAATATCTTCTTGCGGGTTGATTTTTTTCATTACGCCGACGAGTGTGTCGGAACAGTCGGTAATTATAGGAAGCATCCCCTTGAGCTTGCCGGTGGTGAAGGTCGGCGTCAGCTTGTTCCTGAGCGCCCTCCACTGAGGGCCGTTCATGTTGAACAGGTGGCCCTCCAGGGGTTCACGTCGGTGTCCACTTCGAAACCGTGGTCGTGGAAATAGGAGAAGTCTTTGATCAGTATTCTGTTGATCAGGTCGGGATCTCTCACCATCATCACGTTGCTGCCGAGCTGAAATTGTCAATTAATTAATCAATAAATCGATATAAAATATAATAAAATGTAGGTGTTCCGAAACTCAGGAGAGCTCCAGCGGGAGAGCTAATCTATTAATTTTTACTCACCTGATAGTACCCGCCGATTTTTTCCGCCTCGAAATATCTGTATATCTCATCCATGAATTCTATAAAATTAATTCGGAACGTGAATAATTTAATTGTTATTTGTATTGTTCTCATCAGTGGAAACGTGGGGAATCCGCGTTCTTGGAAATAGCTGACCCTCTTTTTGAATCTGTAGGCCAAATATAGGGCAAGGCATGCGATGCCGAGGCCGACACTGACACACCATTGTCCACTCCCGAAAATGTCCATTATTGTCTGAAAAGATTAACAACAATTATATATATACTGTTCTGTAATTAACTATGTTTCTTTAATTAGTAAAAAATTGATCCAGTAATTTTTCCTTCTAAGGTAATATGTAAGGATATTTATTTTTTCATTTGGTCAAACTGAAAATATTACAAACTATAATATTATCGCCCCTAAGAGGGTTCCATCCAATTAGCCCGAGATCATTGCGATCAAAATTTAATTTTGGTGGGGCCTAATTGTTTAACTGGATTACCTGAATGACTGGAGCGGATGACGGGGCGTCTGGAAGTACGTGTATATCATACAGCAAGCGGTCGACGCCCGGAGTGATTTCCTTCTCCGCTTTTATTCCAATTTAAAGCTCAAGAGTTGCATAATGTTGAGCTGCTGCCCCACTCGTGCCATCCCCCTACTCTCATGACGCGGCCCCACCCCCCCATCCGACCGATTAATCAAGTGTCACTTTTACCCGAGCTTATCAATAAAAGACAATTGTCCATCAATATTTTACAAGCAAATATAAACGTTCGGCACCGGCGCAAAAAATATTGCAAAGTTGTTTTCTTATACCTATCGACTACCATCTTAAGCTCTGATCTGGAATTATTCTGCATTCAGCTAGAATTTTTACTTGGTTTCTTTAATGTATTCATTCATTGTTTTCCCCCAATTTGTTTGATCTGGAACCAGAAAACTTTCGGCTCCGTTAATTTCTTCCGCATTGAGGGGCCAAAAGTTGGTGACAAATTTTATCGGATATAACGATCTGAATTGAAAAATATAAAAAGTCTCCTTTCCCATTATAAATTCTACGTTCAATTCTGTTTTAAATCTTATCGATTTTCTCTACCTCGTTTATCTTATATTCTTTATCTCTTTATGATAAAAATAAACAATCCAATTAATTAGATAACGAACAAATTTTGCTTATCGGAATGCCAGTACTATTTTTCATAGTAAAAGTTGTTGTACTTTTCATTTCTCATAGTGACACTCACAACGGGGTGGAGTTGGGGCATTCAAAGGGTATTTGAAACATTTAAATGGCCGTTTCAATTTGATTTTTACATCAACTGTATATATTTCTGTCACAACTGTTTATCTGAATAATCTCTTAGTTATTTTCAGTATTCCCACTTGTTTGATCCTTCTAGACTTCTAGTGTCATTAAATTCTTCTGCATTGATTCGATCGATCCTGATACAACTTGTTTGATCTTTTATATCTGTCTATATGTAGATCTGTCTATCTATCTCATATATTTCCAGTTGTTTATTTTTGTCTGATTCTCAGGGCTCACAAATTTTTTATTTGGTTTCAGGAACATTTTTCCGACAATAATTCCGAAAAGAAAACAGTTATCCCATATTCGTCTACTGTTTATACTATTTATACATAGCTGTGTCGATAGAGGTAGTGTAAGGAGCATAGTGGTATTATGGTTAAAACGTTACGTAAAGGTTTAATGAATTGGAAATATATTTACAGTATAAACGCTAAATATAATGGAAACCAATATAAATCTAATCGAATCTAAATTCAGAATCGATTAAGATGTGTATACCAGATATAGGATTAATAGTTCAACTTAACAGTAACTTATTTAGACAGTAAAACTGAAGAATATAACTTTGCCTTCCTTTCTGTATAATTTGGAAGTAGGTGTACAAAGGGGAAAATAATATTGGCGTTCCTAATCTTGCAACGGTTCGACTCTCATCCACATTCCGCCTTCCGGTTGAACTTGGAAGATCTTTCGTCCAATTTTGATCGGTTCCTTCATTTTAGGGCTGACGGTAAATTTCAGACTCTCCACAAGTTTGGCCACCACCAGTTTCATTTCGAGTAACACGAAACGCCGGGCTGTGAAATTACAGTGTTGTACAAATCATTGATACGGCATTTAGCCCAATAATAATTTGTAATATAACTCTAACAATTAATTAACAACCGGTTATGTACCTATGCACACTCTCGGTCCGTCGCCGAACGGCAAGTACACGTTGCTCGGTACGTGCTCACCGGGCATGAACCTCTCCGGTCTGAACTCCTCCGCGTCCTGGAAGTGGGCCACGTCCCTCTGAATAGAGAACGTAGGAATTATTACGGTCGTCCCCTTTTCTATAACTCGGCCGTCGTCCATAGTGTAGTTTTTGGTGCACGCGTGGAACAGCCCTATACCTGGCGAGTACAGCCTCATCGATTCTGTAAAATTGTGTAAGCCGAGGATTGTTTTGTTACTGAAAGTATGTACTGAAAAGTCGTGGAAGGCAGGACGAAAGATGTGCCATGGAAAAGAAGTTAGGAGGCTTCTACGAATGAAGGAGTTTTATAATTTTTACTGCCCAATACATGGAATGCAGTGAAATGAAATGGTTAGATTTTGCACAAGTCTATCAAATTCTATCTAATGTATCTTTATATCGAGGCTATCAATTTCAAAATTAACGACGGTCATACGGCAGCAGTAGATAGTATACAGAAAGAGAATTGTAGAATATAGAAATTATCGTACGGAATCAGTACAGTAGTGAATAATACCTGAAATACAGGCGTCCAGATATACCATATCCTTGAGGGCCTCGTAAGTCACAGTCGAGCCGTGTTTCTCTTTCACCCTTTTGATTTCTTGCCTCACCTTCTCCTGGACGTCCTGGTGCTTGGCCAAGAAGTAGAGGACGAAGCTGATGGCGGCGGCGGTGTTCTCCCAGCCGGCAATCAGGAACACGAATGCCTGGGCGGCCAGCAATCCGTCCGTAAGCACTGTAAAATATGAGACAGTATACATTTATTTTCACTCGAATTTATTATTGATCAACTTATTTTTGAACTTTAAATTAAATCTGAGACGAGGCCGAAAAATATGAAAAGCCCAGATATTATCGGAATCGGACCGTGGCCCCGGAAAATATTCCCATTTGACAGGCAGAATAAAACTTGAAAATGTCTACACTCTTGAAACCAATCGTCTCAGACCCAACCTTCATATACATGCTACCTCTATTTATAATAATACGGCGGATGAAAAGTTAACAAATACATAGTAGTATTGTATACTGGATTTCTTTTAAATCATCCACACATGTAATCAATTCTTGTCATTTAACGTGAAAACGCCACCTGCCATTTTGACCGATATTTCCCAGCGAATATGGCGCAGCAAACTATTTATTCGGTGTATTGTAAAAATTCAAATAGCAAAATTGTCCCAAAGGAAGTGGCCGCAGAAAAGAAATTATGAAACGCTAGTAACCTTTATCCGAAATATTGTCCTCGCAGGATATTTAATCGAAATATAATTTCACCTAATTTCTCCGATTCTTCTTGGTTTTGTGCGTTCATTCCTGGAGATATCATTGCGTCATCTTCCTCTTCGAGATCCTTCGGGTCGCAGTCCACTCTCCCCTTGAGCTTGAGCTGGAGCAACAGGTCGACGAAATCGTTCCTTTTCAATCCCGTCTTGATCCTGTGCTCGAACGCCTGTCTCATTAACCCGAAAAAAAAATCGACGATTTCGTCGTCCATAGTCTTCAACTTCAGTTTTAGAGCTAAATGGGGGAACATCATTCTGAACATCATCCTTAGCTGTTGAAAACTGCTCGGTCTGAATATTTTCTGCGCCATTTTTCTGAACTGACAGTCCGGGTTCTCCAGAGCTCCGGCGTCGATCCCAAATGTACAGCAACCTTTCAATAAACATAACAGAATACCGGTAACACGTAAATGGGTTATTTTCTGTAAATACTGTAAATTATTGGCGTACACTTTACTTATTTTAATATGCTGTCTCAACAACTATTTGCAAGAAAGTGACGATAATATGACAAACATAATTCCTTACAAATATCGTAAAGGCGGCATTAATTTTTAATAAACGAATAAACGTAATAAAATTATCTCAATGACCGGAACGTACACGGACGGCCAACGCATCGCACCGGTGATGCATCTTTAGGTTGACAGAGACTATGTCTTCTGAATGTTTTTATTTGTAATACAATATATATAATTTACCTATAAGGTCGATGGAGAATCTCGACAGAATGTCATGTATCATAATATCTTCTTGGGGCTTATTCTCTTTCAGTACGCTGATGAGATTGTCTGAACAGTCGGACATCTGGGAAAGCATCCCCTTGAGCTTGCCGGTCGTGAAAGTCGGAGAAAGCTTGTTCCTGAGCGCCCTCCACTTTGCCCCGTTCATGTTGAACAGGTGGCCCTCCAGGGGTTCAGCTCGGTGTCCACCTCGAACCCGTGGTCGTGGAAATAGGAGAAGTCTTTGATCAGTATTCTGTTGATCAGGTCGGGATCTCTCACCAGCATCACGTTGCCACCCAACTGAAATTATAGATTAGCGCTACATTAAATCTATTATTATTGTTATACGTTGTTGAACGTTAAGGATCCCAGGAATTCCAGAAATCAAATTAGTAATTTCCCTCTTGTTCTTTGTAGACATATTTTCTTGATTAACCACGAATGATTAATACGAGGGCAACAATTAATGAATTAAGAGAAACTGATTTTTATTGATCATATTTGCATTACGGCTGATAAACTGGCTTATTGGCTTATCAGAAACCGACGAGTTCGCGTAACAGTGGTGGGTGTGGGTCAGACCCTTATCCGTATTAGATTCTTCTTGTTTTTGGAGGAACACATGAGCGAATTCCAGTTGGAAACTGCTGGCGCTTTCGCCTGGTGTTGTATGTATTTGACGTTACGGAACTCCAGGATATGGAGTACAACATTGGTTGAGGATTGTTCCCAGGAAGAAGCCGAAGAGGATTAGCGACACCCCACGTCCAGCTATATAGAGAACCCCAAGTTGACTTATTCTGCAGTCGGAACCTGATTTTGGGATCAGTAGGTGTTCCGAAACTCATGAGAGCTCCAGCGGGAGAGCTAAACTATTAATTTTTCCAAATTTTGACTCACCTGATAGTACCCGCCGATTTTTTGCCCCTCGAAATATCTGTATATCTCATCTATAAAATCTATAAAATTTATTCTGAACGTGAAAAGCCTAAGTGTTACGTATATAGTTCTGAACAGAGGCAACGTGGGAAATCCGCGCTCTTCAAAGTAGCTGATCCTCTTTTTGAATCTGTAGGCCAAATATAGGGCAAGGCATGCGATGCCGAGGCCGCCGCTGACCCACCATTGTCCACTCCCGTAATCGTCCATTATTGCCTGAAAAGATTAAAAAATAGCATATTTTGCAGTTTTCTGGGCGGAATTAACTAGGAACACTAACCAGTAATATTTTATACGATTTACGATTTATTCATTATAGCTATCCGATTTATTTTTTACTCTCCCCCCCCCCTGAACTAGCTGCGGGAGCATTCAGTAAATTATAATTAATAGACAAACGAGATAATGCTTGTGCAATCTTATCAATTGACTTGGAAATAATTTGTGAACATTCTTTTGAGCTTCACATTTTGTGCATATGTTTAATATATATATCGGGCGATTTAAATTCCACGTTGGTATCTATGTGATAACATTTAATACGGACGGATAGTGTCCTCCGAAATACCTTTTTGCCTGCTGGTGTTGCCAAATACCGTGCCCCGGCCTACTGAGAAGAGAAGAGAATCTAAACTGTAATTGGAGTCAATTGGTCGCTTAGAGTTGTGGAGCTCCGTTCCCTTCAGACATTTACTTCATTGGGGACAATGCCGCGTAATTTTCATTTCGTGAAGTCAAACAATTAGAATTTTTGCCCAACCGGGTTGGAGGTCAACCGGTTCCTAGTTGAAGAATGTAAACCCGCTTACAAATATCCGTTAATCCAGCGAATTGGCTTATACTTTGAAAACGGGTCTTTGTTGTCCCCAGGAAA
This sequence comes from Lethocerus indicus, assembly GCA_019843655.1. Classification (NCBI taxonomy): domain Eukaryota; kingdom Metazoa; phylum Arthropoda; class Insecta; order Hemiptera; family Belostomatidae; genus Lethocerus; species Lethocerus indicus. The sequence goes on along the minus strand of JACDQD010000007.1, from coordinate 1,067,431 downwards.
ACAGAACTAGATAAGACGTCGATAGAGGAAAAATTGCGAGCCCGAAATCGGCTATTGCATTTAAACTTCTTAAACTAAACAGAGTATTTCAGAAGTACAGAAAAACTTCTGAACAGGGCTCAGTCGAGTCTGAATTCAGCAGAAATCTCTCTTTACAATAATTGAACTACTTTACTGTTTAAAAATAACGACGAAATATTTTATCGATAGGCCAAAAAGACAAAGTGCTTATATGCCCGAACTGAAAACAGTTGGAGGTTTCCACATTTGACTGGTTTGTGTCCCATTATAAACAGGTAGAATTAAACTAAATGACAGTCAGAAACGGAAATCCGATTTCCGGCTGCGTGTTCCCGCAGTGGGAAACTGCGCACCTGTACCTGTACCGGTCGTGTTCAGTCGTAAAACCGCGTGGATTCTCTTTCGGACAATATTACAAAAAAAAATTTCACGATACGAACAAAATAATATTCTAATGGGGGAAATCAGATTTCTATTTCAGTCAATTGATTTATTTACTTCAACCTGCTCGATAAATGAAATTTATCCCACACAGTACTTCGTGCGCGCTATCCCCATTGAGGTATTTACGGATTTATTTTAGCTGTTTAACGGGTTTACCTGGTTAACGGGAGCGGACGAAGAAGAGCGTATACTACCACTGTCTGTGGCTGAGTGCTAGCGGCCATTCGACGGTGTGATATACATCGAGTTGTATAATCTTCTTGTATTTCCCACTCTCACTACCTACACCCCACTCTCTTCCCAATCGCCCCTATCCCCTCTCCATTTCTTCTACTTCTTCTTCTTCTTTTTTTTTTTTTGAAATTACATTTATATTGTCTTACCGCGTCGAAAACAATTCCGAAAAAACGAATAATACGCTTCCGTCAACTATTATTCCATACTCCAGGCTAAAGTAATTATATGAAGCTTATTATTAAAAACGTATTTGATTACAGGTTTTTATAAATTTCAACAGTAGTGAAAAATACTGTACCCAGTACAGTGCCCTTGCTAGGCAGTGTATTTATTTCTACAATACCTTCTTTTTAATATTAATTCTTTATTGATAAATACAAAACACTGTGAAAACGTTGTATCTGATCACTACATTTACCGCTCGAAATTATCTATTAGCAATACTTGCAGAACGAAAATAAAAATATTAGTTCGCTTTAGAAATACATTGGGTATAATAGCTATGAATGAGATGGGTAGATTGGAGTTGTTAATCTTGCAAGGGCTCCGCTCGCATCCAAATTCCCCCTTCCGGTTCGACGAAGAAGAACTTTCGCGAAAGACGTATCGGTCCTTTCATTTTAGGGCTGACGGTAAATTTGAAATTCTCCACCAGCTTGTTCATCACCAGTTTCAGTTCGAGCAACACGAAACGACGAGCTGAAAAACAGAAAACACGCGGTTGAGAACAGTAATGAAAATAGTTTATAATCATAAGCAATTATTCGGAGAGAACAGTGTACGACTGGGAACCCTATATAACAATCCCATCCTATTACGCAATATTCACGTCTTTATCAATTGATGATGCGCTTGTACACACTCATCTGTCGGTTAGTCTCAGAAGGTCACGGCCTTCATTTCAAAACTAGTTTTTTTTGTCTGCTCGTTATAGATTCTTTTCAGTTCCCGACCACTTTTTTTTTTTGCAATGAATGTAGTAAGTCCTCATATATCTGCCTAGTTCCTATCACTTGCACCCGATTGTTAATCCATCCGGCTTATCGAATGTCTAGGAACCCGCCAATCTTGGCCAGAGGCCCATCCTTATGCAGGGGAAAACCTCTGCATCAGAAATTCGAAATCTTAAGGAGAAAACCCTAACCCGAGTCCGCCTTGTTTTAGTTCAATAATATCAATCTATATGATGGTTGACAACAATTTTTTTTGACCGCATGCTGTAATTACTTTATCAAGGGATTTCTGTTCAATATTTCGGAAGAACACAGCTTCTAAAAAAAGCCTAACGTCCTATGGACCGTGAAGACCATGAATTACATTCCACCTACGTGTATATGCGCTTCCCTATATCATCTTTTTTTTTAGAACTCAGACAACGTGGAACCTAAATTAGAAGACAATAACCGACATTTTTTTCAATATCGCGATGCGTCCCTCAGTCCATACCGTTAAGCTGAATACATATATAAATTTTGATTATGTACCTATACAGATCCTCGGTCCGTCGCCGAACGGCAAGTACACGCCACTGGGTACGTGTTCACCGGGCATGAACCTCTCCGGTCTGAACTCGTCCGGGTCCTGGAAGTGGGCCGAGTCCCTCTGTATCGAGAACAAAGGGATCATTATGCTCGTCCCCTTTTCAATGACACGGCCGTCGTCCAAAGTGTAGTTCTTTGTGCACGAATGGATCAGCCCTTGAGCCTGAGAGTACAGTCTCATCGTTTCTGTAACATCGCATGGATCGCTTAAGGAATGAGTCAGAATAGCGGGGGACATGTGGGTTAGCGTTGTGACATCTAATGGAGGCACATAATTACAGAGAAACAATAAACTAGGTACCAAAAACAGGAGTAAGAATGTTAGGAACGACTATAAAAACCCTGTAAAATGGTCAAGTTGTAAAAGACGGGGCTTGCACTAAATACTAAATAAAAATGATATTGTTCCGCTTTTTGGAAGTAAAGTTTGAGCACGCGAATTTTCAGAGTAATACCTGAAATACAGGCGTCCAGATATACCATATCCTTGAGGGCCTCGTAAGTCACGGTCGAGCCGTGTTTCTGTTTCACCTTTTTGATTTCCTGTCTGACCTTCTCCTGGACGTCCTGGTGTTTGCCCAAGAAGTAGAGGACGAAGCTGACGGTGGCGGCTGTGTTCTCCCAGCCGGCGACGAGGAAGACGAAAGACTGGGCAGCCAGCAATCCGTCAGTCAACACTAGAAAAATATATTATTATGACGAAATATAATGTTTGCGGATCCATTAAGATTGATGAATTAATAGGTTTTATCGCATTAATTGATGTAACGAAACGGACAAACTTCTTTGCTCATTCTTCGACAGTGTGCGAGCTCTTGTAACGTTAATTTCCCTAAATTCCTGACATACCTAATTTAACCGATTCTTCCGTGGTTTGTGTGTTGATTTTGGGACAAGCGGCGTCATCATCTTCCTCCTCGACTTCTTTGGGGTCGTAGTCTACGCTCCCCTTGAGCTTGAGCTGGAGCAACAGGTCGATGAAATCGTTCCTCTTCAGTCCCGTTTTGATCCTATGCTCGAAAGCCTGCTGGGTTATCCCGAAGAAGAAACGGACGACGTCGTCGTCCATAGTCTTCATTTTCAGTTTTAGGGCCATCTTGGGGAACACGGTCCTGAAGAGAGTCTTCATCATCTGAAAACTGCTCGGTCTGAATATTTTCTGCGCCATTTTTCTGAACTCGCAGTCCGGGTCCTTCAGAGCTCCGGCTTCGATCCCAAACGTACACGAACCTGTTAATCAATAAAGCAAGTTTTATAGTAAATTATTCAGTAAGATATACGACGATAGAGTGCCCAGTTTACCTATAACGTCGATGGCGAATCTCGACAGAATGTCCCGCACCAGGATATCCTCTTGAGGTCCATTCTGTTTCATGACGCTAACGAGAGTGTCCGAACAGTCTGACATCTGGGGAAGCATCCCCTTGAGCTTGCCGGTGGTGAAGGTCGGCGTCAGCTTGTTCCTGAGCGCCTTCCACTGAGGGCCGTTCATGTTGAACAGGTGGCCCTCCAGCGGGTTCACATCGGTGTCCACTTCGAAACCGTGGTCGTGGAAATAGGAGAAGTCTTTGATCAGTATTCTGTTGATCAGGTCGGGATCTCTCACCAGCAGCACGTTGCTGCCGAGCTGAAATGATCGATTAGCGTTATTACGAAACTATTGAAACCCTGTAATTACAGTAATCAATTGAGTAGTAATTCGCGTCAACATGTGTCTCTGCAGGCGAGCAAGGCCATTGAGCGAAATTGTATTTATAGAAAACCGTTTTTCGTAAATCGACAAATAATTAGCTTCTTCCAGGTGATTAACTCTCCCAGTTATTTACCTACTTCTTTTTATAAACATTTCTGTCGTCTGTTATTCTGTTTAACATATTAATAACAAAACTGAGGTAGATAAAACTTTGATAGATGTCCATAGGGATCCATAGTTGTCAGTAGGGATGTACGAGTAGTGAGTTCAAAATTTGACTCACCTGATAGTACCCGCCTATTTTGTGCCCCTCGAAATATCTGTATATGGTGTCCAGAAAATTTACGAAATTTAATCTGAACGTTAACAACTTGATTGTTATTTCTATTGTTTTCGTAATGGGAAGAGTGGGGAATCCGCGTTCTTCGAAGTAGCTGATCCTCTTTTTGAATCTGTATGCCAAATAAAGAGCAAGGCATGCGATGCCGAGGCCGCCGCTGACCCACCATTGTCCACTACCGTAAACGTCCATTATACGTCTGAAAAGATTAACAACAATTAGATATTTTAGAATAAAAGTAATTGCGGAAAGAACTGTATTTCTTACAATATTTATGTCCATTTTCTGAAAATACGGAGAGAAATTATAGGAATAAAATACAATGATGGGTGGGGGGGGGCAATGAACTAAGGTGAATCGATTTTTTATTTTTTTCGTGACTAAGGTCACACTGGTAATGAATTAACCAGTAATTTATTTGTCTAATATTAAATCATCCTGTGCAAACAATTGATAATCTTATGGGACCGCGATAGGCGAAGAAAGCAGTTTATTTAGCGCAAAAACGTATTGTGAAAACTCTGGTTTTTATAGGGGCTTTAGACCACTGGCAATTAGTTTCTTGGGTCTGAATGAAATTCACGTGCGTTGTGCAATTTGAATACTAGACTAGCTTCAAGGCTGTACAAGTTCACGAGGAAAAAAACAACGGTACAGTCACCGACCCTCTGTGGGGGGGATTCCCACTTGCCACTGTTCACTGTATATGGGCCAAAATATGTTGCCCAGTGTTGTGAAATATTTTAATTTTGTTTGTTTCTAATAGTTTTCGCCAGTCTCGTTCCAGCGAAAATAGTTAATTAGCTTGGGATACCATTTTTTTTGGTCTGCGACGGTTATGAATAACGTAGTTTTCTTTCTTCAGCGAGAAGAGAAAATTTAAAATACCGGTTCGCGCCTCCCCATTCGATAATTTGCGCGTGTAAATATATAGGTAATATATAAATCGGCAATTTAATGTCCAACTTCAAGTGTGGAATAAATTGTAAAAGAGTACAAAGCAAACTTTCATTCCAGGAATTATATTCAGATTACAATATAATCCAACACTGTTCTGGGAAACTGATAAGGACAGAAATAGAGGCAAAAATAACTTTATATAATGTACTGTCTTACATATTAAAAATTTACTCGAAGGTCTGTCCCTTCCACCACTTGTAAACAGTCCTTATAAATAAAGGTGAATAATTCTACATTTGGCTGGTGTTTGGCTCCGATAAGGAATTTGGTGAATAGCACTATTTTTAATTTCCGTCTTTTTTGCATTGCGTCATGCGTTGCCACACCTTTAACAATATCAAGAATAGAAGAATATTCGCGAAATTGAAAATATTCTCGTTTAGTCGTCTCGAAAAGATAATATAAACAGTATAGACATGTTATGTACTCCATAATTGGATCCCCGTAGAAATCGTGAATTTGTGAATAAAACAATGAGCTTCATAAATGGAACAAGAGTGAAATCTACATTTTATTTGAGAGTTTTTTTTAAAAATATTTTAGCTATTTTGTGTTCCAACGTGTACTGACACGAAGTGAGTCATCCAAGGAGCCGAAGGATATCTCAGGACTAAACACTATGGGGGACGCACCAATGTTCATAAACGATTTGTCTATCGCGCTAAGAAATTCAACGGATTACCTGCAGTGGGGCACGGATGAAAGGTGCGACTATACCGGCGGATACCTGGCTAGTGTGTGAACTGCCGCCTGCACTGACTCTTAGGTATATCCCCCCCTTGGCAGTGCGTCATACCATCCCGTGATTCCCCGCCTTGTGACCACCCCTACTCCTCTACGTCCTGTCTCTATCCATCCCCACTCCGCTCTGCCAGATTCCACTTCGGCAGTGATCACTTCTCGCTTTCTTTTTATCACGAGGTGTTTCAAGGTGGGCCCACCCACCCGCCTGCCAGATGTCCACCGCCGTGGACTTATGGGGACTGGGCCAACAAACGTGGTCCTACGAGTGTATCGTAACTTTAACCAGTTGCGGCTACCGGAGTGTCTTCTGGAGAAAACATCCACCGTAGCCCAAGATTTTTTTCGCGATTATATGAAATCAATTGGAATAGATTTTACGTGTGCCTATTTAAAACAGTCTAAAAAAGTAAAATAAGTATTCTTTTTAACTGCCACAAATATGTGACACCGGGCTGTAGATAAAAACTAAACGCTGTAGCCCACGTGTCACATATATGTGTCGCATTAAAATAGAAGAAATTGATTATAAGACAAAAATATATAAATACAATTTATCGATCATGGGTTGACTCCCTTCCTGTGAATTTTTTCCGTGTTTGGTGGTTTCCAAACCAGAAACCGGTGGTTACCCGAGCGTGTAGGGTTTTTGCAACGTTTCGGAACTCTTACCGGTTCCGTCCGCAGGGAGCGACTGGAAATGTAGATCGACTTTTGGTCCTCTACACACCTGAAAGTGGGGTGTCGTTAATCCTCTTGGGATTTTATGACGGGAACCATCCTCTACTCAAGTTGTAACCAATATCCCTATTAAAAGTTGTTTTTGATTTTCCGGTTTGCTACTAACTGATACAACGATGTTGTAATTTGTTATTTTCATTTGACAGGATGTTCCTTCCAGTGGTGTTTGCAATTGTGTTGAATCACGCGTGGACTACGTTCGGCGAACATTTCTAAAACATATCTAAAATAGTAGACATGACATATATCATACTTAATACATGAAATGTCCAATAAGCAGTACTGACATTTAAAATCACATAATATCTATTGACCAAATACTGTCGATTTTATAATCAGTATAAGCGAAATTATATTGCTTTCGAGTTACTGCAATATGGACCATTTCAAACCAGTTGCTCAAAGGTCTTCTAAATTATAGACAGATTGTTGCGAATTTATAATTATAGACTGATTTTATAAAAATGACTGAGCCTGGTCCAACCGAGCGGCGATTTAACGAACACAATTGCTATAAAACTGGCGATATTATTACTGCAGTGAAATGTGAGACGCTGCTTATTGAAGGTCGCTTGACGTGTGAAATCAAGTGATTGATTACTGTTGCCAGTGTCGCCAATACGCTGTGTCAGACCTTCACCTTTTAATTTCATTTAAAAGCATTCAAGCTTTCATTAATATTTTCGAATATCGACCCCAGAATTTGATATTGATGAATTTCTACTTGTAATTTGTTCGATGGGCTTTTTGTGTTCTCAACTAAACATGACTAAATACTTTATTGTCAAAATTCATCTTCCCCATAATATTATATTACCATAGATGCGCATGTGAGTATTTCATAAAATTTATAGTTCTCTTTTCCACTTCCGTCCGTATTCGACTTATATTTCTCTCCTTCGTCCTTACTTTCTTACAAACTCCTTTCTGCAGTAACATCTCCTACTTACCATCCTATAAAACTACCGTGATTGTTATTTTTATCACCGATTAAAAAGGTTGAAATAAATGAGTAGGTTAACATAAAAAACAAACAAATAAAACTAACACATCACACTCTCATTTATATTGTATGATACAACAATAATTTATAACACAGGCACCGGTATGTAAGTTTAATGAAACTTGTAAGTTTGTTACATGTTTATGCCACGAAAACAAATCTGTTAGTTGAAATAGGATTTTCATTCGGAGGATGTAAAATGTTTTCCTACAACGTTAATCTGCTAGCGGCTCAAAACGCATCTTCATTCCGCCTTTTATGTCCATGAAACTCTTGGGGTCGAACTGGATGGGCTCCGTCATTTCGGGGCTGTTGACGAATCTGAAACTGTCCAGCAGTTTGCCCAACACCATTTTCACTTCCAGTAAAACGAACCTGCGGGCTGAAACGATTCCAATCACTTGTAACAGTTCAAAAACAGTTCAACGGGGGTTAAAAAAAAGTATTGAATATTTCGAATCTTACATTTAAAACGCTCATTTTCCTTGTTTGGTTTTCATAACGTGGCTTCAATTCACAGGAAGTTGATAACAAATATTACCCAAGTTTAAACCCAGTAAAATATTTAACAGGCATTGATTATGTTAGAGCAATTTACTGATAACATTTTGATTTTTGTTCGAAAGTTTTGAACTATCGAGGAAAATTCCTTACATCTTTGCCTGTACAGCAAGTAAAAAACAGAGTTGAAATTGGCGTTATGTTTTCTCCTTTTTAAGTTACAGTTAAGATTACAAATATCTATTTTTCAGTGTCTTCTTCTTGCCCTATTCTCGCATTTCAATTTAAACATGTAAATTCGTAATTTAAACTATTCAAATCATCTTAATTTTGTCGCATTTCCCGTGTTCTGTGTTTTTAATAGAGTGAACGAAGTTAAGTTCTTCTAATGTTAGTATGGCTTTGTATAGGGCTTAAAATTATAATATCTTTATAGTTGCATTTCTCTCCTAGTATCGATTCGATAGCGGTAGCATTGAATGTTGCGAATCCTGGGGAGTTTATGGTTTTCATTCGTTAATTTAAACTTTTCGTTGAAAAGTCTAAAGTCAGTCGGAAAGTGTGATGAACTTACCGATACATATCCGCGGGCCGTCCCCGAAAGGCAGGTAGACGTTGTTTGGGACACGGCAGTGTTCGGGCATGAACCTCTCGGGCCTGTACTCTTCGGGATCCTCGAAATAGGCGGCGTCCTTTTGCAGGGCGTAGCTGGGCACCAGGACGAAAGTACCTTTCTCTATGATTCGGCCGTCGTCCATTGTGTAATCCCTGGTGCAGCTGTGCACCAGTACAGCGGCCGGCGGGTACAGCCTCGTAGATTCTAATACGGTCGCAGATTATTGTAATAGAAGAACAAATTTCGGAAAATTATATATTATAGAAGTCGTGAAAAATGCGTCTCAATATTATCTAAATATAAATCCACTGCCGAGTGTTTTATCTTGAGCCGTCTTCGCTACCTTCAATCAATTGGCGCTTGAAGTACTGTACAGAGTTATTTTAGGGCCGAGATTGCAAAGTGGTCTCTCCGCTTCATTATTATTTATTTATCGTTATGAAATTTCGCTTTCCCAGAGGAATGCACTGGGACGCCATGCGAGGATTTGTTTTCTGATATTAAAACGTTCACCGTTTATAAACCGTTATAATATCGAGTGATACGCGGTATTGTTGGGCTTTTCTCACCGACAACGACGTCGACATTACCTGAGATACAACTCTCCAAATAGGCCATTTCCTTCAGCGCCTCGTAAGTGAAATTTCCGTCGTGCCTCCCTTTTACCCTCCTCACTTCGTCTCTGGCCTTGTTCTGCGCGTCTGGGTGTTTGGCCAGGCAGTAGAGGGTGAAGCTGATGACCACCGATAGGTTTTCCCAGCCGGCTATCAGAAATACGAAGGATTGGGCGGCCAACAACTCGTCGGTCAATACTGCAAATATCAATTGGCTTGGCTTCATTAAAATTGACCCAATCAATATTAGAATACGCCTATTTCGGTTTAGTTAAGTGTCATCTCCGATGATTCGGTCGTTCCTCGTACAAGATGACTTTTTAAATTCGTTCGACTAACTTGGCTTTTGGTAGAATAAATATTGCGTTTGGTAAGGACAAAGTAGGTTTATCTCGTTTATCAAATCTGTCTACAATCGTACCTAATTTTTCCGGTTCTTCGGTTTGTGCGGTGGAGCCGGGCGATTCCTCCTCGGCCAGCTCCTTGGGATCGCAATCGACCGATCCCCCGAGCTTGAGCTGGAGCAGCAGGTCCAGAAAATCGTTCCTCTTCAGGCCGCTCTCGGTCCTGTGCTCGAACGCCTGCCGAGTTATCCCGAAGAAGAAGTCTGTCACCTCGGCGTCGAACGTCTTCAGTTTCAGTCTGAGCGCCAATTTCGGGAACAAGCCCCTGAACGTCGCCCTCACTATCTGCCGGGTGGTCGGTCTGAATATTTTCTTGGCCATCCTGTTGAATTCGCAGTCGGGGTCTTTCAGGGCTCCCGCTTCCAGGCCGAATGCGCAAGAACCTTTCGCCCGAAGGAATAGTCAATTTTTAAACGAAGCCTTTCGGTTTTATTCCGTCCGAAAAATAGCGAACAGTTGATATAACATAGCATTTTAGTAAGGTTGTCTCTGTAGTACTAATACAATGCAAACCTTCTGGACAGTTTCTCCACATGAGTTTAACTTTCACTAAGGAGGGTATGGAGGGAAGGGCGTTATTGTTGTTTTATATCAGTTGCGTAATTAATTCGTAATTACCTATGACGTCGATTGTAAACCTCGATATCAGCTCTCGCACCAAGACGTCCTTTTGTGGCCCATTAGTGTGCAGTATTTTCGCGAGCGCATCGGCGCAGTCCGATATCTGCGGCAGCATGGCCTTCAGCTTGCTCGAGGTGAAGGTCGGCGTCAGCTTGTTCCTGAGCGCCCTCCACTGAGGGCCGTTCATGTTGAACAGGTGGCCCTCCAGGGGGTTCACATCGGTGTCCACTTCGAAGCCGTGGTCGTGGAAATAGGAGAAGTCTTTGACCAGAATTCTGTTGATCAGGTCGGGATCTCTGACCATCATCACGGGTGCGCTGAACTGAGTGAAAAGTGTAGGAACGTTAAAGAATGGTAGTTTAATTTCTACGTACGTACTGTTTACTGAGTAAAGATTAGTCCCATTCATTATTATTAAATAAAGGGCCTAATTAAATTAATCCCGATGTCATGTCTCGGCCTGTCAAAACTACACACCTAGAAAGACATCAGGTTGTCAGTGCTTCTGTCCATTCTAGGCACTGCCTTTCTCAAGGCTTTTCAGAGTAGACACTTATTATTATTTGTCCCGTATTTAGTGTCCAGTTCTTATTTTTACCAGTTGGTATCCCCAATCCTGTGGCCGTCGAAGTGTCTGTAGATTTCGTTGACGACGTCGAAAAACGTAACCTTGGTCGACAGCGCTTTGACCGTCAGAACCAACAGTTTTCCGAGTGACATTGATGGGAAACCGCGGTCTTTGAAATAGTTCAGCCTGCGTCTGATCCTTTGGCCCAAGAAGAGGAGGAGGAAGCTGGCGGCGACGACGACCACCTCCAAGCACCAGGACTCTCCGCACAACCCCATCTCTTCTCCGTCACCCAATTACTGAAATTTAAGCTTATTTCAACTATCACTTAGCTCCCAGTAAATCGTTCTTAGAAAAGAATTATACCCGACAATATAGATAATTATATAATAATAACAATAACTGTATAAGTCGGGTATTTGAATCGCCACGCTCTCTGTTAACAATCGCCTAACATATATTTACATGAAAGTATTGAACACTTTACACTCTTTTAACATGAGATGAAAACACTTGAAAAGAGATTATACATTCCAAAACTGATTTATATCGAAATAGTATTGAAACGGTCGCGGGACGGAACGTTCCCTCCTTTAAATTTTTAGATACATTTTATTTGTTAACTTTTATCTAACATAGTGGAGTGTAAAGATAGCAATCATTATTGCACCTTATTCGGGAATCTTTTAAATTAAATTTGACATTTTTTACACCGTTACAATCTAAGTCGTTACTCTTATTATCGCCGTATTAAAAAAAATATCCTGAGAGGATTTCTCATCTGAACTCTCATCTGAACGCCTGCTGATAAGAACGTTATTGACGCACTCATATATCATTCTTATAGGCTCTTATTGTAAGAGGTCTTGGCTTTATTATTCATTATACATACAGTTTAACGTGAATAATAATAGTTTGAAAACTATTAAAATGGTTTAATAAGTGTTACATACGCATTTTTCATGCTACGTGCAGAATGTTCCGGATGTTTCCGGAATACCAATGAGTTCCGTATCGAAACATTTTTTTTCGAAACTGTCAACAAACGGACTAAATCCATGAACGTGTAATTCATATCTAAATAACCATTCGCCTCAACAGAAAAACTGCCAACACTACTATAATCGCTCAGAAAGCCAATAGTTCATTAATGCACATTATAAAAAGTGGTATCCGTACAGAACAGGGTTAGGAAAATTATAATACTAAATGAGAAATTATTTACACAGGCAAGAACATAGAAACCGAGGACAAAGAAATCATGAAAACTGAAAATAGGTACCCCACTGTGGGCCCACCTAAGACACGACGGAATACAAAAAGCAGGAAGTACAAATGGGACTGACAATAGAAGAAGCAAAAAGATTTTCATGGAGAAAATAAGTACTACGCGTCAATATTGACGCTTCAAGCAAGACAATATGAAATAGAAACAAATAGCTCGTGAATTTGGAGAAAACCTTTGCACCTCGAAAAAATTATACAAACGAGACAATACGAGACTAAATACCAACTCGTAGACGATATTGTTATCAAAAGAAAACTCATCCTACTCACAGTAATCTTTGACATAAACAATATACAATGCCTATTGAAAAAAAATATCGATAGGCATAAGGGGCAATCTTCTAAACTCGACCCAACATCATTTGCTAAACCACTGACACTACGTACGACTGGAAACAGAGGCATAAACACAAAAACAACTGAAAAAAGGTGTATATCGAGGGGTCTCCAACGTGTTATCTCACATTAATTAACATCTCGTTGGGTCAAATAGGAACTACTGCATTTGGACGAGCTTGTTATCTGCTGGGAGTCGAAGGCTATCAGAACGACGCTCATCCAGAGGGCAATATGTGCGGAAAAGATAGCCATCACTTTCTCAATGCAAAAAAAAAACAAAAACAGTATAGTTTCAAAGAAATTACAACAATACAACCTCTACTTGTGCAACAGAAACAAAGAAATGGCAGATACAACAAGATGCATAGGACTCCAAGACCAAAACTAAACCTTAGAAGACCAAATAACGATAGATTTATCCGCTACACATTTAGATACAGACCAATAAACGTAAGACACACACACAGAGTGCAGGCAATTTATTTTCTTAACATAAAGCGACAAGACCACTTCTGCACCACTCCCCCAATCTCACAAGAGTAAGTGCAATTCACCCCAATGGAAAGACTGAAATATCAATCGCCGCAATGATTTTACACCATAACGTCAATAACATACTCGACCATGAACCCAGAAACAACAAAACAACGCTGACCTTAGTATCTTATAAAAACGATTTTAACCGACAAACAAAACATGTACAGTGAACGTTTAAAGTGAAAATCAGTCCAACATATATTAGCCAGAGTATCTAACAAGAATAATATTTGAACGAAATACTCTCAAATGTATCCCAAACAATTGCCAAGAAATGAATCACGAAAGTAGTGACCTCAAAACGTGGGGGTGGGGAGGAAAAAAGTATAAAAACAGAGAAAATAATGTGTAATTTCAACAACCGTAAACAACAATAAAGCGTAATAACAGTGCAGTGATTGTGCTGACTAAATTCTTGATTGTCTTTCACATAATAAATAAGCTTTCATTTATAATGTGAAAGAAATAATAATATTTTCATAATAAATAAGCCTTGCAGACCTCTACACAAACAGCTTAAATTATATCGGGGTGTTATTGTAATTCATTTCAGATCCTCCCCCACATTGGCATGAAATTTTCCAATACTACAGCGTTTTGGAAGACATTTGTAACAATTTGTAATTTTTACCTGTTAACACCGGCCGTAGCAGTAACAACAGTTAAAAGCGAGTCGCTTTTGCACACTTGACTGAGTCTAAATTAACAACACTTCTGTGTTGCTCACATCCTCTATTCCCCACTCCAACATGTTTATCTCACATTTCATTCACATTTCTTATTTTCATTTCTCATGTCTAGTATTCTTAGGCCTATCCGTTTAAAAGTTTTATTTCAAAATTATTTTCCGATAAGAATCTGGTGGCACTTGCCAAACAAGTATAATTATTTGGATATTTCTATTGTGTTACATTTAGACCAAATTCAATAAATTTTCAATGGTGTTGCAGAAATATTCACTACTTTATAATCTACAGGAGATATTCTGGACTTGTGGGTCCAAATGGGTTTCACGAATTGATATTGATGATTTCTGGAGGAGCTAAACCCCCACCAATGTGAAAATTATTTTAACTCTTTAGTAGGCATCAATAGGTTAAATTAATTCCTATTAATTGCTATATTATTTCTGTTCTGTGCTATAATTAACAACAATATAAAATATAAAACAATTTACATTTCCTCTATACATACTGCTGTTGATTGCAAGCAAAGCTACTTGAATATGAAAAATATTTAAATAAAATTCTATAAAGAATGATTTCAAATTTATTTAGTTCAGAAAACTGAGTCACCGGAATATGTTAAAGGACTTATTTGTGACGACGGATAATTTGAAAATATGTGATCCAGCCGAAGGACATTCTCAATTGAGAGTGTATCAAGATTGAGTCCAGAGATGGCGGTGGGCTTAACTAACCTTCTTTTAATTTATAACAATTGGTGAAAATTGCTCCCCCGCATTAGAATTAGTCAAAAAAAAAAGAAGAGAGAAAGAGATCACTCAGACATTCTTAAAAGTAGTTTTTAATAAAACTGTAATATATAATAAAATGCAGAATGCACATACTACCACATAATAAAAGAGTTATATGTCTAATGCTAAATATTAAACAATTAACATTTTAGAAAAACAGTTTTTCTTTTAATTTGTTTATAAACAGGAGATAAAATTGCAATATTAATGTTTCACCAAATGAAAATTTATTTTCACTTATTTTGTAATTATTTCCCATTGACAGTTGTCATGAAATTAATTAACAAATTCTGACCTCTGAAATTTGTTTTTAAATTTTATAATTCACTTTAGAGGGAATTCACCATCTTGAATTGTTCAAGTAACAAAAAATTACATATCTTTCAATAACTAACAGATCTTAATGAAAATTGATTATATAATCAATAAATAATTAAATAAGTAACACTACAGTAGTCAAAAAATTAAATTAATAATAGTATATATCTAAAAATTCTAAGATTCAATAGATATGAATGCCATATATTATTACACAATCTTTTGAATGTGTTATTAATAAATATGATATTTTAATCTTGCAAAGGCTCGAAATGCATCAGCATTCCACCCTCTATGTCGCCTAAGAATTTCTTCGGGTCATGTCTTATAGGCTCCTTCAGATTGGGACTATTTGTGAATCTGAATTCGTCCAACAGCTTGCTGACCAACAATTTTATTTCCAGCAGCACGAACTTGCGAGCTGAAAAGTGAAATACAATTAAAATACAAAACTTCTTTCCTGCTGACAAATTATATGAGATTTATTAGCCTAATGTTGTTACAGTATAAACATAAAAAAAATGAATAAATAATTTATTTTTTATTAACAGTAATTCTTGAAAATCTTGAAATATGGTGACATCATTTAATGTTATGTAATATCATGCCCACTTATAAATGCAGATTGTTTGGATACTTGAATTTAAATTAATTTTGTAATAATCCCAATCTTAAATTTATATTAATCTTTCATTGTTTTCAATCTATCGTTTGAATTATATACGATTTTATCTCTCAGGAGATAAGTGTAGCTGATAGGCATCAAGCTATAAAATAACTATATTATATTGCATAGACTCAGTCAAATTAAACTTTCCCATAATACGGCTTCATTGGGCTGACTTAATGAGGTTTGGCACATTCAAAAAGGGGTTTTTTAAAAGCAGAAAAATTATTATGTTCTCTTATAAGAAAAATTGTTTCAATTATTTATTTAGTTTTACTGCGAAATGTTGAGAAAAATAAATATATTAACATCACTAAATTCTCCCTACAATATGCAATCCGATTTTCACTTTCTTCATTATGAATTCTTCACAATGAATTCTTCATTAGCTGATTCACACACAAATTAACAACTAATTAACTAAAAATATACCTATGCATATCCTCGGTCCATCGCCGAACGGCATGTAGACACTGCTGCTAATCTGGCTGTCGGGCATGAACCTCTCGGGTCTGAACTGCTCCGGGTCCTGGAAGTGGGCCGGGTCCCTCTGCATCGAACTCGTCGGTACTATGATCGTCGTCCCCTTGTCAATCACCCGGCCGTCGTCCATAGTGTACGTCTTGGTGCACTCGTGGAAGAGGGCGTCGATCGGTGAGTGCAGCCTGAGCGTCTCTGCAGAAGAAGAACTCACTAATTATTAGCCGACGAGTAGTTTGTTCGTGTTTGGGACGGTGAAAGGAAATTTTAAATTGTTTAAATAGCGCGGCGAAATATTCGGAACGGATTACGATTCGAAAGACACGCTGTTCGACTCGCAGTTGAGAATGTATGACGTCCAGGGAGGAAGATGTTCAAGTAGCCCCAATCAATTCATTTATAATTATTCCATGATGTCGGGCTGCATACTGTGTTCTCGCCCCGATAATCTGTCATTTTTTTGAAGAAATTGACCCGACTGGATGATAATTGACGAGAAGTGACACTTACCCGAGATGCAGGACTCGAGGTAAACCATCTGTTTGAGCGCCTCGTAAGTGAGGTGGCGGCCGCCGTATTTCTGTTTTAGCCGTCTGACTTCCTGCCTGGCCTTGGTCTGGACGTCGGGGTGTTTGGCCAGCGAATAGAGGAGGAAACTGGCCGTGTGCGCCGTGTTCTCCCAACCACCGACAAGGAAGATGAAAGCCTGAGCGGCCAGCAGACCGTCGGTGAACACTGCCAACATTAAAAGCGCGTCTCGCTATAAAACTAGCCAACTAATAATCTCATGACCAGAAGAAGACTTTGGAATACGCTCTCTTTAGTTTTTTTTCTGGGCTCTATATAGACGAACGACTCACGTGGAATCCCCATACCCGACTGAAAAGAACGGATCTAAATCGTAAATTTGGACTGTTGAAACCCCTTTTGTTAAGGACATCAAAACTTACAATATATATAGCTATACTGAAACCGACACGGACATACGGAATAGAACTATGCTGGGTTCCGCCAAGAAATCCGACATCGCTCAACATCCAAACATTCCACAGTCAAAAGTCCTTCGTACCATCCTTAATGCTCCCCGGGTATGTTTCTAACCGAACAATCCATAATGACCTCAACATAGACGAAGTCGATTCCCGCCTCTCTCCACATCCAAATCCACTCCTGTTCAGTCCCTTTCCTCTTCTACCCACCCATTATCGGCCTAAACGCCACCGGCCCAGAGACTTTCTGTAGGCCGGATACTGGTCAAAAGTACCATCACTGGACGGTACGTCTTTATCGAGTGAAACAACTGGCATATAGTTGATTGTACAATAAATAAAGTTAAAAAGAAGTTTTTTCTAGAAAATGAACTGGTTTTTAAGTTTAGAGCTATCGGTAACTTGACGTCCGGTAGGATCGCGTAATACTGTGACAAGAATTTCGGTTAACAGGGTCCTTGCTTTTCCTCCTTGGAAGCCACCCGAGCGAGCTCCAGTGGAGGCTCTGGAGCCATCTCGGATGTTCCGGATGTCCGTTTCCGACGTTACGGGAGTAGAGTAGATCAACTTGGGGTCGTATATATCCCTGAACTTTAGAGTCGCTTCTTGGTATTATGATGGAACGGAGGCCCCGTGGGCTCCGCAAAATGGTAAAATTGCTATTGAAATCCGCGACCCACCCAACTTCTCTGCGGAGCTTTCCCGGTCGTGCGTTCCGTCGACGGTGTTCTCCTCCTCCTCCTCCTCGGTCAGCTCTTTGGGATCGCAGTCTACCGTCCCCTTGAGCTTGAGCTGGAGCAAAAGATCGACGAAATCGTTCCTCCTCAGTCCCGTCTTCAGCCTGTGCTCGAACGCCTGTCTGGTTATCCCGAGGAAGAATTCGTCGACGTCGGCATCCATTATCCTCAGCCTGAGCCGGGCCGCTAGTCTCGGCGACAGAGACCTAATCAGCGACTTCAGAATATTTAAGCGGCTCGCTGTAAAGATCTTCCTGGCCATCCTTCTGAACTCGCAATCTGGGTCCTTAAGAGCTCCCGCTTCCAGACCGAATGCGCAAGAACCTTGCAGCGATGAAAAGAAAAAAACAATTAAGAATATTGTATAAAGTAAAAACTTTAGTTGCAAAATCGTGCGCGTACAGTAACATAGGTAGCACAATATGTTTCAATAGCGTTTAATCGAAATATTAGTAATCCAGAGCGTGTAAGTAATAATGGTCAATGTATGTATATCTACAGGCGAGAATACTGTACCTATGACGTCTATGCTGAACCTGGATAGTAGATCTCTTATCAGGATATCCTGGTCGGATTTATACTGGCGTATTATTGATATGAGGGTGTCTGTGCAGTGTTCTATCTGGGGTAGCATCAGTTTGAGCTTGCCGGTGGTGAAGGTCGGCGCGAGCTTGTTCCTGAGCGCCCTCCACTTGTGCCCCTTCATGTTGAACAGGTGGCCCTCCAGCGGGCTCACATCGGTGTCCACGTCGAACCCGTGGTCGTGGAAATAGGAGAAGTCTTTGACCAGCACCCTGTTCACCAGTTCGGGATCCCTCATAACCAGTACTTTTCGCCCAACCTGATATTATAGCGTAGCTGTTAGAACTGGAGTACAGTCGTCATCATTCCCAGTTAGAGTTGTTTTTTTTAGCCCTCTAAAGTGGTTTTAGCCCTTTAAAAAAGAAGGATGCTTCCTGACGTATATCTGGGCTCCCGAGTTAGGTTCCCCTAAAGTTATCCTCGTCATTTCATAACAATAGAGTCTGATGAAAACACCTCTTGTAATTCGATCGCAGTGTTCTTATCTCTGAACCTTTAAAATTGCGGGATCATTAATCAGTGAAAAGCGCTGTTATCAATGGAAACAATCGTTTGTACGCCGAGAGGACGATGTCGTTGAGAGAAATCATGAACTGATAACGCTTCCATATGGACGATTCTTGTCCATACGGCGAAATCAAAGCTATTAGTAGTATTGTTGACTTGTGAACCAGTTCGTTGGTGTTATTCGAAAAAAGGTTGTTTGTAATCTGATTTGTATTTCGTACTGCTCTCTACCATATCTAATTCTGATAGGTTTATCGGATATATCATTTCTAAACTGTCCGCCGGGAATTAAACGAAGCCAATATTTTTAGTTATATATATACTTTTTTGCATTTTGGTTTGCGAAAGTAAAAATTAATTTAGAAAAATCTCAAAATCGCCACGCCTGGTTTTAATAATTAAAAATGACTCGTTTGTCTTTACGACACGAAGATCCCCATTTACCCTTATATTTCAAATCGTGTAATATCTGTAAACTTCTATGGTAGTATAATATAATAGGAATATTTGATACTAGGTTTTTGGTTTTATATTGTTTTTTGTTAGTGTTAGTTCTAATTTACGTAGAATGCAAGTTGGGACAATTAGAACAAATATTGATCGGTCCAGTTGATTTGTTTCATACCGACCTGATAGTATCCGAAGATTTTGTGCCCGTCAAACTCCTTGTAGATTTCATCCAGGAATTGGGACAGGTTTATTCTGAAAGTGAATATCTTGAAGGTGAGCCACAGTCCCCTGGCCGCCGATAGCGAGGGGAAGCCGCGAAGTTTGAAATAGTCGTATTTCCGCACGAGCTTACAGCCGAGGACGAGGACGAACGCGAAAATCAGGCTGCCTTCCACCCACCAGGAGTTGGCGTAGTCGTAATCGCCCATCCTTTATAAAGCTGGCCTGCAAATTAACGAGTCAATATACATCATTCAATGGTGTAGGCTATCAACCTTCGGAGTAGTGTTCGGTACCATAAAAGGTTGATTCCAACGAACTCAGTCCCAGATAGGGTTCCAAATAGAAAGTTAAAATCCTTCTAAAATGCAGTTTTAAATAATTGTTTAACCGGGAAAATATTCGGATTTTCTACACCTTATTTACATTCTCATCGAGGACGAACATTTCGCTGTCGGCAACGTGTTTTTAAAAATGGCCGAAAATCACTGTACGCAAACTACCTATAGTCAATATTTCATTGAAATAAATATTTTAAAATAAAATTCTTTCGTTGAAATTACAAAGTGAGTGCACTTTTCAGGCAATCCGTACGCTATAATATTGAAAAACGACGGTCGAGATGGCGAATAATCTGTTTTCGGGTCCCAGGGAACTATGAGAATTCGTAAACCCAGTAAGTTAGTTCAAATGAGGAGGGATGGTTTTATGGAATGTTTAATTAGCTACACGTGCCAGTTGTTGTGTTCTCTTATAGGCTTCTAGTATTGTTCAGCACCACAGACAGTTGTTTGGTGACACTATTTCGACGTTGTCAGATAATTAAGAGAGATAAGATTGCGGCGGCCCTTTTAATATTGTCGCGAATTCGTTCAATTTCTGATTTTTCTCCGAATTTCATTTAGACAAAATATCCCGGCGTCGGTGGAAATAATTCGTCCGTTTTGCACCGATTTATTTTTGTACCGTGTACGTTTAAAAACAGAAATTATACGCTCCAGTGTGACAGACATAACTGTACGTAATGCCTACCCCGTTATTCGCTCTTGTATAAATTATCTTATTCAAGTGTGTTTGGGAACTGACAATTCACGTTAATTACGAAGAGAGCCTGCAATATCTCTGACACTGAATTGAATAACGACAAAAATATGTTTATGTTTCGTAACGTCATTCCGATTAAACTCTTGTCGACATTTTGGTCGCATCTAATTTTAAATTTCGGACGATAGAAACTGAGCACGTCCCCGTGCAATACCTGTCTAGTACAGAGAGAGAGAGAGAGAGAGAGAGAGAGGCCCCCCCCAATTTCTGAAAATTCAGCCGGCTGCGTCTCTGGTGCAGTCTCGTTTCTGTCCACTGAACTTTTGACAATTCGCGACAATCGTATTATAAAGGGTCTCTCTCCCACTCCTCGTCCGACGGCCCATTTCACGCGTACTCCCCTTATCTTTTTCCATTTTACGTGCACCTACCGTCGATCGGAGGACACAGACCCGTTTCGTGAGGCGGACGATCGCCGTCCACCTTTCTCTTCGGCCGATTTTAGTTCGGCCGATTTTCGCCCGGTAGACAACAGTACTTCAAGAACGAGAGCATCCCGAAGAAGCACTTTTCTAGACAGGATTACGTCGAGGGTACTACGGCTTACTTCCGAGCAGTTCGACTTTTTCCAAGCCAAATACTATTTTTCGCTACTAATTTTCCACAGTCGGTATCAGCGTTTTAAAGCCGATAGACAATTCCAAATAAATTTTCATTAATACGATTGACTCGGTTAACACGAATTATTGACTTTTTTTGGATAAAGTACAAAAGCCATCGATGGTCATTTAACTTGAGGACCCCTTAACACAGTCGGTGAGCTTGAACTTAGCTTGACGAAATTAGTACAATCTGTACTCGTGATTGAAGAAATCCCACTTGATCTTCGTACAGACTGTGATCCTCTCCACAGACAATATTTCTTGTTCACGTTTCATTTAGAAATAAGCTCACATCAAGCGCCAAGTTCCTCCTTCCTTTAAACACCCCCCCCCTCCCCACAGCTTGGATGAATTCGTGCTATCCATTTTAGATTATTTTTCCCTGGATCCGAATTTGATTTTTGAAAAATTATTACTATTAGCCGAGCTACAAAAATATCTCAACCCAGCTCGGTAAGCCCCTCCGGTAATCGTCGTTCGTTAATACAGAGGGGTCCAAAAAAATGTATCCACTGTTTAACAGTCCATAACTTGCAAACTAATTGACGGAGTTGTCTCTCATTTTTGGTAGTGTTATAGTTTTGTATTGCGTTGTACGGGCTTATCTCGACGAAAATCTACCAGGAAGATGGATAGGCCGTAGAGGTGCTGTAGTGTAGAGTATCCACCAGGTGTTCCCCAGACTTAACTCTTCTGGACTTTTACCTGTGCGGGGGGAACACTAAAGGACGTCGTTTATCGACAAAAGCACATTGCACATTGGATAAACTTCGAGAATCCATCTTAGATTTATGTGCAAATATCCGACTGAACACGTTGCAGTCAGTAGTTTGTGCTGCAGTTGGGCGGCATCGTTTCTGTGTGGATGTTAATGGTGACCTTGATTTCGAACACCTACAGTGATATCTCTTTAAGTTGGACTTTAAGCTACACTTTCACCAAAAATGAGAGACAACTCCGTCAATTAGTTTGCAAGTTATGGACTGTTAAACGGTGGATACATTTTTTTGGACCCCTCTGTATATATCTCAACTTCGAAGTGGTTCGAGGCACATGTCGATTGCACTAGGATAGCGATCCAAATTTGGGGACACAATTTTCTGATGTAAAACTGTTTTTGCGGTGAAAAACTGTCGTTTGGTCTTTCGCTAGACCGGTTTCGGCGGCTCGCCATCTTCAGTAGCGCTGTGTTAGTCACTGTTGGCACTGTCACTGTCAACTGTACAGCGACTAACACAGCGCTACTGAAGATGGCGAGCGGCCGAAACCGGTCTAGCAAAAGACCAAACCAGCGAGAGGAGTCAGAAACACCACAAACCTACGAAAACTGTCTATCATTATCGGCGGCGGTTTTTTTTAATTAAAATACCCAATTGCCTTCTACGTTCGTAATCGATACCGAAAGTAAAACTTCAGTTTGTGCATATATTTTTATTCATTAATAACACATTTTTATGAGCAACTAGACATTATTTTTGAACTAAATAGAATTTTGGTAATAAAATAAATACGAGTATTTTATCAATGTGTATTTGGTGCAGTAATATTGAGGAAACATTATTGCAATATTGACTTTTAGCACTAAACTAATTTGGATTATGTAACCTAAAAAATGATTAACTATTTTATGACTTGATTTTTCTCAAATGTTCCTAACATTACAAAACTAAAACTAAACGTAACCTATGGGTTAAAGGTAGACTGAGTTAAATTGAAAATTAATTTCTTTATGATTGAGACATAAAAAAGTAATTTCCTTCTGTTATACTTAATGCTTAAAATACAGTAATAATGAAAGTTTAATTGGAAATCATGATTTCATTAAAATGTAAGTGTTGCACACAAAATGGATAATGGATTGTGGATCAAGAAGAGATATGTAAGGATGAAGGAAGAATTATAATAAAATAAACATCGGTATGTTATCAATGTATATTTGGTGCAGCAATATTGAGGTAACAAAGAGAGTTACTTCATAAATAAACATTTATTTCATTCTGTATGGAATTTGAAAATTTGTAAAAGCTGTGGGAGAGAAACAAAAAAATGTCACCTTTGATTATTATAAGAAAATGTTCATATTAGACACAGTTTGGTTGAAAAATTTGACCGACCCAAAATTCTGTATTGGGCAGGCAAGAAAGTCATTAAAGTTTTATTTCATTTTATCATCCTCTATAACGGTGGCGCTTCTCGCTTGCTCTCATTTTCTTTTGTTCACTTTCACACGTTACACGCAAAATTTATGTTTACATCATTATCTACTCCGGAAATTTGTTACCATACTAGAAACAGTTTACTAACAACAAATGCAATCAATTACATTTGTATCACCGACTAAGCGCAAATCGAGACATTTTTTGTGAATTTATCGTAATCGGAATGGAAAACCAGCAATCTGAAATTTTTTTTTTTTTTTATCGGTCAAACAGAAAACAGTTTTAATTTCTTTCCTGAGAGAAAAAAAATTAACGGAAAAAAGAATACTGTAACATGTTTAAAAGTGTTTTTCACTTAGAAAGCGAGACCGGCTTCCCTGTGAGTAGCGTAGATCTTCTCGATACTGTTCACGTAGGCAGCTGTTCTCAAGTCGAGCCCCAAATTGTATTTCATTGCTGTTTTCATTATGGCCTGAAAAAGTTGACACGAAGAATTAAATAATCGAAAAAAAATAAATAAAAGATTAAGGAAAAACGGTGTTATATAGTAAGAAGTAAGTCAATATATATACGGGAGTACTATGTATAATTAATTCAGTTTTCTCATTGAAATTTTCCCCCCACGAAATTTTCTCAATGGCCCGAAATTGTGCCAACAGACCGAGCTAAATATTTTAGCAAAAGCTTTTCTAAGCTTTGAACGAATTTTAACTTCATTTATTTAGATAACTATAGAAAATTTATTATAAACTGATACGACGAATTACCCTGGCAGAACGTTCCATTGTGTAGTCCAATCCTGAATGTACAATGTCTTTCTCACTGGCACCGGCGATTTTCTTCTGGAAAGCTTCGGAAGGAGTGACGGGGATGCGGCCACCCACACGTCCGAATCTCCTCTCCAAAGACTCTTGGACAGATTCTGTTGACACAGAAACGGTGTTAAAATATCACGCACCCGGTGTTAATACTGTCGTCCAATAATAAAGAAAAGGATTATATCCTTGTGTGTCTTGTGCGAAAAAACCTACCCAAGAGGTGGTAGTTGGAGTCCCTCTCGTACTTGAAGGTGAGACGTCCGTACGAGACGTGGTTCAAATTCTTTAGCCATTCGAAGAAAGATACGGTTACACCACCGGCGTTGATGTACAGGTCGGGAATAATGAGGACGTTCCTCTCGATCAGGATGGAGTCGGCAGCGGGTGTTGTCGGACCGTTGGCCGCTTCTGCAATTATCTGCACAAAGACAATTTTCAAAATAAGTATCAGGGTCATATTTAGCAATTTGAGAATTACGGCTACGATTTATCTCATAGATCTGGGCTATTAATTTTATTTAATAATCGTAAGAAACAAAAAAGAAAATAAGAAGAGTAAAGTAATATAAGAATTATTCACCTATATCATAAATAGATTTAGGTATCTCATCTGTGCACGAAGTGATATAATATTAATTCATGAAATTAAGTGTTGTGCTGAACCATTACACTAAGATTCTGCGTATATAGTTCTTTGACTAAATCAGATTTTTTTTTATGTACCTTATACTGATCAATAAGATACACATTTTGCCGTTCTCCTGATATTCACCTGTCCAACGGAGTGTTATTACAAGCTGTATTTACCTTAGCCTTAATTTTGTGTGCATTCTGTTTGGTGATGACCTTCTCAGTGGCGGCGGGTACAAAGATGTCGCACTCTTCAAACATGAGGCTCTCTCCGGTGTAAGCCTGAGCGCCGGGGAAACCGACAATGGTTCCGGTATCAATGCGGTAGTCCTCCAATTGCTAGTGGCAGAAATTAAAAAAAAAAAATGTTTCATAACAACATTAAATTACATTACATTCTAAGCTCTAATTTAGAAAAAAATTGCACAGCTTATTTCCGTTCAATAATAATAATTAACTAGGCATATTATATGCCTTTTTCATAGATATTAATTACTAACTTTACCTCCAGGAATTTACCTCTAGCCACTGGAGTCAGTTAAAATTTCCCAACATTAAAAAAACATTTAATTATAAACTGCGACGTAACAATTAAATGTTCAATTTATCAGAATATTACCTTGGGATCAATTCCCTCAGGGTTGAAGATCGAGCCGTCCCTTTCAATTATACCGATGCAAACGGCACCTGCTCTGTGGAGATACCTCATTGTGTGCAAGCCCACGTTACCAAAGCCCTGCAGAGTAAACACACTTATATTAAATGTTCAACAATTTATGAATACATCGCGGAAGGAAAATATCAACATATAAGAGTGATCATTAGTTAAAATGAGTTTTAAAGATATTTCTTGAAAAAAAATAAATTGAGTCTCAGTGTTAAAATTAATTCAATCGGTGAAAATTAATGACCCGTAATTTTCCTCTTGTCCACAATCATTTTCCATCATCAACTTATTATTCGACGAGAAAATAGTGGAAAAGCCTAACTGACCTGTACAATGAATGTCTTTCCGCCCCAGCCGGGAGTGCAGCCGATCATGCTCATATAATTGGCCTCCATTATAAAGTTTTCCAGACCGTGGAATACGCCCCTGCCGGTGGCGGATATCCTTCCGTGGATACCGCCCTGGTTGATCGGCTTGCCAGTCACGCACGCGTGGGCATTGATGTCGTGATGACCTATCCGACAGTTGTACGTGAAAATTAGTTTGTACTTCCAAAACAGTACTATGTTTAATTAGTGATATATTTCGCATCAGATAGTTCTTAACCAGATTACTAGGTTTCTTCTTCAATTATAAATAAATAATTATATACATAATTAAAAGGTACGAATATTTAATTTAAAAAGGGACAATTAGACCAAGGTGTAGAAACCAGAAATTTTTAGAAAATTTGTTATAGTACGATAAATAATATAGTATTAGTCGATATATTTTTTTTTAATAAGACAGTGAATATAATACAACATGAAAAATAAAATTTAGCAAATTTAGTCCGCTTGTTGGATTATAGAAATAGTTTTCCTTAATCAATTTATAATCTTTTGTTCTACAATATTATAACTCATTCTTTTTCGGAAGAATATAATTATTATTTCTTTACAACGTTTAAATAAAAACAAAATAAAATTTAACAATCACTCACTATTATTTTTCACACAGTTCATTGACTCTTGGGAAGTTTCAGACAACTTATTACTAACATCTTACAAAAGGTGCCGGTTGGTTCAGTATTAAAAAATAAAAATAACACTTTGGATGAAAGGAAATGATAGAAATTAAAAATATTATTACCGATAGTTTTGGCGTAGGTGTCAGCGATCCAGGACATCTCCCTTTCACTTGTACCCATGTCAGGGGCAGGTACATCGAGACCAGGTCCTATAAAACAAAATCATCACATTACATTTGATCTAATCTAATAAACATTATATTATAAAATTACACTTGATCCAAGATAATAAGTGACAAAACTCAATAAATCCAATTATAGTCTTTTGAAATGGAACCATGCAATTTTTCTTGTATGTGATATTTATATTCCTAATTAATGAAAATATGTGAGATATGAAATGCTGTAATTGATATATAATCATTTATTAATTTGTCTACAATCAAATATTTGGAATAGTCTTTATAATCAGAACTTGTTTAGATATATATTTGTATAGAAAACCCGCTGATGCAATTCCACTTATTTCATCATCATATTTTTAAAGTATATTATTTATATCTCATTTCGTAATTTCATTTAATCTATTTCATGAATTCATTACCGATATCTTTTGGGAGGATTTTTAACATTTAACTAATTCGGATTGTATAACCTGAAAAACGGTTAACAATTTTATGACTTGTGATTTTGCTCAAAAGTTCCTAACATTAAAAATGTAAAACTGGATGTAACCTAAGGGTTAAAGGTAGAATGAGATTGTAAATTCATTTTTTTTACAATTAAGAGGTAAAAAAGTGATTGACAGTACATTTTTTCATACCGAATAATCAGATAATGTGATAAATATGTCAAGGAGGTTTATTAATCAATTACTGTCGACAGGTGCAATGTCAATTTAAATAAAGAATGTTCCATTTAAAAGTGTTGAACCTGTTAAATTCGACGATATTTACACACTGTGAGGTGTGCCATGACATATAAAAAATTCATTTCCATATATCGAATGCTTTACCGAATTCCTTTGAAAAGAAATCATCTAACGATAATGAAGTCATACTACTAACTATTAAGGGTTATAAAGTGAAAATGTGCTGATATAGAAATCACTCTGAGTACATAACACCCCCCCCTCTCACAAAAGAACGAATCCCTTTAAGTTTTCAAGAATACCCGAGTAATAATTAGATTACTAGAGTTATAACCCACTCATGTACACATACTGAAGGTTGATAGGCAGTTAGATAAGAAGGGAAGGCAAAAATAACTGCATGACAAGTAATTACGTACATACACATTTAAAGGTTTTATTCGGTGGTAATGTAATTTTTAATTAAAAAAAAAATATGTGTACTAGGTCTGGAACAATAATGGTTAAAATTAAATTCTCAAGAATGTAAGAAGGGATATCCTCCTTCCTGGTGTTTAAGAAAAATGTAAATCCATTTTCCTTCCATTTATAATACAGCTTAATAGATCTTAATGAAAGACAGATGATTAATTACCACACAGATTTGTTTGGCGTGCTCCCAATTCTTATTCATTAATTAAACCGTAAGTAAGATCCCAGTTTCAATGGATTGAAATTAGTTTATATTGCTTAAATTTATTTCTATCCCTAAATATAACTTCAGTTTTGAATGGCTTATTTATTCAAATTCAACAATCCGATTTTTGCCCACCTTTTAATTCCTGCAGTCGTATTATGTACATATCTTTATATAACGAAATGTATAAAGTTAATCCTTTTGTTTGTATTCTGAAAACTAATATAAAGAATTTAAATGTAGATGATTGGCAAATATGGGTTAAGGCCAAGCTGATATCATATTGGAGATCGTAGATTACACTCAGAAATTATTTTATCGTATTTGACACCCGGAAATGATCACTTATATTTAAATCGTTCAATCATCTGCTGTCCACCCACTTAACATTAATGTTGTTAAGTCCTTCGAATATCTAAGTCAGTTGTTTTTTCATATATAGGGCAAGGAGGTGTTTTATCACTTTTATCACTGAAAGGGAGAAATGAATTCTGGAATATGAGTCTACGCGATGCTAATATGGGAATTTGTTTTCTATTTGGCACCCTTAATGGGGTAGGTATACGTCTACCCGATTTAGGCCTAGGTCTGATCTAATCTTTTCATCAAATCGAACCGACCGATAAATCCTTTCTTGGCCAATTCGAGTGTAAATCTCCTGGTGATCTTCTCGAGTTCGTGCTCGCTGTACTCCTTGGGGTCGATCTTGACGCCGGCCTTGGCACCGCCGAATGGGACGTCAACGCAGGCGCACTTGAAAGTCATCAGCGCCGAAAGGGCCTTCACCTCGTCCCTTGTCACGTCCTCCGAAAAACGAATACCTGCAGGACAAAAACGGATATTGTAACGAATTCCTGAAAAGGAAAAGTTGTGGCGGAGAACACTGCGCACAAGAGTGAACACGATCATTCATCGGGAGGAGATTTTTGTCCAATAATAAGTTCAGGACATAGGAAATATAAGCGAAAGGACGATTTCAAAATGCTAATGTATTTATTTAAACTGCATCGTACCTGTTTTTCGCGGCGAAATTGGGTTAATTGTGAAAACTGCAACAGAGGTTTATCGGGGGCAATAATTATTGCGGGAGGCCATTACCTTCAATTATTATACAATCGCGGAGTTTTTTTATATACTGATACAATAGCGAATGCCATTTCGGTTTTACAATTAACGATTTTACGCGTACATTAACCGCTTTCCCTACTTTTACCCTTAGATATCCTCTATTATTGCACTCATGACTGCATACGACATAAAACATTACATCCATGAATTACGCTCTTTTACTGTTCTTCACTGGACTACCGATATTGGTAATATTTTTATTAGGACTGGATCGAAGAAAGGGCGCTTCACTTTACGGTCTTTTTCAATTCGAACATTCGAAAGTCCGTTTAAATTGAAATTCCAAGATCGCTCGAATATCTTTTTTCAGCCTCCAAAATTGAAGAGGTCTGTCCGAAGATGGTCATAGTTTGTTTAATTGAAAATGGCGTGATACACGCCCAGTGTTCGAGTGCGAGTATTATCGGACGGGTAATCCTTCGTTGATAACAAACTGGTTTTTTCTCAGTTTCTTTATCGGCACCAGTGCCGGAAGGGGAAACGCGGTAAGGAATTGACCTCCCGCGATTTTAATTAATTAAATTGAATCGAAGCGCTTTTTAAAAGTATTTTTTACCGATTTCGAAACGACTACGTACCAACTTGTACTACTCTGGCGAATTTTGTAAACGCCTGTAATAAAACGTTCCGATTTTTTAACATACCTGTTTTGTGGTCTGCGAGGGGTTGTAATACCCCGTAGGTTTGCGGTGTTTCCGTCTCCTCTCGCCGGTTTGGTCTTTCGCCAGACTGCGGTTTCGGCCGCTCGCCATCTTCAGTAGAGCTGTGTTAGTCACTTCGGCACTGTCACTGTCAATTGTACAAGTGACAGTGACACAGTGCAGCGAGGACGCCCCCCAGGAAAAACATCTAAAGTGCCGACAGTGACTAACACAGCGCTACTGAAGTTGGCGAACAGCCGAAACCGGTCTAGCGAAAGAAACACCACAAACCCTAACGGTATTCCGATTTTTTATTTTCGGAATAGCGACAACAATTGAATACCTCGAAAACACAATTATTTTCCCACAGTTCAAGGCAAACAATCATCAAAGCTTATCCTGCGGTTTACCGTTCACTCGGCGTTCTTGAGAGCCAGACTTCATTCTGACAGCCTCGAAACTAACCAGGTATTGCGGTGACTCGAAAATTGCAAGATGTAATTCGCGACGTTACAACATACAGACGTAACTGTTGGACATTTACTGTTCGGGAAAAGCATGCGATCTTTGGCGAACCGAAAGAAGAAATGCGTAGAAATAAATCGTGCGCAGGCCAGGAATGTCTCTCGTTTCTTACAATAGATTCGTTAACAAATCGATCTGTTTTTTACGTCGCCTTCATTCTTTCGACCGGTGCTAAACAGAAAAGTCCTTGTGGGGGGGAACAATTGTCGGCCACTTGTCACCTCAACTAACCGAGAGAGATTAGCGCTGTCACGCCAATTCCTTCGTCCTTAACGGCAAAGGACACTGCTCTAATAAATTTAGCCATACCGGTCTACAGTCTCTGTCCATCCCAAGATTTATACTGTCAATTTTTCGCCATTTCGTAGGCCCCGTTTTAGTCTTCAGTTATACTCCGGACTTATACTGAACGTCCCGAGTGAGACCGTCCAGAACCTGAGACCGCCTAACGCAATCATACTCAAATGGAAACGTGACATCCAACTTTTACTCTCGATATAGATCAAATTTTCGTAGTTTCCTTTGAATCCGGTCGTACAGTCGAAATCTTGGTCGCGACTCTAAATAGCTGTGGGCCAATTCAATAATGGGCCTTTCTCGAATGTTGGCACGGCCTGCCTGCCTGCCTCCCCTCCAAACACTCCTCTCTCCTCTTCTAAATCCGCTCTTAGAACATATTCGGGGCCACCCCCATCTATTTTAGTTATCCGACCGAACGGCACCCAAAGAATGCTGCAATAACCGACAGGCGTTTACCTTCAAATATCCTACCTTAAACCGGGAGAACTACCATTGGGCCCCCACAGATTTTGTTTAACAATCTATTGTCGTTGATAAGGCCTTTATTCAGGAACCGGTTTGGATTCTGAACGCCCAGCGGCTGATAACTACCGGATATTTAAACCTGTCTACTTTAAACCGCCGAGCGAGACAGAAACCCGGAACCCGGATGATTTAAATGTCGACGCGAATAAATAATTTAAATTTCGCACTTCTCGCGATCTTCCATCTCCGCCGGTTCTCTGCTCTTTCGCTAAACCGGTTTGCGATGCCGGCCATAGAATGCAGCTTAACGTCACTTTGGAAAGGTGGTTGCACTCTCGATGCACTTTTACCCTGTGGCTGTACACTTAAAATCTTCGAGTTGGTCCGAATCCGAGCAATAATATGAGTAGTAAAAGAAATTAAAATTTCAGCGGAAACTGTTTAAAATAACAAGAAGAGTGAGGGGGACATTTAGCCCAATACCCTTTAATCCTACATTACAAATTAATCCCGTATTCGAGCCGACACTTTAAACATAATTCCTTTAGGCATAAATAACGCCCGTAATATCTGTGGAATGTTCAATGGAAACCCTTTATATAGAGTTTAAATAATACAGCTATACCGGAAATCGCGGAATGAACGTCCCCAACTCGGGGGAAAACCGGAGATGAGAATTAAAAGGAAACAGATTTTTCGTTAAGCGGACAATTTTCTTCGTAGAGAATAAACGCCGCGAAAACCAACTGGGCGTAAAATTACCGCCGAGGAGGTGATTCTCGCACGTGCGGGGCACTCATCTTCGTGCGCATCCTTTCGTGTAAACGCGACGGACTCAAAGGGCGGAAATTCACACGCTTTTTCATCGCATTCATCCGTATTTACAGATATTCTATTCACGCAGTATAGCTTGAAGTATACGTGAAAAAAATCTCCTCGCTACTTTGCGAAGTCCTACACTCAATTCATGGGTGAAACCCTTAGTGCATATTCTAGAGCGTCATTCCTCGCGAAAGCAAACATTTTTTTCTTCCTTACCATGTGTAATAAAAAAAATTACGAAGAACATTGTATATCATATCTCATGACATACCGAATGTTTTATCTCACTGTCTCTGTTCGCGAATCCGATATATTCCGATAGATTCTCAAATAACGATAATTTTTATAGGTTTAAGTGTTATTATTAGCTGATCCATCTGTAGCGGGAAGGGCAAGATAGAGGAGTGTGCGTCGGCTTTGTGTCAATTGCAAAAACGGCGATGACGTGAGCCGGCTCGCATTTACACGCCCAGTCACCGCATTTCAAGTCCTCCGCGGACTGAATACAAGTTGTATAAATATACGTAAACGTATATTAAACACGGAAAAACCACTGGCAGGTAAAAGGACCTGTCACTGACTGGCTTACGGTGGGATAGCGGGTGACAACAAAATAAATACATTTTTCGTTAAGAACAAATATATATACCTGAGAAAATACGTGCGGGGAAATCCGCTCACCGTCAGTGGTCAATTCCCGGACCGACGAGGAAAAAACCCATTCTGTGTGCCCATACAATGCGAATTACGGGGAATTGCTCGGAGAGCAAATCTCGGTTAGGGTGAAAGGAATAGTTGTAACTCGGAGGAGGATGAATAATATACAATAATGTGGGTGGCGAAACAACACTCGGTTTGGAGTGCAGAACCACCGGCTTATCTATCCGGGTCAAGAGCGCTTCTGAAGAAGATTCTGTCTTCTCCACCCTCCAGTTCCTCTCCCATTAATCCGATTTTAGAGTTAAATTCGGTTCACGCTGCTATTCTTATTTGTATAGAATTACAGGGAAGATACTCGTCTTTTCTTTTGTCGAAACATCGATAGGCGCCGGAACCACAATAGCAACCTGTGGCTCCGGAGCCACAAGTGATTCATTCATAAATTACAGAACAAATACCGATTATCGTTACAAAGAACCTTTTTCCCCCGAATTACAAGAATAATATTAATGCAGTGTAGAATTCACACTAAATACTTTGTGCACGTTTCTGTCTCCTCTCGCTGGTTTGGTCTTTTGCTAGTCCGGTTTCGGCTGCTCGCCGTCTTCAGTAGCGCTGTGTTAGTCACCGTTGTTTTTTTTCCCATCCTCACTGCACTGTTACTTTCACTCGTACTGTCAAGAGTAACACAGCGCTACTGAAGATGGCGATCGGCCGAAACCCCGGTCTAGCAAAAGACCAAACCGGCGAGAGGAGACGGAAACACCACGAATCTACGGTACTTCAACCCCTCGTTTATCATCCAAATTTTTAAGTTCCGACTTAAGATCCGAGTACGAGTTGACTAAATCCGGTGTCGGAGTGCATGTTAACTTCCTCTGAACGTCGGCGAGGTCAAGAAAGAAAGTCCCACCAACCTTGTCCTTCCTTAACGCGGTCGGTGGCGCATACCACAAGTGAGAGCACACAGGCGGCAGACAACGCTGACTTTGGCTTCCTTATATCGAATACTTTGCCCGACGGCTTAATAGTTTTATAAACTTAATTTGCGAGTCTACCGACTGAGTTAATGTCAACCTACATAGGTACCTACAATTTACTTTATAATATGCCTAGAAGTGTTCAAATTGTAGTCCCGCAAATTGTAGTACGCGCGTTAGTGTAAACATGCGCAGTTAGACAAGAATTTTAATGCGGAAAAACGAAAAAATGAAAAACTACAAGGCTGTCTCCTCCGGGTGATATTTAGCCTTTTAGCTCGCCTATTATGTGGGTATCTGGTATTGGGTTGAATCCCAGCACACCCAACACCCAATACGCCGGCGCAAATCGGTCCAATTCGACATGCTGTTGCCCAACAATTTGTGACACGTGCGGTCAATCGCCCGCGTCGTCGCCTCCCTCGGACATTTTCACTTTCCGACGCCCGTTTATCGACGCCCCACGGACGTTTCCCGTTCGGACGAAATTTCCGGCCTCGGTATGAATGAGTTGGGCCGTTCCACTTTGCCATCAAAGGCCGAATCACTCCCCCCCCCCCCGCGATGGCGGTAATCCAATATAAATTTAGGAATTATTAAATCGTGAATTACATAAGCTCCCTCCCTGTATTTCTAATCGGGTCAACTCTAAATAGCCTTAGAACTGGAGTCAAAGGGAATAAAACAACACCCCGCCCACCCCAATTGCAATAATCGCGTCTATTGACCGAATAGTCGGTCTTCCACTAAAAAATAATAAACGCTTTTATAGAGTGAAAGTATGACGGCCGAAAGACGAAAGTCGGTAGGTATTTGAAATAAAGCTGAAATTATTTCATTACATATTGTCGCGACTGAAATATCGAATAAATATCTTAAATTCCTTAAAAATCCTAAATATATTCTGTTTTACCGTATCATTTATTTATTACAATTCACGGATGAAATTTTGTTTTACTAAATATTATATTAAAGGACTGAATTTAACTATATTGAAACTTATCGTCCTTTTTTTAATATACCTGTTTTGTGGTCTGCGAGGGGTTGCAATACCGTAGGTTCGTGGTGTTTCTGTCTCCTCAGGTGTTTCAGCCGCTCGCCATCTTCAGTAGCGCTGTGTCAGTCACTGTCGGCACTTTGGATGTTTTTTGGGCATCCTCACTGCACTGTTAAATTCACTTGACTAACACAGCGCTACTGAAGATGGCGAGCGGCCGAAACCGGTCTGGCAGAAGGCCGAACCGGCGAGAGGAGACAGAAACACCGCGAACCTAGGGTTATCGTCCTTTCTTTCCGGGACACCGTGCGATTTTTATTTTTAAATAATCACTTTCTTTTTTAAGTTTAAGTAGTAGGGCCCACTAATGCCAACTGAGAGAGATAGCGCGATATCCGTCGCCTTGGGACGCTCGTTGCTCGCGTTCGCCGACGAACGATAACATACGTCATTGGGGTCGGGTGAGCGACAGTCGGTCTGAAATAACTCCTAAGCGTTGGCCACAGTTTCAGTCGCACGAGTTGGGCCGTGTAAAAAGAAAAGAAGAGTAAACAGTTGGCACAGATTGGCGGCGCGGTAAACAAGACCGTGGGTGGGGGAGGTTGGCAGTGACACACCCACCGAAACGTTAATCCCGCCCGCATCATCAATGAAATGAAAAGATGCTATGATCACAGTCATAGTTTAGTCCACGAACTAGGAATAAAACCCAATCGAGCATTTCAACCCGATTATAACACTATCAGATACGCGAGATGGCAATAAGAAACAACAACTAGGCAATAAGTAACAACATAACTCGATTGATCAGTTAGTGACAAACAGTTTTATATAAATTAATAGGTCGGTGAACTGTAAAATAATTGAAGTTAAATATATCAATAAGAAGTAGAGTAGGCTAAGTACTAGGTAGAGTCGTGTGATATTATCAGGTATTATCAGTGCATTCCGAGTGCAGTTTTTACTCCGTAATTACATTTCTAATAATTTTCCCTTTATAGTCGATCTCTTAATAAGGGTTGTACTTTCTTCAAACCTCTGTTCAAACGAAACAGAGAAATGCAGTTCGAATAAATCCAACGAGGGACAAATTGATAACGGGCTTATATACAAAACGCAACATAATCCTTCTGTTATCCGATCATAAGTGAAGGTGTCGGCAGAATGGAAAAGCGCGACGAAGTAAGCGCTCGAGTAAGCACTGAAGTTCGCCTTTTTTTTCCGGCTCAATTATAATTTCGACGCCCCACTAATATATGCCCATCCTCTAAAACGTCTACTTAAAATTATGTATTACTTAGCGCCGTTTTTTTTTAATTTCTGTCGATTCTACGCCCCGAAAAGGTTTTCAATCCTAAACATAAATTTAATACACAACAACGTTAATCACCTTATACTGTTAATAATAGTTCATGCAGTTTTTTTTGTCCTGTTAGGACGGCAGAATGGAAAGTTGCATCCTCTAAAACGCTATTTGTATTACTTAGCTCAGCGAGTAATCCTAAACATAAATTTAATACACAACAACGTTAATCGAATAATAGATTTTTTTTTTGTCGAGTTAGGACAAAAGTTGCAGCTATTTTCAGCGAGTAACAGCCTTAAAGGAAGGACTCGATCCGGGTTATTATATGAAAATCATGTATAAGCAAAGTTTAGGTTGTGAAACGGTGTCTCGATAATTCGTCCCTGTATTTCTCTTCAAAATCGCCAATAAATTAGCCCACACGTCATAGTTATATATCATTGATGGTACAGAATTGTTTGCGTCCGCGGTGAGAATGCCCGTAGCGACAACCGTCGCCTTTGTAATAGTTAGGGTAGTTGGAAGGGTAATTGGAGAGAACAAAGGAGGACAGTAGAGGAGAGGTAGAGGAAGGGCGGATTGCGTTCTGCGGCACGATGAGGCAACGTCGCCACCCCCGCCGACCCAATTTCAACCCCTAACGCATTTCCCACCCCGCACAAACAACCCCTACGAATATTAGAGAGCTCGGCCCTCTGGAAATCTTCCAGAACGGGAAAGTATTCCTACACTAGTAGACCCCTTCCATTGTTCCAACAGAAAGAAGTTGAAACAACAACACCTACTGTATTTCCTCCAATGTTCTACTACTGTTACTACTCACCCTAGTAGTAGTGCTAAAATGATACTTCGCAGGTTGCTAGCACTCATTTTTAAGAGTCTCATTATACAATAAACGATACCGGTCTAGCTCAAGACTAAACAGGCGAGCTGTCTTTAAACACAGACAAATTTAAAACGTTACCGGTTCCATTAAGGAGGGAAAACCATCTTTTGACAATCCGCCTATAGTCCTGACCGAAATATACGAAGACAATGAATATGAAAGACAAAAAGAGTGTTTATTCGTAAAATAGCGGCACAATTTAATTTCAACATTAATAGGTGTCGGCCTCGTAAATCCCAACATACACGTACCAAGAAAAACATTATTTTAATAATATTCTATAGAAAATATTTTCGACGGGAATACAGGTAGTGCCGACCTACTAATTCTTATAACCCAATAGTTTAGAACGATTTAGCGGCAATATGCGCTAGAGAATGAGTGAAACTTAAAACGAAATGAAAACCTTTTGTAAAGCGGGGAGCAAAAATCAATAGCATAGTTCGGACCGACGACGCGTACTGGAACTGCGTTACCTCTGAACCCGAACGTAACCTGAGTTGAACTTACTTCATTTTCTTTTAACAGCATACTTTTGGTCAATCTTCAAACGTTATCCGAATAATTCACATACTTAAATTCTAAAAAAAGGACTAGCATTTGGTTTCGCTTTCGTGTAATAATTTACGTTGACACAAACTATTAACCTAACTCGGTTTAATCTCAAGCTAAACCTGTTATACTTAATTCACCTTCCCATATTCATATAGGTGTTATGGGCTTGGGCCAAGGTGAATAAACGAGCAAAACCGTAATTGGTGCCATTTCAAAGGATTATGCGGGGACCGCGGTAAACAGTGAATGTAATCCCCTCAACGACCCGGCACTCGAAGCGTATCCTTCCCAACTGTAATCACATCCTCATCTCACCAGTTAACCGTCTAATATATCCTGTACTCCTCCAAACCCCCGCCCCGCCCCCGCCACCGGTCATCGGGGGGGGGAACACACGTCTTCTGTTTCGAGCCTTCGGAGTCACACACTGTTCGATGGATGATGCTGTAAATTACGTCAACAGTGTAACTAGGGTTTCGATTTACGCAGCGGTGTGGCTGACTGCGTAAGAATAAAAAAAAAGATGATGTGTATTCGAAAGGGCGGGTTTTCGAAGGCAAGAATTACTCTTTTCGACGGACTCGGACGACTCCGGGCTCAGATAAGGACTGAATTGTAATATCAGTTTACGTCAGAGAGAAAGAGAGAGATAACCCGGGTAGAACAAACAGGGCGTTCATCGGGGCGAGGTTACGGTTCCGGGCTTTTGTACAGGCGGCTCCCCACCCCCGTTGTAAATAAAATATCTAACGGAGATTATTCGCGCCGTACAGACGTGTAAAACTGAAATATATATCGAGTTCAAATACACTAACGGTACCACGGGAGGGGTCAGACGGGGAAACTGATTTCTGATTCAGGGCTATCCGGATACGGCCAAATGTTAATAAAGCACCCATATCTCGATTTTTGTACCGCAGCCAAGGTTTTCTGAATTTTCGACCCGCCTTACGATAGACCACGTGGTCGAAATTCACCCAATTTCCAATTTTCGCTACACCAAGTTATCGCCCCCACCGAGACGGGAATACGGGAAAGTAATTTCAGAGTTGAGAGTATATCTTTGTTTTCGATGTAACGTTAACGATATTTTCTTTAAACAGGGATCATTCAGAACGAGTTCCAAGCGCGTTGTGGCGGGGGGGGCGGGGGGTTTACAATAAGCTTTTGGGAAATTATTAACGTTATCGTCGGCATCGTGAAATTAAACTCTACGTACAATATCTAAAATTTAATATAATAAAAAGTTGCGCGGAAATATTCGACTTGATGAGACGTTCTGTGTGCATGCATACTTCCTGCTGCACAGGCGTGTCGATGCATGCGATATTTCTTCGGGGAATGAGGCGAATACAAATTAACAACACTCGAACGTGTTAAATATATTAAACGGAAATTTTATGAAGCTATAGCGGGCGTGTAAATAATTTACTATAATAGAAACGAGAGTTATACTAATAGATTAGTAAAAAAATTTTATCTTCGTAATTTCCCTCGAGTCGAAGACAAAGCGACAGGCAGACGGCATTGAATCCCTATATGGGGTGAATAATTTTTTTTTTTATACCCTACGAGGTCGTTTTTGTATAAATAAATTGAAATGTTAATATAATTTTGACGGTCTACCGGACATCGGCCATACATCCGCCATAAATATACATTTTAAAATTACTGGACATTATGAACTGGGCCCTTAAGTAAGGGGCCGAAACTGAAAATTAAATTGCGTTATTTCTGATAAGCCGGTGGGGCAGCCTAAACCCCAAAATTGAATTCTAGATTTACCTTAACTATCAGCTTCGAAAAATGTTCAATAATCGATACTATAATATCGGCTGTAATGAAAAATTTAAAAGTCTGGAAAAATTCCCCGCCATATATAACGCTTATGAAAAAGCTTTTTTTTTGTAATTAATTAATGTATTAACGGCATGAAGGAATGAAGTCGATGAGGCATAATATCAAATGAGACAGCTACACCTTCTCACCTCTCTGTAGAGAACCGGCTAATCCGATTGGTATTAGAAGCCCTTGAGGACCCCCCAAAGGGCCATGTGGTACAGTAGCAATACTGTACACAAAATAATTGGAATGAAAACTCAAATCTGTTTATTAAACGACCAGAGTGCCTGAGGCTGGGTTTTCTGAATACAATTACTGGAAAGCTAAATATTATCAAATTAATTTTACATCGGTTTTAGGAATTTCGTAGACTGATGTTGAAACAAATATTGAAATCATCTCTACATTTAAGGTATAATTTTTGCATCGCCCGATACGGCCAATGAAATTGACAATTCATAAATCCGTCCATAAGAACATGCTACAAAATAATTATAAATAAAAAAAGAAACCGAAATATTATAATGGAGGCCTCGCTATAAATACTCCCATTTTAAATAACTCTTTTCTGAAGTGAATTGTGAGATGAAGAGAGAATAGTGAACTGCGTAGGGAGCCCGTCTCTGAAAACTTGGACACCAACAAAAAAATCCAGAAATAAGTCCTAACTGGCATATCTTCTGCCAAAGTTACAACAGTGTCAAGGGAAAACTATATATACATATATATATATATATATTCGTTCGATAGCTCAATTATATTAGGAGTATTTAAAAAAATATAACGTTGAAATTTTAAAAATTGTTCATTTCGTCAATTGGTTAGCTCTGCTGCAGCTATTGCAGCCACAGAAAATCTCAAATAGTCTACAATGCAAAACAGAAATCTTGAATCGAAGCCAAGTTTAAATGAAGTTGTTTCTAAAATATTACAAGCGTAAATACGATTTAGCTCCAAAAAATGAATGAATCTACAGTATTGAAGGAATAATTTTTTTATGCGCACATAAATGAACAAAGGAATGA
Organism: Lethocerus indicus; assembly: GCA_019843655.1. NCBI lineage: Eukaryota > Metazoa > Arthropoda > Insecta > Hemiptera > Belostomatidae > Lethocerus > Lethocerus indicus. The sequence goes on along the minus strand of JACDQD010000007.1, from coordinate 1,027,129 downwards.
GAAAATAGTATCAAGAAAAGTCAAAGAGTACTAACCCTAATATTTTATTAAACATTTCGATAAAATAATTTTTTTATGAAAATGTTGCAGCTCTTAGAAGAAATGCAACTTATTAATAAATCCGTAGAAGAATTCAGAAGGCATTTAAAAAAATTCCTACAGCTGATTTGTGAAAAAAATATCTCGACCTTACGGAAATAATCTGTACATATTTTTGCACACAAATCGCCTCTCAATATTTACAACTTTCAGGTAGTCATTTAATACATTCTGGGGGAACGAGAACTCTCATTTGAAATTTGATATTTTAACCATTCAAATTTAGCCCGAATGCGCTAAATCAGTAGCCATGAAAGAGACTATATCCTAAGTGTACCTGGAGCTGGTCCAAGATGGGAGATATTGAATTTGAAAAAGGGAGATAAAATGGGTTACCTCCTTTGGTGGGTGTCCTGTGGGTGCTGTGCTGGGCCCTGTAGCCGGTGATCATCTCGTAGTCGCCGCTGTCCCTCCTGATCGGGAAAGCTATCTCGATGATGTGGTCGCAGGGCTGCATGCCCATCAGTATGCCCTTCACCTTCTTCCTCTTCTCCTCGGTCGAGATCTTCCCCTTCATCTCCTCGACGAATTTGTCCTCGGCTATCTGGCACGCCCTGTGGAAGAAATACTCGACCATGTCGAAGAAGCGGGGGTTCTCCGACGTTGGCACATCCTTGAGCCTCTCCGGTATCTCGTGGTAGTTCCTCCTGGTGGCCGTCTGGTGGCCGACCTGTTGGGCGGCGCCCGTGGAGCACACTTTCAGGATAGAGCCGAAGTCCACCTTGGCCGCCGATCCTCCGACGCACTTTCCCACCGATTTCAGGTTGAACATTTTCCTACAGCTCGAGAAAGCGGTTCAGACGCTGGGCATTAATCGAAGGCGAGTTGCCTGAAGAACTTGAAGAGAAGGGGCGGGGGGGTCTACTCGTGATGAATTTCTACCAGACGAAATTGATGGAAGGGGGACTCTTGAGTAGACTGGAGAGGACTCCCTAGAACGTGGAGGAAGGAGGGAGCGAGCAGGTAGGCAGAGTGAACCAGGGCCACCTCTATATAACCGGAGTTTCCCCCCCCCCCCAACCCCCTCTCAAACTCTATAGAGGTACACTTCTAAACCCCCGACACCAGTCCACCTCCCTCCAGTTGTCCGTTTTATTCACAAGCCACGCCTTCGACAGTATTCCCCAAACATATTCAAGCTGATATTCGGTTAAGAAAACAGTTTTACTAGCAATCATTCAGTCTCATTAATTCATAAACTCAAAGTAATTCAAACAATAAGTCCAGGCAAATTACATTTCTGATATTTTGAAATTGATGTTTCAAACAAATTTAGAAAGTTTTTGGCAAGGAACTTAATTATTTTCATTTAAAAAATTAAATTTCATTATATACGATACAATATTAATGTATAACTTAAATTCTATAAAGTTGAGCGACACGAGTCACAATCGAATCAAAATGAGTTTATTAATATTTACATCAAAGTATATAATTACTAGTATTTTCGAAAAAGGCGATGTTGAGTATATTTTTTAACGCTGCTCACAATAAATAATTTATGCAATCTTCCCATATATATTACCGGTATAAAATCGCGCTTAGCTCAACTATTAAAATTAGTATTTGTTAATGAAAATAAACAGCTTAATTTAAGCTATACGTGCGAGCACACATCAGCCAAAGTTGTCAATTGTGCTGTGTAAGCAGAAAAAAAAACAATAAATATTTTCGTTAATACTTCCGTCGAGCACATAATATTAACGATAGGTGATTCGTATTAATGAAAAATACACGAACGGCCATATATTCATGAAGTGAATATATGAATTAATGTTGATTTATTAACATTAATTTTTTTGTGATGTCAAAATGAAGTGACATCTTTCTAAATCCTTTTTCATATTAACAAATGTGCTTCCTTGAGAGAAACATATTTGTGGATATGTAACTGATTATAATTTAAAATATTAAAATATTTAGTCAGACTGTAAAATATTATATAAATAATTGATTTATATTGATCCTTTTTTTATATATTTTGTTCCTTTGTTAAATGATTAATTTCATTGAAATGGCGTATATATAACCTACTTTTGGTCAAATGCAAGAGGCACTTTATTGTAAACCACTTCCTTTTATCTTTCTTATGCTAATTTGTTCTATTAACAGACATTCATTAATAACCTTCAGCCACTCAAATCTCAATTCTCTTGTACATCTCAATTCAGCCGTTTAGCAATATTGTACATTATCATATTCATAGACCATTTAAGTGTCAATAGAAGAGTTTTTTTATGACATTAGGAATTAAATCACTTTATCAGTTATTAAATCAGTCCGAAGTCATCCCAGTAAATTTTTTTCTTGTCATCATTGCTCTATTTTTCCCATTTCTACTCTATTACTGACTATAACACAAAATATAATAGTATGTAGAGAAAAGTAGAATGTTACAAAGTATATTTGTTAAATATTTTACAAATTATTTAATTTACTCATTAAATAAAAGATATCAGATAGCAAAAGATAATAGATAGTATATAAATATAGATAAAAGATAGTAATGAAATTTCATATTATATTTGCAGTGTGAACTTATACTCTTATAAAATTATCAAAATAAATATATATTGTTAATAACTAATTATTCTTTTTTTTTCATCATTTTTAAATTCTACAGAAATATTGATATTTTAAGTGAATAAAAGACATAATACCTACTTTAAAAATGTATTGCTTATTTCAATTGAAATTAACTTTAAACAAAGAATAACTCATTAAACAAATAATAAATGATTATAATTAATTGAAGTGCCTTATGGAAAAATGAATGATTCCATAAAACATAAATACTAAAGATAATTTTAAAATAATTAATATTCATTATAGTCTGATATAATTTTTGGTTAAAAAATTAGGTTGTTAATTTTGTTTTGTTTAGTGTTTAGTCATTTATCGGTTTAAATATTTTATATTATAGTTTAAATCTCTTTCAGGGGAATTTGGTTTCTTAGATATTATTATAGGCTTGCTAAAAACTGTGACAGAGGTAAATAGGTGTGAAATAATTATCACAAACCTACAGAACAGCACTCTTATCAGACTAAAGATAAAGGTAAAAATATTTTTTTTCAAGCAATATCATTCCTCTCACTGTGCTATATTAAAATCAACAATAAACTAATTTGAATATCTAAATTTCTACTAAATTTATGCAATTTCTAGTTTATTTTTTTTCTACATTAATTTGATTGGAATTTGCAGTAGTAATCTTTTAAAAATTACATTCAGATTTACCCAAGGGAAGACCTACATTTTAAGGTCTTTCTCAACTTGTAACAACACTTTTTTACTGGTACGTTTTTTGACATTTCTAATTTTTGTGCAGGCATAGTTAATTAGTTAGTAGGGATATTAGTACTAGTGTTCTATTTTCTTTATGTTCAAACTTCTGGCATCACAGTACAGTGGATAGACTCAGAGGGCTGTCTTATTAGTATTACATGTTGTTTCCGAGTTTCAGTTGATTTTATTTAAAATACCGGCAAAGAACTTCATAAAAATGAATATGTTATCACGATAACAGCATTACTTAAATATACCTAATACGTCAGTATATTTGATATTATTGAGACAATAGTGTTTTGATTATTTGCTATTTGATTACTGTGTCAACTCTGTTGGCACTCTTGAAACGCTTATGCATTAATGTTCATAGGTAATTAACGCGTTCGGCGCCCCGTCACCCATATTTGGGTGACGGGTATGGTTCCGTGGGGGCCCCGTCACCCATATATGGGTGACGCTTTTCCTGTCCAAGTTAAATAAGATTTTCAGTCGAATTTTTAAAAGAAATTTAATAGAACGAGCGCTGAAGTATAAATATAGAATATAGGGCATAAAAATATCAAACATATACATACAATACTCTACTTTTTATTAATTCATTGAAACAGTCCAAGCACATCCGTGACAATTTTGGGCAATTCAAACAATACGTTGTCGTTTTTTTAACGTTTTTCCTCGCCTGTCGGCGTCCGACAGTTTCCCTCTTCTTTCGGTAACACAGGATATGACGCACATCTTTCTTACAGGTTTGTCCTTCCTGTAGATTCTTGCGAACCTCCAAGTGGTGGTGGGACACTATCCTCCTTCTGTGTCTATTAGTGTCGGGCGCACAGTATTTTCTAAGGACAACCAATCTGTGACTAAAACTTCGCGGAATTTTCTTATCTCCATTTTTTTTTTTGTGTACCAAATACTTCCGACAGTCGGATTTGGGGGGCCCCGACGAGAAACTCAACCGAATCACGCTTGGGCGCCGAACGTGTTAAAACGTAAATAATTGAAATGTATTGTATCGAAAATTATTATTTTCTAATACAGTTTATACCGGGCGAATTGAGTTAACGGTGTCGGGACATATAGCCTGTCTTTTGTGGGGCCGGATCTATGAATAATGACCGGATAATGGTTTCGGCTTTGGACAGGTCGTGTTTTAGTATAGCGACGGTATATACCGGCGGTATAGTAGCGGCTGTAGGGTGGGGTTAGGGCCGTGTGAGGGTAGTTAGGGGCGGTTAGGGGTTAATTATTCATTGTTGGTGTGGCGGAAGTCGGGTGGGGGCGGGTATGATTGGCGGCCCTATGGAGTCGAGGCCTTCTATTATTTAGGCCTCAGCCGTTGGGGGTGGCTGCTCGGGCGGTGCTCATGCGCGAAAGGTGCGGACACGGACGGGGGGAGAAATGAGAGAGGGGACGAAACAACGGAGGCAACAGACGAGGATTAAGTCGACCCGGCCGACTCCTCGAACGCCGATTATAACCCTGCGGATAGGACGAGCATAGAGGGGCAGAGAGAGAGAGGAGGAGGAGGAGGAATATTTTCCACCCCCCAGAACGAGGGAATAGATTTGAGCGTTCGTGTCGGGCCGCCATCATTCTGGAATTTATTGAAAAACCTTCGATACTCTCGAATGGAGATGTACAAGAGAGGTTTCAGAGAGTGAGAACCGTACGATAACACAGTATCTCTTGCCCGCAGGTTTATATAAAGAAGAAACAAATTTTTGGCCAAGGCGGGAGTGATGGCGTGAAAAGGAGGAAAAATGAAGCCGTGATCTGAGTAAGTACACGTATAAATTATCCCGAGTATAGTAATAATTCCGACATTTTCGTTGAGTCAAACAATGCCTATAATATAATTCTCCAACTGGCTATTATATTATCCTATCTATTGATATATTTTGACTGGCCAGGAATTTGTTGTCATTTTTAGTACCAACGGATGGTATATCATTGCGCCATCGTCGATACAGGAATTCATAATTGTTTTTGAACGTGGCTTCCGTTCTGCCCGTCGTTGGGGATGTTGTGCAACTCTGTTTCGTCAACAATCCACATCCGGCCTCTCCGGCATTCTGACTTTTCCGCCGGCGACTATTTCTGGCGGTTTTTTTTTCGTTTTTCTTCGGCCCTGTCGACCGAGGCCGAAGACAAAATAAGAGCGGGAACGGTGAAAAATGTATGTCGGGTCTAGTACGGGGGACAATATAATTAGTAGTCATCATACTCGCTGTTTTCCAGCTCCTCCTAGGCCTTACATATAAAAAAAATATGTAATCCCGACTGTAAACACTTTTATTTGAACCCGCAGAACACAGAACGCAAGTATCCAATGATACTTGATCTAGGTTTTGTAATTTCCCTGATCACAGTCGGCCTATATAGCTCTCTTTATGCCCACCTCGTATCTTTATGCTAAAAAATGTGGTACGTTAGTAATCGTGAGAACGGAATTTATGGAAAGTAAATTAGCGCGGTAATCTCTCTGAGAGACGATGGATGAAATACAGTGGCAATAGAAAGGGGCGTTCTATCGTTACTCTACAGGGTGTTATCGTATTGTTTTAGTGTCAATAAATACGAACTAAAAGTTGGAATTTAACGAGTATTTGTACAGTTACCCGGACGGAGCCGTTAGTACGAGCCAACATCCCGGTAGTCTCATTATCCCGGTCGAGGGATGGGGGTTTATATCCGCATTTTTGGCGTCTAATGACTGAACTCAACTCTGAAGAGTTGTTATATTACGTACGTCGTTTCGCTTTACATTGACCTAAAAACGGGGGGGTTAAGACGCCCTCCCTGCGTAATTTTTAGTCGTGACGTCATTCCGCTACCCGACTTTTCCGTTTTTCTATTTCGGTAATAATTGCACGGGACAATAATGAGCCCACGACGATGGCGAGCAAATCAGTTCGGAATATTGAGTTGAACAACCTGTCGCCAACCAGTATTGAGAGCAATCCCACCCCGCCCATCCATCCCACGTCCGTTTCTTCGGATATTATTTCAAAGAAGTTAAATGCATCCCCGATAAAGTAGAGGCACCTCGGGGTCCGTTTTTCCGGCCGGCCGCACAGTTATCTTCTCTGCAATAGTACACCGTTAGTGATAATTGTATCCGTCATTCGACAATTGGTACCGGCGGAATTAGTCGCCGTCTCTGGGCGGGTTGTTGTTGACGAAATGGAGGGTAGCGCGGAAGCGGTGGTAGAAAGGGAAACACGGGAGGAAGGTAAAAGAGGTGGGGGGGAGGAGTGAGAGAGGGAGGGGGTGGGAGGGAGGAGGGTGGAGGGTGGAGCGTCGTAAAATCAATGGGAGGCGCGCAGAAACGGCTGGCCGGTCGTCAGTGGGAGGAAAGGAGCAGGAGCCGGGGCCAGAGCCGGCCCACCGTTTGTTGTCCTCCTCCTCCACCTCCTCCTCCTCCTCCCAGTTGGAGCCTCACCCTCCCCAGTGATAGATAACCGAGCGTCGCTAGTGCTCAGCAGGCCGGCCCTAACGGGGTATGGAGGCGGGAGGACGGCTGAGCACCGCCGGGGCCGCCCCGCCGGCCGCCGTTTCCGTTTCCGCTACGCTCGACCAGCCCGTGACCTGTTAATAGCACTCACGCCGCCATCAGGTAACCCTGGACAAATACATTTTCCCCTTACTGCCCCCATAACTGCCGTTTCTTGCTCTATAATTATGTTCTAAATCGTACCACCTCGGACGTCACATTATTGAATACGACCGTATGAATAGGAAATTCTACAATACTCATTGCACTATAACACACTCATATATATATATATATATATATATATATATATATATATATATATATATATATATAAGTACAGAATGTCAGTACACGCACTATGGTGATATTTGTTATATAGTCAATTTATTGTTTCGCCCGATAGGTCTCAACGAGTATGCTTTCCTATATGTCACAAATATAACGACTGGCTGTCATTGACAGAGACGGTCGAATAACAGTCTTGAATATAAGACTATCACTTATGCTGCATAATCCACCGCCCGCTATACCCGGTATTACCCCGATTTTCTGGGTAGACCGACGCTCATTTATATGGCGAATTTTTATCCCGTCGGAAGATTATCGCTTTGCTAATTTGAAACGTACGTCGACATTTATTTCCAAGAAGGAGGAGGAGAGCGGTTGTCGAAATTATTAACAACTAGAAGTTATAACGACGAGCCAATATGTTTCAATGTGTCACCGTGAAATTCACGGGGGATATGTAAAGTTAGGATAACCGGCTGGTTCCCAGTTTCCGTTTCGAAATAGTGAAAGGACGGAAGTTTAAATTTTAGTACCGAGGCAATAAAGGAGACTCGAATTGGCTGTTCTTATAATAAAAATTTCAGATGACAGTTGTAGCCACTTCCTGAAAGTAGTCCTGAAATGTTGTTCTCTACAATAGAAGCGCGAAATCACACGCGAAACAATAATTTAAGTAACCAACACTACTTTGATGCTTTGATAATTTATAAACAATATTCCAGATCTCCATTTTCTGTTTTTCAGACAAATGTCTATTATGTATGAAAACATATTTATGGTTTTACTAACAGATGCTATCAAAATAATAATCGTATGAAAGTTTTGGGCGTTGAGCTTAGGCTAATCCCGCACGACTACCGAGTATTTCTGTTTTGACTACCTTACATACAGAAGAAAGTAATTCTAATCAATCTGATTGTTACTCGTTTTATTACTTGTTACTCGTATTATTTATTATCAGCCAACTTCTTATTGTTTAAAATTAGTTTGACGAACCAATACTAGGACTGATTTACAGAAAAAGATTGCAGTGAAAGTTTTTTAATTTCACACATTTCAATTCAAAAATGTTTAGAGTTATAAAATTTTTGTTTTATATCGTTATTAGGCGTATTTAAACAGAGCTGGCGTCAACTGCGCAGCTAGAATTTGTATCACAAGTTCCTTAATATTGATATTTAAAAAGTGGGTTAGATTGATATTAGGCCTGGGATAGAATTGGGCCCAAATACATTTTCGTTGACTTTTAAAGGTTAAGGCTAAATTTTCGGCGGCGCTGATATTTCAACTAGAGCGTAATATCGATTTTTTTTTTTGCTTTTATAACAGTCAACGAATACTATTTCAAACGGTGAAAATGCTCGGCAATTCAAGGGTCAATCACCTCCAACTTTCTTGTAGACGGAGTCTTTCTTCAATAAGCGACCGTTCTATTTCAGTACTGACGTAATGTTGGCACGAATTCACTATTAATTATCAAGAATATTTAATAGCCTACCCCTTCCTTGTTAAGCCAGTGGATAGAAAGGCAATAAGGGGAAGAGATTTATATAAATTTGATCGGAAACATTATTTTATTGGAGGTCTTTGAACATCAGTCTTGGAATTTTCTATCTTCAACTGGTCTATAGACTGTCCTAGAGCTGGTAGGGTCCGGTCGGCAATATAACACAAGAGACTATTGTTGAAATAACGACTTAACAATGAGCTAACAGGACCGATAGGAAATATAAGTATATAATTTCAAGATTCCCAACCGCCGACAGTGTTGACAGGATGGTCGGCCACGCGCCACGGCCGGCTATTACGCTCACTGTGGCGAGAGGCCGAATCCCGGTCTCTACTGAAGACCAAATACAAATTAGTGGCTATAGACAATCCCATACTCTGAACACATGAGTAGATTTGAAAATTCGCGCTTATTGTTTGTCACTGAATATATTATGATTGCAGTACGCACAACGCCTTTTTCACTATGCAGAACTCTATAATCAACTGCAGTATGCGGTTATTAGATGGCTCGAATAGGCGTGTGTAAGTGGGTTAATAAACATTGCGGTAATAGAACGGCAATTTTGTTATTTACCCAGATTGTTCATCTTCAATTCGAATAAGTCTTCGGATGCATAGGTTTCGGCTACACGCCAACGTCAGTCGTATTCTGTATGTAATGCTCTCATCAGGTGGGCCGAAGTGTTACTCTTAATTGCAAATAGCAATGTCGCTTTACTCTTAGCCCACCTAATAAACCTCCATTTTCAATAATATGGTACTCACAACCCTGTTACACGTCTACCGGTCAGTACCATTCAGCTGTCGACTTCGGTATGCCAACGTCACCACGTGTTTTCTGATACGGTGGATAATAATACAGTGATAAGGTCGGTATCGGCGAAGAGTAGTTCGGCCCCGAATAATGCGTATAAGCGACGGGTCAACCTCTGCATGAACAGTTTAAAACGTTTATCTCATCGATACTTTGTGTTGGTGGCCTTCGTGCGACGCACCTCTACAGGCTACCTCTATAAGCGTCGATATCAAAATTAATACACGGGCAAAATATAGGGCGATGTATTTGCTCCTGGATACTGGAAACAAAATAAATATTTTGGCCTGGGAGGACGTGAATTGAGAGGTATAAGTTAGGCCTTAAGATAAACCTTAGGATGCACGTACAACAGCATTCCTGAGCGCCTGGAAGACGTGGAAAAAAGGAAATAGTATACTGTACACAAAATGGAAGTTCCTATTTTTATATATTTTTAAGTAGTTGCGTGACGCCCACAGAACTTTGGGAGAAGTCACGTGACGACGCATTGAAGTTGGGGGTTGATGGAGGGAGGGGGTGGGGCGTCGACCCAGTTCTACCACTGGCACAGGACTCCAGCCAATTTATGTCAGTAACGGGCTTCATGTTACGACATTTTTCTCTCTCTCTCTCTCGCGTCGTACATATATTTTTCCCGTTCATTTTAACACTTATTAGGATCGATTTTCGCAACGCCCAGCCCCCTTTTTAACCCGAAGTGGGCCGACGACTTTGGCCTTGCTGGAAGTTTGAAAATTGCGATAAATGAAAATGGGACACATAACGCGTTTCATTGTCCGTTGGCAAAGGAATATGTGGCTTTGGGAGTTGGATGCGTCTTCCGATATTAGAACAGCTTGACGTGGTGATGGTTCCAGATTATGTTTCGGATTTTTCTTTCTGTTTCTCCTTCGTTCGGCATTTGGGCCAGTGGCTTTCGTCCGTTGCGATTATTACCTTCGGTGTAACGGAGGTGGAACCTTTTTTCCATTGTCTAGGTGTACCGGACTGAAACGTGTCGCTGCCGATGGGCGGGAAACGAGAAATGCCAACTCTGGTGTTTGACCTTCTGGTGTAAGTAACTCTGTTGTCAATGTGGCCCCATAAAAATTCGAAATTTTCGAAGTCTTACAAAATAGTCTTCTAATATTCTACCCGTCTTCAATTCAAAAGTACTTTTGGTTTTCTCTTCTTTTGTTGTGCAAAAATACCGCACTAGAAAACCTGAATTGGGTTAGTCCTCTCGTGGGTACGAGGTAATGTCCCATGTCCACTCCTGTGTTACAATTTATGACGGTGATATTCCTAAACATCCTTGCCGATAGTGCTTGCCGACGACCTCCATCTCCTATCTCCAGGAACACCTTTAAAATATTCAATCCCGGCCCAAAAGATGACTGAGATGAATGGCTCCAGTAGTGTGTACCTCACTTTCACACTTGGTCGACCTTGTCCTTACACATTTTTCAACTTTGGGCTCTTCTCTGTTGACAACCGACTCGTGCGGAATACACACACCCGTCTGGAATGAATCCGGATTATAAAACGAAAATTCGGACTGCTAAGGCCTGCTGAAACCGACGTGAGAATACGTGAAATTGAACCATCTGCGGTTTCCACCATAACGCCCTCGAAATAATGACGAAGTCATCAATTACCAGTTTCATTACAAGTTCCATTCTGGCCTTATTCCTCATCCTAATTTACTCGTCTAGTCTCTCTCTTCCGTTACCCTGAGTAGAGGATTGGAAACATTAATTATCAAGCAAAAAGTCACTAATGTGACTTTTGTCGTCACTTTACCCTATAAATACAATAAAATTACGGCAAACGTTTTCACGCAATAAATTAATTTAAACTAATAAAAAATTATATTTATTATATACAAGCCTCTTTGCGGTGTATAAACAATGGTCGAAGAAAATTGTAACATCTAGAAAGCGCGCAATTTTTAATTGATTAGCGATTTTTTTTACAAAGAACGTTTGAAATAAACCTCAGTGGATACAAGCTTTGTTGGCTAGAAACGGTGGTATTCCTTAGTGACGTCACTATAAAGGTGGAACATCGTATCAACTTAATATTTATCGAATTGTTCGGATTTAAATATTTCGCAATACTCAACTTTATGATAGGTATCTTTTTGCCGGTGAACTCAACAATCGATGGGGGTCCAGGTTTTAAAATATCGTCTTCACTCTCGGACACGACTTAGCTAATGACGTTGGCGTTAACATAGGGTGTATACGTGTAAAATATGGATATACATGTGGCATTAACGTTCTCCAGTGAACCCAACTGTCACTGTCACCGAGCTGTTACTGTCACAGGAAGAGGGGTTGGAATACCGTAGGTTTGTTGTGTTTCTGTCTCCCCGCGCCGGTTTGGTCTCTTGTTAGACCGCGGTTTCGGCCGCTCGCCGTCTTCAGTAGCGCTGTGTCGGTCACTGTCGGCACTTTGGATGTGTCACTGTCACTGTGTACTGTGGCGGTTGTCTGTTTGTCGTGTGTATACGAGATCTGTTCAGAAAGTATCGCGAATCTCAGTACAAGTGACAGTGACACAGTGCAGTGACGATGCCCCAGGAAAAACATCCAAAGGGCCCCAACAGTGACTAACACAGCGCTACTGAAGATGGCGAGCGGCCGAAACCGCAGTCTAGCGAAAGACCGAACCGGCGAGAGGAGACAGAAACACAACAAACCTACGAAAAATTAAGGGTTTTTGTCCAATATTGTGCCGAGTGGCAAAAGTGTGATTGGGGGAGGGTTAACCTAACCGTAAATGGCCGGTGGCCTGATTTCCTTCCAAATCGATACTTCACCTCTTTCCCGCCGAGATCCGCCGCCGAATTTAAAATGCATTTGCCCTCCTGTGGGATATTTTGCCGGGAACGGGATGGATTGGATGCTGTGGTAGGGCAGTAGGATCTCTGAATTATCTCCTCTATGGCAGGCCTTTGAGTTGGAGGAACTGTAGATTTCGCTTTCTTCTGTCTCATCCGGGTTTCGGCCGCTCGCCATCTTCAATAGCGGTACGAGTGTCACTACGGCACGTGGGACGCTTGTATACTACAAGATGGCGAGTGGCCGAAACCGGTTCAGCGAAAGGCCAAACCGAAGAATCTATGAATTGTGGAATGCCAAAACGTGTTATCGAAATGGTATAATTTCTGAAAATATGACGTCCTCTGTCATATAAACGATGAAAACAGTTTAATTTCAATAGGAATCGATTGAAACTAAAATCCACGTTGTGCTTTTTGCACAGTTTTTGTTTCCATCTAACTGTCCATTCCTCTTGTTGATATTCGCCAGTTTCTTTCTTATAAACCCTTCGTTCGTCTACAAATCATAAATCACTGGCCATTTTTCATTGAATTTTAATTGTTTCCCAGCACGTTTTTCTCTCACAGTAGCAATTACAGGGAGGGGAAAGTATTCACTTTGTGTTATCCATTCTGTTAATTAAAATGGTCCTCAAAAGAAATCGACAGTCTAAGAAAACCCCTATAATCTTAATCTGCGGGCAATCACTGCAGTTCTATTAAATTAGCGTGGGAACATAAATTAACGTTATTTATATAATTCACGCTATTGTTTAATTTCTGTTTTTTTTTGTTTATTTTACTTTTTTATTATATGTGTCCGTGAATACACACGATGATGTCATCACCTGAAAACGCTGATCTTAGCATAACAGCCCCTACACAGGGGTTGTTATGCAATCTTGTTATATAGTGGCGTTGCGCGGTATTCCTTGAATGTATATAAAATTTTTAAAAACATATATACTCATAAGGTGGGGGGAAACAAAAGCGTTTTGATATATTTATTTAATTCTTTATAATAATTAGAACCGTGGTAAAAATTTGCCGCAAATCAGCCGATTTCAGATAACACAGTTTCTGTTGTCAGTGGTCATCTTTGCCTGTTTAAAATATTACTTTGGTAATAAATTCTTGGCGGCTGGTCTCATATTACCCGTTGGCCGTACGGTTGGCCCCCGTAATGTATAAAAGGTAATATTGGATGGTCAACCGGAGAGGAGCGGTCGAGTCACCCCGAAGCGGAGTGTCCTCTCCCTCTCTCCTTTATTGATCTCCGCTTAAAATGAGCGATGGGATGGCAGCTACCCCCCCCCCCCAAAGAAGCCCTTTAACAGGGTTTCCCCAAATGCTTTCCGCTGTCCTAAGCCCTTTCATGGCTCGCCTTACATTCTCTTAAACCTTTTCTTATTGCTTCCTACCGCCCCTCTCTCCACCACCACCCCCCACCCAACCACCAGGTCTATACATCTATAGCGCCAATAAAACAGTTATCCTTTTGTCCTTATACTTGCCTGGTTCAACTGTTAAGGACAAATTATATCGGCAACTAAATAATTGCGGATTCTTCTCACCTTTGGGTGTGTGCACCATTATGTCGCGCATTTTTTGGTACTTACGACGAATAGTTGGCGTGTAATAAACATTTCAGAATACTCTCTATAGGTTTGAAGATGTAAACGTGCGTAAAAATACAAATAACGCCATCTCCATCTAGCGACGAAACCCGCAATGACTTAGTTGCCGACCCAATATATATATATATATATATATATATATATATATATATATAATTATTAAGTTATCTTGTAAATGTGGCGGCAACCTCTCTATTCGAAATCAATTAAATCAAGTGCCCGCCACTAGGGTTGGTCCATATATCGGGGTAGGAACAGTTTTTATAATAACAGATAGGGGTTGTAGTACGCGCGAGGGGTAGGGGGGTATTAATGTCTGCAGTATTACATACATTGCTGACAGCACTCACAGAAAATTATATCTTAAGTGCGACGAGATTCCGGCTTACCTCGGCCATAAATCAACGAAGAAGGGTCCCGATCGGCTCGTTCGGTATATGAAAAGTGTATCTCGTTATTCGTGAATGTATTTTTGTTCATATTAACGCGTAAAATATTTTACCCTAGCTTTGTTGTGTTTCTGTCTCCTCTCGCTGGTTTGGTCTTTGCTAGACCGCGGTTTCGGCCGCTCGCCATCTTCAGTAGCGCTGTGTTAGTCACTGTTAGCACTTTGGATGTTTTTCCTGGGGCATCCTCACTGCACTGTGTCACTGTCACTTGTACTGTGGTGTACGGTATTCCAACCCTTCGCAGACCACAAAACAGGTATATTAAACGTAAAATATTTTATGGCCCTGTCAAAATTTCATCATAATGTAACATTTGTCTACTTTCGCGTCCTATCTATTTTTATTTTTATTTTATAATATTACACGACACTTCATTTCGGCAATTAAAGTCGGCCTCGGTCATTTTTAATAATTCCACGACCCCGATACTTTATCATCGCGATACTTTATCCCGGATAATCCGGGACTACAAGGAAGGGGCGGGATCCAGTTATATTCCAGGTTCACTCGAAATATCGTGCCCGTCTAAGCGCGATAATCTATCGAAGCCAAATTAACATATCGAACCGACAAGATAGATTTAAAAATCCAAAATTAAAGCCGAACGATTTACGAGCGAGGTGGAAGTGGCCGGCAAATGAAATTTTCGCTAAAATGGAAACCATTGATCTGACCCCGTTTTATTGCCAAAGTGAAATAACGTTAATTTTTCATTTATTTGCGAGATAAAACTGGATATTCCCGGATTGATTCCGATCGGAAGTCCGTGAGACACGCCACTGGGGCAAAGGTAAAAAGCACCCCCACCCCCCCCCCTACCGCATCAAGTGCCGCATAGTCCAAAGACATTAGCCAGTCCGGCCAAAATTAATACCGTAAAGGGCCCAGATAAACTCCAACCGCTATTTTTTGATCTCCGGTTATTTACTACTGGCGCGAAGAGGTCTGGCGCTGCACCAGGACAAACCTGTCTGTACGAAATGTCCGAGTGTAAACTTGACGATTCAATTATTCATTTACATCAACTGACCAGACTGTCAGATCAGGTTTATAAAGTACATCTACAATTTTCATAGTCTACCGATACAATGAGATAAAGCTTCGTCTGCAATAGCCAAGTATGAAATGCCGTAATAGTTTTTTCTGTCTTCTGTAAGTAACAAATTGAAAGTGTCCCCGAATCCGTCTTGTCAATGTGACCTTCTGAAAGCGGCAACAATTTATTGACAATTGCTACAATTGTTTCGCTATTCGCTAGAGTGATTTATGATACTTTATGTCCCCATTCTTTCGGCCGTCCTACACCAAAAAAGCTTTTCAACAATAAATGAACAACCGAATTGACAGAGCTAAATTTCTTATAATATATAATAGCTAAATACAGTTAATACAAGTAACTGTTGATGCCACGCTCGTCCACCCATCCAGAATGAGAAAACTTACTGACTTTTAATGGGAATTTTATTTATATTTCCCGACATTGACAACACTATCGTAAAATGGTTTAATTATCGGATACCGTTGTGAAATGGGGCATATTTGTGTTTTATAGCGCCTCCAGTATTATCTTCGATTCCATTCGAACCGCACTATAAACTGGCACTTTTTGACAGTTTCTGTCGACATTGACTTCAAAATAACCCGTGTTATTGCAAGGAAGTGCAAATAAATTGATCGTTACGTACGTTTATATTTTTTATTGTATTATTATGCGCAATAATATAACTTACGAGGGTGATTTGATAAGTAAGGTAAATTTATAAGAAGCTTGGAAACTCGCTGGACCGAATGTACCTCCCTAAATGGATATTATGTTGAAAAATGAAAATAATTTTGTAGGTTCGTGATGTTTCTGTCTCCTCTCTCGCCGGTTTGGTCTTTTGCTAGACCGGTTTTGGTCGCTCGCCATCTTCAGTAGCGCTGTGTTAGAAGATGGCGATCTAACGAGAACGATCTAACACCGCTACTGAAGACGGCGAGCAACCGAAACCGGTCTAGCAAAAGACCAAACCGGCGAGAGAGGAGACAGAAACATCACGAACCTACAGTATTCCAACCCCTCGCAGACCACACACACAGGTATATCGAAAATAATTTTGTTCAAAAAGCTGTATTTACTATTTTTTACCATACTTATCAAACTACCCTCGTATTCTACCAGTGTTATAATTGAAATGAATAATTGAACACAGTTAAATATTCTACAAATTCTTCTTACTATTAATGATTTCTGAAGGTTGCGTCGAATTGTTATTTATAGGGTAGATCTGTTCCCGGATTAGGGATTCTAATGAATTGAAAATTCCATTCCCATCTTGACATAGTAATTGATTCAATTGAACTAACCGGAAATCCGTGAGAACGTGACTAACGGATGGACAGTGCTTCTTTCTCATTCCTTAATCAGGTTTTTCGCGATATTTTTTCGATACGAATGCGAAAATAAATTTTTCGGTCTTTTTAATTAGAATATCCGATTCGGCTGGAGAATATTTGTGGGCGTGTTGGGTTTGTTGTATCGTGCAGGAGGATGAGTGAGAGTAAGAGAGACGTCAAGGGCGGTGGGGTGAATTGGGTCGACGAGGCTGGAAGGGCTCTCCGAAAGCGGACCGATAGCCCTTCAATTATTCCACCACTCCGCCGGACACCGAATTATATATTACGGCCCTACGCACTCACTTCCACATTTCAAATTGTTTATACACCCCCACCTATCTTAGACCGTAGGTGGAGTCCTTCTTAATTAAATAATTTATACGTATACGCAATAATCAGTCGTCTAAAATTAGTATATCAGTTAGCCGTGACGATAGACTTACCCGCATGACAGACCGGCGCCTTCCGATCGTTAGATAGGCTCGCCCGCTATACAAATTTTAAGAAGTCATGAGATGTTATGTAATAAAATAATTCGTTCCCTACTTCGGTTAAAATCCGTGTCAGCCAATCAGAGAGGAGGGGGTTGGTAATAAAATACTAGTTTTTATACCAGTCATTAGTTTATACTTCTTTTTGATTGTTGGTAGTTTGAGAGAAATCTATTAACGATATCGGATATTGGATTGCTCGTTGACATAATCATTAAACTTTATACTCTCGCGACTAACAATATAATAATGCGTTCGGAGATAAATAAATTAATGAACAAAGAACCGATATAAAACGCCATGAACGGGTGTTCATGAACGAGTTAGGATAACTAAGATCTTGTAGTAATTTTCCTTTAAACTCTTTGTTCCTAATATCGACCTAAATAAAAGCGACTCGAGGCTACTTTCTTCTCTTCTGGCAGCGCCGAAAAGTAAGTGTAAAAACGACGTTGAACATTTTGGAGCGAGTATAAAATCCCATTTTCTAAATTGCTCAGTTTCCTTTTTAAAATAGATTAAACGCGATTAGGCTACTGAGATTAAGGCTTGGTTAGTTCAACTGAAGGGGAATGGGGACTAATTGCCCTTTCCCCTTTTCCCTTTGACCCTTTTCCGTCGGTCGCCCCTTTTATGCCGGATATCTTCCGAGGGAGAATTAGTCAGTAGACTGCGTTCGCCACTGAGGGCTGATGGATGCGTCACAGGTGTCCTTTGCCTAGGGCCGGCCAGTGCAAACACATCGATCTCTGTGTGTACCCCAACAGTACGTGTACACTCTCTCTTCCCCTCTCAAACTCTCAAGTACAAACGCCTACCAGGTACAGTCCCTCATTACTGGTTCAGTCTGTAGGAGTTTTACTCTCAAACTGCCTGGCCAACGGCTATTTTAGAAACTTAAGGTGGGGCTTTAACAATTTTTTCTCAGGATTATAGATTGGCGTGGAGGATCCCCACAGCTCAATTGATAATTTGTTCCGTGGTTTTAGTACCGATTTGTGACCGTTTGGGTCTCGTACATCGTATCCAATGTGTACCTGCAATGCGCATCCTCGTTAGTTGTGAATACGTCCCAAACGCATGGAGACGTTCGCCGTTCACTACCGACAGTGGGAGTAACGTCGCAGGCGGAAAACGTTAATCCACTTATCGAGATAACGGGATGAACCCGCAGGTAAAAAACGTTTTCGTGTGTATTGAGGCGGTATCAATGTCAAAGTCTGTTTTGGCTCGCTAGTTTCTACTGTCACTACAATATTATATATTAATATAACTTGTACTCTGCTGTACAGAACTGCTCAAGGTCCTGTATATCCTCCTATATATAAATCCCCCTCATTGACGATCCATAGTGCGTCAATGTTCACAGTGTATACGCGTTGATGAACTAGATGCGCCCTACAGCTGCAAGAACGACATATAGAAATGAACACATTTTTTTAAGCGGAAAAATATTTTTTTCAACTCTTTTATTGTTGCCACTTTTTTTTCGGGCGTCCTCACTATTTGGTACGATAATAGTAGGGTATGGACACTCGGATAAGCATTATGTGTAATTCGGGAGTGAAATTTGTTATATTTTTGTAACATAATTTGGCTGACAAACCGCACAGTTCGAGTCCGTATCTACACAGATAGGTTTAAGTACAGCGTTGTACAATAATTATTTATTATTGAAACCTAGTTTCGATACAGTGTCGATTAATCTATAGTACCGTTCACGTTAATATTCGTAGCGTCCTGAAAAATATAAAAAATAAAATTGTCGGTTCTTATATCGTCTAAACTTCGCCACACTCTATCAAAGCGCCGTGAAAAAGATAAACTCTTCACAATTAAACGGGAAATATATTTTTCAAATTTGATTAATTTATATTTTTAAATAAACGGAACAGAGATTTCTTTTTGTCTGGCACAGAAGGGCCCAAATATAGAAATCATTTTAGTCGAACGTTTCTACAGAGGGCCCCGACGGGGCGAAGAAGGAAAGTGAAAATATTTTGGCACGAAACTGTTTTACGACGTTGCCAAGTTCTTTTTAAACGCTCTTATTCCTCCTTTAGTGTCGCTTTCTTTTATTTATTTTTTTCTTAATCTGCGTAATTCGGAATGCGGCATTTTTCGGCAGAGAATAAAAAAAAGAAACTAAACTAAACAGGAGGGCATTTATTTGAACCGCATTCCGTGTCGATGAAATCGTGATATCGTAAAAAACGTACAGGCCGAGACAAACGCGGGGCCGCCTCCGAAAATATTCCATCATTGACGTATATCGGCGTATATTGACGATATATTTTGATATTACGCGAAACGCCCTCCGTGCCGAACACGATATTTAAAGATATATAACGTCTATTTAAACTGTACGCCTGTTGCATAGTCTCAATAGTTTATTGTCCAATACGATTTGTGAATATTTAAATTATCAGTTTAGAATACCTGCATATATATATATATATATATATATAACAGTATATATGCAAACTAATTGACGGAGTTGTCTCATCGTTTGGTGAGGGTGGATGTTGATAATGGTGACCATTAACATCGAACACGCACAGTGATATCTGAATATGTACGAGGATTGGCACTGTTGGCTTTTGTCGATCCTTTAATGTTCCCTACACCAGAGGAGTTAAGTCTGGGACCCTGGTGGAACTCTACATACAGCACCTCTACGATCCATCTTCCTGGTAGATTTTCGTCGAGATAAGCCCATAACTTGTATGGCGCGGTTAACTACAACACTATAACTACCAAAATGAGACAATTTGCAAGTTATGGACTTTTAAACAGTGGATACATTTTTTTGGACCCCTCTGTATATATACACGACAAACAGACAACCACCGCTGTACAAGTGACAGTGTCAGTGCAGTGAGGATGCCCCCTGAAAAACATCCAAAGTGCCAACAGTGACTAACACCGTTACTGAAGATCTGAGAGGAGACAGAAACACACGAAATCTACTGTATTTAAACTATCACTAACCGCACGTTCCACGGAACGTTACCCTGTTTTCCAGCGGGGTTTCCGAAATGAAATTTAATTCTGTTTCAGTGTGTTTTTGATGATATGCGAGGTGAGGGTGACATCCCGACGATCTTCAACCCTCACAGGGTGAGAGCTCCGCCCAACCTCGTCGTCACTTCCGACACTTCCCCCTCGTCGGGACAGGTGCCCAATGGACCCTTCTCCAGGTCCAGCATACAGAACGATTCGGGTCAGTGCCCCGTCCCAATATAAATATATATTTTAGAAACTCGACGTTCTCTTAAATTACGCGTTAAAAATATTGGGTTGACAACTCTCAAAGTAATCGCCGAATTCACCACAACAAGTGGCGTTGTACATATTTTTAAGTACGTCACTGGCAAAGGTGTTACTGCCAGTGTCAGTACCGGGGATTTTTCGTTAAAAGACGAGGAGCGCTCTGGACGTCCAATGGAGGTCGATGATGATCCCAAATAAAGGTCATTATTGATTCAGATCGCCATAGTTCGACAAGGGACATTGCAGAGAAGCCGAATGTATCTTATACGCGAATTCGAAACCATCTACGGCTTATCTGTGCAAAGATGACGTACTTAAAAATATGTACAACGCCACTTGTTGTGGTGAATTCCGCGATTACTTAGTTGTCAACCCGATATATCCTAGCTGAGAATGTTGTTGTATAATATTTGTGTTGTTGTACAGGAGGTCAGGGTGGTGATGGAGGGGCCAGCGGCGAGGGTGAGGGGGCGGGTGCCGGCTCCACGCCGCACGGCCGCCTCTCCAAACTATCAAACTGCACCAACTCCTGCTGTTCCAAATCGGCCAGGAAGGTAAAAAACTAGATTTTTACCGAAACTACACCCGCCGGTTAGCTTGGGCTCCCACCCGACAAACGACATACCCGAAAATTTGGACTCTTAAGGCCATTAAAAAATTGACCTGAAGTAACAGACTGACAGTATACAAAGCGATACTCGAACCGACACCGACATACGGTACAGAGCTATGCTGGGTTCCACCAGGAGACATCCGACATCGCTCGCATCCAGAGATTCCAGTCGAAAGTCCTTCGCACCATCATTAATGCTCCCTAGTCGCTGGTAATGACCTCAACATACCACGACGGTCGACGAAGTCGCAAAATCCCGGTTCCCGAAGTTCCACTCCCGCCTTTCCCCTCGTCCCAATCCACTCGTTCAGTCCCTTTCCACTTTTACCCATCCACATTATCCCCGCCAAACGCGTGTTCACGTTGTACACAGTGTAGAGGTCACTGCTGACCTTCGACCCGAGATGCGTGCACGCTGTAAGTTTGTGGCGGAAATCGGTTCGGACGTTTGGAAATGCACAGCGAACAAAGACACAGACAAACGCCATTTGACAAATATTATATAGATTATATGGTTCGTGTAGAGAACATGTACATCGTCGCCTTCTTTCCAATCTTCGACCGATTTCTTCCAGTTTCTACTCCGGGAGGTGAATTTCTCGTGCGCAATCGCTTGAAAATGTCAAATTAGAATTAGAATTATACAAGACTGGAACGTACAGAAACGAAACGACGCCACAAATTAATACTAAGACTCCTCTCTCGAACAAATTATTAATTTACAACCGCGTACTGAAATTTATCTAAGCCTACGGAATCGAACTGTGGGGATCCACCGAGCCGTCTAATTCTTATAGACTCCCAATCCTTTCAATCCCCGTAATCCTTCGAAAAATTACCAACGCCCCACCTTATGTCTCTAACAGAATAATCCACAATGACCTAAAAGTCCCATTCGTTCGAGAATTAGCAGCTTCCCGGTATAAATCCTTCCGTTCAAAATTATCCCTTCGTTCCAATCCCTTAATTGGACAACTTTCCTCGCTTCTCACCTTCCCGTAAATCCCGTCCTAAAGCGGAGATGGCCACGCGATTTCCTCACGACCCGAGAGAGTAAGGGCAGCAGCGGGAGTACCATCATTGGGTGGCTTCTCCTTCAAGAGTTAGAGCACTGTCACTAGATACAATCTAAAAAAAAATTGTGACTATACCAATAAATGAAAAAAAAATTAGAATTTATCGCTAACGCAGAAATTGACTTTCCGTTGACGACTCGGCGCTATTCAGCCACTTCGAATTGTTTCAAATTGATTCGTTTAATCCCTCCGAGGTTGCAGGAGTGTTGTCCCATTTCAGATATACTGCGGGGTGTGCGTGACGGTGTGCGTGACCGCCTCCTGGGTGGGCGCCACCCACTGCATCAAGTACATGTACATCCCCCAGCCGGCCAACCCCCAACACTCAACAACCAACTTTATACTATCCAACACGTCAAATATAATGATGACGCAGAAACACGTGAGTTCAATTCAATTTTATATATATAGGCCCTAGGTGCTTTCACCAACTATAACCTAAAGTTGCACATTGAAATTCGCACCAAAACGGAAATATATCGTATAACTGGAAAATAGATTATCCGAACGATCACAGTGTTCTCGTGTATTTATAATGAATATTTGAACTGTTCAGGGTAATAATATACCTCGGATGTCATAAATAATCTTACAAACAAGCGTAATAACATAGACTTAATAAGTACGGACGCGGATAATAATGGCGGACAATATAATGGGATAAAACGAAAACCTGTGGGGATATTTTTTTCGGTTCAGATGATCGGATACAACGCGCCGTTCTTCACGACGTGGTTCTGCACCAACTGGACGGTGCTCTTTTTCCCTCTCTATTTCATGTGCCAGCTCGTCACGAGGAAGTGCAAATCGCCGTCGGAAATACTCACCGACAGTCTGAGAAATTTCAGAGAAAAAGGATTTACAACAGGTAAAACATTTACCTCTCCAATTGTCTCTTGTATAGTCGCGTTAAATCGTTTATTTAAAAAAAAAAAATTGGGACCAAAATTGACTTTGGCTAACTACAAAGGTGAATTCCACCACAGATTCCAGTCCTTCGAGAATCGTTAATTCTTAACCCTTTGCACTCGAGGCCCTTACCTCTAACTTGAAGGTATTCCTAAAGGTATCCTCCAAGTAAAGGATTCTGTACAACTAATCCAATCGGAATAGTCGGATCGTGGGTCTTCTGCAGTATCACACTATCACTGTCACAGTCACTGTCCATTTATCTGATATTTCTTCTCTTACACCTCTTACTTCAACCTCTCTCCGTGTATAGCTGTAATTTCCTCGTTTAGCGACTCTAAATCAAATTCATCTTCGCTCTAGCTTATTTCATTACTACGTTCCCGTGGTAACAGAAGGGAAATTTCAATTTTTCTGTCCCTTCTGCCGAGGCCGAAAATGCAGTCCGCTCCATGGTGCTGTGGACTACCCTTACGTAGTTTGAAAGGGACATTACGTCCCTTCTATACGGGGTGCTTCAAAGGACGATATCACAAGCATAAACGTGATAACAATCACCGCATTGTCGAATTTCCGCACCGAACAAAGTGGCGAGCGAGTGTCACCTCTCGAGTGCAAAGGGTTGAAAGTCGATTGTACAATAATTAAAAAATAAAAAAAAAATACCGGACGATAGTTATTCGGGCACGAATAACTATATCTGGTATTTGATATTTTAACGATCGATCTAATGTGTCTCGCAGGTCGTTTCATGACCCGGTGCAGTCTGTTCTGCCTGCTTTGGGTCGGCACCAACTACATGTACATCCACTCGCTGAGGATACTGCTGGCCACCGACGTCATGGCCCTATTCGCCACCAACGTCTCATGCGTCTACCTCCTCAGCTGGGTAATACTCCACGAACAGTTCGTCGGAGTCAGAGTGAGTCCATTTCCATTTACCTTACCGCCGCCGAGCTCAGTTATGAAAATTCCACAACGTCGCCAAACCTTTCCTGTGTTTCTTTTATTATACAGATAGTGGCGGTGATCCTGTGCGACACCGGTATAGCCCTGTTGGCCTACATGGACGGCATTACGGGCAGCCCTACGCTGACGGGCGTCGTCCTCGCAGCTTCAGCGGCAGCCGGATCCGCCGTCTATAAGGTCGTAAATTAAAATAAATGCCCACGCATGTATGTATGCATGTATTAAACGAGCGATGCGGGAAGAATATCGGTTAGTAGAGGGGTACTTGGAAAAAAAACGGAGTAAAAGAGCGCAACCCTCGACATTAACTGAGACGTTGAGCCCTTGGAGTTCACCGAATGACGGATCAAAAAGACTAACGGGAGGCCGAGAAAAGGTTTTTTCTCCATAACTCCATTTCTAGGACAGATAGAGGGTTGGTTTTTTGGCATTTCGTAGTCCTCCCAGAGCCCTTATAGCTCACCGAATGACGGATCAGAAAGACTAACGGGAGGCTGAGAAAGTTTTTCTGCATAACTCATATCTAGGACAGATAGAGGGTTGGTTTTGGCATTTCGTAGTCCTCCTAGAGCCCTTATAGCTCACCAAATGACGGATCAAAAAGACTAACGGGAGGCCGCCATAGGTTTTTTCTGCATAACTCCATTTCTAGGACAGATAGAGGGTCGGTTTTTTGGCATTTCGTAGTCCTCCTAGAGCCCTTAGAGCTCACCGAATGACGGATCTAAAAGACTAACGGGAGGCCGAGAAAAGGTTTCTTCTCAATAACTCAGGTTCTACGACAGATAGAAACGCGATCTCTGTTGCGTTTTGTAGCCCTTTAAGCACCCTTATAGCTCACCAAATAACAGATCAAAAAGACTAACGGGAGGCCGAGAAACGATTTTTTCTCCATAACTCCGTTTCTATGACAGATAGAGGGTCCGTTTTTTTGCATTTCGTAGTCCTCCTAGAGCCCTTGTAGCTCACCAAATGACGGATCAAAAAGGCTAACGGGAGGCCGAGAAAAGGTTTCTTCTCAATAACTCCGGTTCTACGACAGATAGAAACGCGATCTCTGTTGCGTTTTGTAGCCCTTTAAGAGCCCTTTATAGCTCACCAAATGACGGATCCTCTTTGTGTAGCCCGCCACTCCTAGTGTGGTGGCTAAACGGGCGTATTGCTTGGTCCAGGTGCTGTTCAAGAAGGTGATCGGGGACGCCAGCTACGGGCAGGTGTCCCTGTTCTTCTCGATGATTGGGCTGGTGAACGCGGCCCTCCTCTGGCCCCTCTGCTTGGGCCTCTACTTCACCGGCGCCGAACAGCTCTACTGGCGACACTTGCCCTGGCCGGCACTACTCTCCGCCAGCGCACTTTCACTAGGTCGGTCCACTTCATTTCAGACACACGCACAAAAATAAACCGATAGGCGATATATATTCCAGTTTAATATGCCCTAGGTTTGTGGCGTTTCCGTCTCCTCTCGCCGGTTCGGTCTTTCGCTAGATCCCGATCTAGGGCCGCTCGCCGTCTTCAGTAGCGCTGTGTTGTTAGTCACTGTCACTTGTACTGTGACAGTGACAGTGGGCAGTGATGATGCTCCCCAGGAAAAACATCCAAAGTGCCCCAACAGTGGCTAACACAGCGCTACTGAAAATGGCGAGCGGCCGAAACCGGTCTAGCAAAAGACCAAACCAGCGAGAGGAGAAAGAAACACCACGAACCTACAATATATTTTTTTCTCTCTCTCTCTCTCTCTCTCTCTCTCTCTCTCTCTCTCTCTCTCTCTCTCTCTCTCTCTCTCTCTCTCTCTCTCTCTCTCTCTCTCTCTCTCTCTCTCTCTCTCTCTCTCTCTCTCTCTCTCTCTCTCTCTCTCTCTCTCTCTCTCTCTCTCTCTCTCTCTCTCTCTCTCTCTCTCTCTCTCTCTCGAAATGTCGTCGCCGATAAAATGTCAGTTTCCCCATTCATCTCGCCCATTTCTATTCCAGTCGCCAACCTGCTGGGCAACTTCAGCGTGGCCCTGACCTACGACGTCTTCATAACGCTGGGACTCATCACGGCAGTTCCCGTTTCCGCAGGTAATAATTCAATACGATCCATACATCTATTATATGTGTGTAACATAATGCTCATAATGAGACACGTCTGAGAGGGATGAGCGGGTGAATCGAGCACTTTATAGATGATGGACTCAAAAGAATCGACTTAGACAGAAAATTTGGACTCTTAAGAGGCCGTTACTAAAACGGACATCGAAATTGACCTCAAGTAACAAATTGACAATATACAAAGCGATACTCAAAAGCGACACGGACTTACGGTACAGAGCTATGCTGGGTTCCACCAGGAGACATCCGACATCGCTCGCATCCAGAGATTCCAGTCGAAAGTCCTTCGCACCATCCTTAATGCTCCCCGGTCCCTGGTAATGACCTCTCAACATACCACGACGGTCGACGAAGTCGCAAAATCCCGGTTCCCGAAGTTCCACTCCCGCCCCTTTCTCCTCATCCCAATCCTGGACTCGTTCATCCAGTTTTCTCTCATCAAAAAGATGATGTACGGGAGCATAAATGGTGGAGAAATAACAGAAATAATCTTCACCAATTATGGTTAATAATGTATGCGTTCACCCGGCCACCCCACCGGTACCATTTTCAAGACGGAGTCGTACCGCGATTTTGCTCGGTATAAACACCGCCTATGAATTACAATTGTCAGGGCTGTCGGTGTATACAGCAGTGTGTATGTATCCCCAACGGTATATAGAATGGTATACAATACAGGAGAGGAGCTGGCCGATACACAATGAACAATCAGTGGCCCATTGTTTTGGTCCATTGGTGGGGCTTAAGAGGGCCGATTAGATAGCGGTAGTTATCTCTCAGACTGCAGAGAGATAATAACAGAAATTCTGATATAATAAGAGCTAGGAAATTCAAATATTCCAATAGCTATAAAATTACAATAGCTCTATATAATGTACCTTCATTGGTTATATTATTTCCAGTTAAATTTATTTGAATATAGAATTAGTTGATAGAATTATAAATGCGATATTAATTGGTCAACATAAAAAATAAAGGCAAAAGAAATAGTTGTCGAGAAGGGAAAAGAAAAAACATATTTCGAAGAGATGCTATAAAAAAAAGAAATCTAAATTTGTTTTTTGCTTTCTACACAAATTCAAATATTATGATAGCTAAACAATCGCTTTATAAAATGTACCTTTATTGGTTATATTATTTCGAGTTTAATTTATTTGAATATAGAATCAATTGATAGTTAGAATTATAAATACTATATGAATTGGTCAACATAAAAAATAAAGGCAAAAGAAATAGTTGTCGAGAAGGGAAAAGAAAAAACATATTTCGATGAGATGCTATAAAAAGAAATCTAAATTTGTTTTTTGCTTTCTACACAAATTCAAATATTACGATAGCTAAACAATAGCTTTATAAAATGTAGCTTTATTGGTTATATTATTTCCAGTTAAATTTATTTGAATATAGAATCAGTTGATAGTTAGAATTATAAATACTATATTAATTTGTTAAAAACATATTTCGAAGAGATGCTATAAAACAGAAAAGAGAAATCTAAATTTGTTTTTTGCTTCTCTACACACAGCGCTGGACATGCTTCTGTACGGTGCCCAATTTTACGGAATGAAGTTGGCCGGAATGATACTCATATCGATTGGCTTTTTCCTGGTCATGTTCCCAGACAACTGGCCCGACTACATAACGAGACTGCTAAGGTATGCTCTTATTTCTTCGTTTTCGATTCAACAGAAAATGTAAAACACTGCTTGTGTTTTCTTTATTTATTTAAAATATAAAAATATATATTATATTATTATTATTATTATTATTATTATTATTGTAGTATTTATTTCACCTTCAGGTTTTCATTCATACAACCCCCTGGTAGTGCATTTTTTAAACTTTGGGTAATTTTTTTTAAAACCTCTTTCTTTCGAACACCGTCGAGCTTTTATGACCTGCACTTTTATTTATATATGTATATTTGTAAAAAAATGAAAATTAGTTGTAAAAAGTTTTTCTTAATTGAGTTATTCAGTTACATTTTTCCATTGACCCGTTGACATTGTTTGTTCAGAATTTCCAAGTTCGAGATAATGCTATAAATAATCTACTGGTTAATTTTAATTGCGAGGTTTCATATAATTGGTTTTAAAAATTATTTTCGATTCTTTATTAAATATCGATACTCCTTACTTTTGTTCATATTTACGTAACAAAATTTAAATTTTACTACATAAACCAATCAGTATTGGAATGTTTTTTCAAGTGGTCATTCATCGTTAATTTTTGTTTCTTAAATCATTCATCAGATTTTGATTTTCACATAAAGAACCTAAATACATATATACTGTAGATATATACAATGTGAAAAGATATATTTAGAAAGTAGTTCATTATTCCATAGTTGTTCATCCTCTTATATTTAGTTTGAATATTTCTCACTATATTTAGGTCCAGATTATAATTTCTTTTCCAATTTATTTAATCTTCTAGTTATTATTGGAGTTCATGCGATACTGTAATTATTATATAGATTAAAATGGAGATCTGTTATCGATTTCCATACACCAATTTACCACTTACTGCTTAAGATAGAAGTAGAAAAGAGCTAAGTAGAGCACAACTTTTTGAAATTTCATTCATATTGCACACACAATACTAATTTTTACAAATTTTATTTTGTAAAAATATATCCATTAATTTTTTTATCACTTTACGTATAGTTATTTTCGATTAAAGTGAAAATTAAAAAAAATGAACATTTATGAATTGACTGAGGAGTCAAAAAGTTATGCAAAATAAAGGTCTGTGGTGAAATTGTTATTCTACTATAATATTTAACGAACTATTAAATGTATCAATTTTTTTAATTGGTACAGAGATAAAGAAATATTTTTTTTTATACATCATATATGTATAAAAGTTCACTGAAAATAAAAATTATATCATAGACTGACATGAAATAATGTGGTAATGAATATGTGAAAAAAATAAAAATAAAAATGTTGAGAAATTTCAAATGTGAAAAAAGTTGTGATCCTACAAAAAGTAAAATTTTATTATTTACATACACTTTAAGTTAAAACTTTGAATGCACTGAAATATAATTTTGCAGACGGTCATGTTTTATGTATTACAGAAATATCATCCTCTTGAGCCATAGTGCAAGGTGAGTCATTGATAAATGACTGGATGTATATTTGTCGTTTATTATTATTATTATTATTTTATTTTTGGTTTCAATTTTGTTTTTATCCCCGAGTTATTTGCATGAGCATTTACCAAAACTGAGAATATTTAACCAGATGGGCATGTATGTGTTTCTACACATAAAAATGTTTGAAAAACACACCAATACACATACACACATGTGCATATATATATTTAACATATATATATGTTCACTAATTGGTGTTTTTATGTTGGACACAAAAGAAAGCCAGCTTAATTTATTATTTTTTTTTTAAATTTTCTTTGGAAAGGGCTTGCTGTTTTATATTGATGCTTTCAAAAAGCATGTTCATGTCCTGCACATTTTTTTAAATAAAACAAGCGCTAATTTATTATTTCAGTTCCAGTATTAAATGTTTACAAAATTCATGCCTGAAGAAATCAGGTAATAGAATTAACGTTAAATAACTATAATTCCGATAATGTATAGTTCACTTTTTTATTCCAAGTAAATTTAGAGAAAGCTTGCTTTATATTTTAGCATAAATGTTTGCTTTGCTTAAAGATTATAAATATTTAATTGAATGGTAACGACATAGTATATAATTTTTCAAATTAAATGGTGAAGCAAAAATAAAATTAAATATATTTTTATACTCTTGAGATAATAACATGAATATTAACTGCTTACTATAAATGAAATAATGTTAAATTACTGAAAAAATAATTACATTTTATATCTTTTCTTATACTGTCCGGAAACATTATTATCACTAATCAGATAGAGTGCACATTGTGACTGTTTAAGAGCTGTGATCCGTGTAAGATGTGTAATTTAACGTTACTTTTATTTTATCTTATTTGTTTTTCACCTGTTGTGAATGATGGGATGCAAGTTTGTCTCTCTCTTGTGAAGTTTGTCTGGTGTTTAAAACTCAAATAATCAGCATGGCTCCAGTTTATATACGCTGTCAACTTTCAATAAGACAATTCTTTCATTTCTCCATTTCACCGATTTCGAATAGACAGTATTACAAGAGCAAAAAATCTGTTTACCTCTTTGCACTTATCTCTTGGACTTTGAATCTCACCTTAAAAAATAATACGTGAATATTATCTTTTCGGTGCTTAAAAAAAAAAAAAAATCACTCGATAGTAATAATCAAGTATTTACACGCATTATAAAATTTGAGATAATTAAAATGCTGTATCTATCTATCTTTTCTGCACAGTGCCTAATAAAAATCACTTCCCATTTTCAATATAACTTGAAAGCGTTCATAAATGTGGACGGGTAGACAATTGTTTAATTCATAATTTAACACTGTATAATTTGAAATTTATAGGAAAGCCCAATTCTTGGGGTATCCTTCGCTTTATTTTATTATGTTAGATAAAATATATATTTTTTTTTTTTTTTATCAACGATATATATCAGTAGCATTTTAAATAAAATAAATGTAATTGGTGTTCTTTAAGGGTCCAACACTGCTCTCCCATGAGAATAAATCCCTCCATCACCAGTTCACTCGAAAAACTGTGATACTCAATTTCTATCAATTTCTCACCACTCGCCAAGTACTTTCTTTACTGCACCAAAAACAAAAAGCGCAAGGTCCGATATGTTTAAAATTTTTATTTTCTCATACATATATATATATATATTTATATTTCGTAGTAAAAGATTTCTTTTTGTCTTCTCATATACCACAACACAATAATTTACATGTTGAAAAATAAATAAATATATAAATAAATTTGTCTTTAGTTAAAGAAGAGAACCGATGCGATTAAGAGAAAAGTGTGGCAGGGCAGTTAAACAATTGAAGCCATGTATTGTATGCTGTGTGTATGTGTTTTGCTATCAAATATTGTAGATCGTCTTTCTGCAGAAGGGAACACATCCCTCTAATGGAGGCAAGCCATTGAGATCTATGTCCACAATTGGAAAATTGCGGGTAAGGTAAGGTACGTCCCTTCAATAATAAATAAAATATACGAAACATTTTTACTAAAGAACAGAGCCGAAAATTTCGCGATAGGTTCTCATTGATTTATCTTATTTTTACAGACCTCTACAATAAAAAAAAAAAAAAATTATTAGTTTTTAATTAATTTGGAATGCATGGTTGTTTGTCTTGATCGAAGCACTTGTCTGAACCCAGAAACTGTGCTTAAAGAGATATTTTTCCAAAATAGTTTTCTTTCATTTATTTTTGTGAATTTTATAGTAAGACTAATCCCATTTCCGAGTGTTATCTTTTGATTTTTATTTTTATAGATTATTGTTTTGACATTATTTATTTTTTAATTGAATGCTCGATTGCATTATGTTTTAAGAATATATTTCTTTTTGCATATGTGCAATTTACCCATATATTATAAACACATGATTGATTTAGATATATTGAAACTACTTTGTCTGGCCAACATAATATACCCAAAAGAAGTGTTCAATTAAATTATTGTATATATATATATATATATATATATATATATATATAGGATTGTTATAATAATAATAATAATAGTGAAATGAACTTTCAATTTACAATTTCCTTTTTATTTTAGAAAATAAATTTATACGTACATTTTAAAAATACAATTTTATTTAAATAAAATAAATTATTATTAATATTCGGACTCGTTTTATCAATTCAAATCTGAACACCATCCGAAGAATAACGGTTCAAATTTTACCAATTGTAACACTGATTATACAGTGGTTTAATGAACACGAGAAAGAATTCAATAGATGTTGGAATTAAATTGAGTATTATTGATACAGAATAATTATACTCCAGTCGAGTAATTTGTGTATCTATGTTGGCCAATCATTACGATGTATGTTGTATTCTTAGTTGGGCACACGACCGCATATACTGACCGTATACCGCATTGCTGCAGTTTCCTGCAGATTTTTTTTTTTTTAACCGATTTAGTTAAATTAGCAAAGATAACTTGGAGACTGCAGGAAACTGGATAAAATTTAAAATTCATTGTCGACAAACAGACTGGATTATATATAACAGGCTGGCACTAAATTGAATAGCTTGTCACTCGACGATACAGATAAATTATTGAATTAAACGTTAACACCGGGTATCGTTCGAATCACTTAATCAATAAAGTACTACAATTATCAGTTAAAAAAATATTTAATAATTTCTGGGTAACTGT
This sequence comes from Lethocerus indicus, assembly GCA_019843655.1. Lineage (NCBI taxonomy): Eukaryota > Metazoa > Arthropoda > Insecta > Hemiptera > Belostomatidae > Lethocerus > Lethocerus indicus. The sequence continues at coordinate 994,646 of JACDQD010000007.1, read as the reverse complement.
TACAATAGAGTGAGGACTGGTTATACAGTAAATTGTAGCATTTTACATACATCAGACTGTTCTACTCTTCTACCACTTGATATTCGTAATTGATTATTCACTATTCTATAAGCGGTCTTGGATAATTCGCAATCATCGTTCAAGTGAACACTTTATTTACAGATATTCTTTAATAAAATTTGCACGAATTCGGTGGTTGCACAGGATCTATCTATTGTGGATTTGGCAACTAAGTAATTGACCTACAACAAGTGGCGTTGT